>CM055910.1:41488853-42088853 GCA_029582155.1 Panopea generosa | reverse complement strand
CTCTGTAAAACAGACTGAACTTCCACAGTTTCAGATGATTTACTCTGTGGAGCAGATATAACTTCTACAGTTGTCAGATGATTTACTCTGTGGAACAGACTTAACTTCTGCAGTTGTAAGATGATTGACTTTGTGGAGCAGACTTAACATCCACAGTTGTCAGATGATTGACTCTGTGTAGCAGATTTAACTTCTACAGTTGACAGACGATTGACTCTAAGGAGCAGACTGAACTTCCACAGTTGTCAGACGATTGACTCTGTGGAGCAGACTTAACATACACAGTTGCTAGATGATTGACTATGTGGATCAGACTTAACATCCACAGTTGTCAGATGATTGACCCTTTTGAGCAGACCTAACTTCTACGGTTGTCAGACAGTTGACTCTGTGGAGCAGATTTAACTTCTACAGTTGTCAGATGATTGACTCTATGGATCAGATTTAACATCCACAGTTGTCAGACGATTGACTCTGTGGAACTGACTGAACTTCACAGTTTCAGATGATTGACTCTGTGGAGCAGACTTAACATCCACAGTTGTCAGACAATTGACTCTGTGGAGCAGATTTAACTTCTACAGTTGTCAGATGATTGACTTTGTGGAGGAGATTTAACTTCTACAGTTGTCAGATGATTGACTCTGTGGAGCAGACTTAACATCCACATTTGTCAGACAATTGACTCTGTGGAGCAGATTTAACTTCTACAGTTGTCAGATGATTGACTTTGTGGAGGAGATTTAACTTCTACAGTTGTCAGACAATTGACTCTGTGGAGCAGACTGAACTTCCACAGTTGTCAGATGATTGACTCTGTGGAGCAGATTTAACTTCTACAGTTGTCAGACGATTGACTCTATGGAGCAGACTTAACTTCCACAGTTGTTAGACGATTGACTCTGTGGAACAGACTGAACTTCTACAGTTGTCAGACGATTGACTATGTGTAGCAGACTTAACATCCACAGTTGTCAGATGATTGACTCTATGGAGCAGACTTAACATCCACTGTTGTCAGATGATTGACTCTATGGAGCAGACTTAACATCCACAGTTGTCAGATGATTGACTCTATGGAGCAGACTTAACATCCACTGTTGTCAGATGATTGACTCTGTGGAGCAGACTTAACATCTACAGACATTGTCAGATGATTGATTTGATATTTTTCATACATGATCATCATTAAGTGTAAATGTTATGATGGTAATTTTGTGTAGATGCCCAGTTTTCACTTAATATACCTTGTTTCCTGTAAGATATTTTGATAAAATTTTATGTGTAGACTCCTTGTGTGAAATGAGGCCCAGGATTGGTTTTGAGGTGAATCAGGACAAGATCACTTTAACTTAAAATAAAAAAATGGTTTCTGCTCTATAACTTTAATTTTCTCGAAGACATTGTACTGAAATATCATGTATAAGTTTCAAACATAAAAATGAGGCTAGGGAATGGTTATGATGATAGTTGATTTAAATATAGATTCTTGAATTTCCATAAAGTCAATTGCACTGTCCTTGTTAGAACTCTTGTTTTAATTTTTTAAACAACTACCAGAGTTACTTCTCTTAATGGATGGCATTTTGATTTGTCTAACAGCATTTCAACGTTTATATATCAGAATCTGACAAATTGAATGTTACTGTGTGACTATGTATAACAGATATGTTGTGATTTAATGTAAATTAATACTTTATTTATAATTCTCCCCTCAGGAGATTTTTGATTATGTGTAACAATAATATGTGACGTAATGCAAATGTATACTTTATAAATGTCTCTCTGTGAATTTTCGACTATGTATAATAAAAATATGCAACATAATGCAAATTTACACTTTATTAATGCCCCTCAGTCGATTTTTGTCTATTTATAACAAAAATATGTGACATTATACTAATGTATACTTATTAATGCTTCTCTGTGAATTTTAGACTATGTATAGCAAAAATATGTGACATAATACTAATGTATACTTTATGAATGCCCCTTGGTGAACTTTCAACTATGTATAATGAAAATATGTGACATAATGCAAATGTATACTTTATTAATGCCCCTCAGTGAATTTTGGACTATGTGGAATGCACATAGGGTGGGTAGTTGATATAGTTGTTTAAACAGCTGCATGTGTCAATATTGTGCGGGTGCATCGTGTATTTATTTTATTTTCATTTTATTTTCAACTATCTATACTTTTATTCAAATTGGATGTAATCAACTTTTATTTATTTATTTATTTATTTATTTATTTATTTATTTATTTATGTGGTATCATGTTTTTTATATTCTTGTACTTGTAGATTATATGTTTGTTATTTTACAGTAGTTAGTGACTATTACCTGAAACATTTCTTTTAGCTATTGAAACATAATTTAATATATACATATATAAATGACTAACTTTTACCATGTTGCAACTGACTATCTATCCCAAAGTTGTGAGTTTGAAACTCTGTTTGGCCACAGTCTGCATGATGATTGATTTACGACATTGCGTCTCATTGTCATTCATCTCTCAATGCTGATTCAAGTGGGAAAGTTGTCAGTTACATGCAAAGATGGGTGTGCTCATATACTGGTTAACCTTCCATTGTCCTTATAAAAAATGGTTGGATTAACTGATCATTTGTTAGCCCTCGATGGCAAAACTATGATGATAAATATTCAAACTGACAGTCAGTTTGATGCCGTCAGACTGAATTGTTAACTCACAGATGGACATTGTTTGGCTGTCAGTCAATAAATTCTTGTTGGTAGTCTTTCTGAATGATAATGGAATAGTCCAAAAACAAGGACAGACAGGACCAGTCCTGATCTGTTTTAAAATACAAGTTAAGAGTTAACATTGTAGTAGCTGGGATTCAGGACCGCCAGCATAGGTACTAAATTAAGTACCGGCACCCATAATGATAACTTAGAAAATTATATATTAGTAAAGTGTGCAAATGATCAAGATTTTAAACTGTAACAACGTCATGTAATTTAATATAATCAAATTTTTTATAAATTTTAAGAAAGATTTAAAAACAAATAGCAAAGCAAAATTTCTTCCTACTTTTTTTTCCTTAACAATGAACACATTATTTTGTTTACAAAGGTCTTGAACATACAGTGACCCTCTGTTGTGGTATAACTTCTCTTTGTTTAATAGATGTGTTTATTATATATAGTCAGTCCAAGCTAAAATGCTTTTATTTATTCTTTTGCATTATATATTTCTTTCTCTATTTTTTTTCATTTATTTCCTTTGTTTTATCCCTTTCTTATCTAGGTACTATATCTGGTAACATGTTTAATAGTTTCACCATAAATTACCATATCTAGTAACATGTGTAATTGTTTCTCCATAAATTACCATATCTGGTAACATGTGAAATTGTTTCTCCCTAAATTACCATATCTGGCAACATGTGTAACATGTGTAATTGTTTCTGCATAAATTTCCTTATCTGGCAACATGTGTAATAGTTCATCCATAAATTACCATATCTTGTAACGTGTGTGATTGTTTCTCCATAAATTACCATATCTGGTAACATTTGTAATTGTTTCTCCATATCTTACGATAATATCTGGTAACATTTGTAATTGTTTCTCCATATCTTACGATAATATCTGGTAACATTTGTAATTGTTTCTCCATATCTTACGATAATATCTGGTAACATGTGTGATTGTTTGTACATAAATTACCATATCTGGTAACATTTGTAATTGTTTGTCCATAAATTACCATATCTGGTAACCTGTGTGTTTGTTTCTCCATATATTACCATAATATCTGGTAACATATGTGATTGTTTCTCTGTAAGTTACCATATCTGGCAACATGTGTGATTGTTTCTCCATAAATTATCATATCTGGCAACATGTGTAATTGTTTCTCCATAAATTACCATATCTGGCAACTTGAATAATTGTTTCTCCATATATTACCATATCTGATAACATGTGTAAAAGTTTTTTTCCATAAATTACCATATCCGGTAACATGTATAATAGTTTCTCCATAAATAACCATATCTGGTAACATGTGTGATTGTTTCTCCATAAATTACCATATCTGGCAACATGTGTGGTTGTTTCTCCATATATTACCATATCTGGCAACATGTGTGATTGTTTCTCCATATATTACCATATCTGGCAACATGTGTGGTTGTTCCTCCATATATTACCAAATCTGGCAACAAATGTAATAGTTTCTCCATAAATAACCATGTCTGGTAACATGTGTGATTGTTTCTCCATATATTACCATATCTGGCAACATGTGCGGTTGTTCCTCCATATATTACCAAATCTGGCAACATGTGTAATAGTTTCTCCATAAATAACCATATCTGGTAACATGTGTGGTTGTTTCTCCATATATTACCATATCTGGCAACATGTGTAATAGTATCTCCATAAATTACCATATCTGGTAACATGTGTGATTGTTTCTCCATATATTACCATATCTGGCAACATGTGCGGTTGTTCCTCCATATATTACCAAATCTGGCAACATGTGTAATAGTTTCTCCATAAATTACCATATCTGGTAACAAAGGTAATTGTTTCTCCATATATTACCATATCTGGCAACATGTGTAATAGTTTCTCCATAAATTATGATATCTGGTAACAGGTGTAACTGTTTCTTCATAAATTACCATATCTGGCAACATGTGTGATTGTTTCTCCATAAATTACCATATCTGGCAACATGTGTAATAGTTTCTCCATAAATTACCATATCTGGCAACATGTGTGTTTGTTTCTCCATAAATTACCATATCTGGCAACTTGTGTAATAGTTTCTCCATAAATTACCATATCTGGTAACAGATGTTATAGTTTCTCCATAAATTAGTATATTTGGTAATGTGTATAATAGTTTTCTTCATAAATTACCATATCTGGTAACAGGTGTAATAGTTTCTCCATAAATTACCATATCTGATAATATGTGTAATTGTTTCTCCATAAATTACCATGTCTGGTAATATGTGTAATTGTTTCTCAATAAATTACCATATCTGGTAACATGTGTAATAGTTTCTCCATAAATTACCATATCTGGTAACCTGCTTAATTGTTCACCACATTTGAACAAATTTATTTTTGAACAGCCAGTGGATATCTTAAAAGTTTGGTAAAATTAATTATTTATTTAGAAATTGATATAATTATGACTACTACATGAATTCTTCAATATTTGTTCACATTACACAACTTATACATGTTATGATGTGTATTAGTGTCACAATTTACTTTGTTCTCTATGTTGAATATTGTACAGGGGGATTGTATTTTCATATTTTCATTATTTTAATTTCGATAGTTACACCAGGTCCTACTGTTATCAGTTACCATGGTGATAACAGTTTAAATTCATGCATCTTTCCCTCTAGAAGAATATAGCAAATTTAAACAGTAAACATTGGCTTGAGATCCAATAAGTTTTCAATATAACAGTAACATTAATTTTCACACTGATGACACATAATTTAAACTTTGTTGTATTAACATTCAGAACTTGCATTTGATGAGTAAAATGTATGTGAAACACCCATGCAGGGTTCAATTACTGTATACATGTTTCATGCAAGTTTATAATAAAAATAAAACCATTTTCCTTAAGGACGATTACTATAGTTTTTCATGCGCACTAACTCCACATACAAAGGGAAGCAATTTTGTCGAGACCTGCCAGAGTCACTACATACTGCTATACTACAACTGACCCTATTTCAGATGGCACAATCATTTACGGATATGGCTAAAAATTGGTCTCTTATATTGTGTTCAAAATATGAAATACGTATACTGGTAAAAAAATAATTGTTTTTAGCAATTTAAAGTGAATATGAAATATAATAGAATTCTTAATATTAATACAAATATGCTCAATTAGTATAAAAACATTAATTTTGCAACTGCATTAAAAAAATTATTGAACAATGGCATATTCTAAGAGTTATTTTCCTCAAATTACTTGGTTAAGTGTATTTTTTATTTTGATTGTCATTAAAAAAAGATATCAGACAGTATTTTGTGAGGGTTTAAGCAAAATTTATCCATACAAGTCAGAGTATATCAAATGCCGGAATGATTTTGTTTTTAAAAAACCTTAACAGTTAAATTCAAGCTTATAATTACCATTTCCATGCTATTATTATTATATGCATGCCAGGCCTTCTAAAATTCCAAAATGCAAATCGGTCCAGGTTTTTTACTACCGTAAGAATCGCACTTATTTAAAAAAAATCATATATGCATACCCCACCCACATGTCAGCTGCACCATGAATTTTCTCCGTTTATTCATTAATAGGGAACTATATCAAGTTTATTTGTGTATTATTTGTAACATACTTTATCACATTGTGTACATTTTAACGACTGACATTATGTTTCAGCTTTACTGAATAATTTTCATAATATTAAAAACGCTCGATTGAACCGGAAGTGATGCAAGTTCCGGAAGCTGCGTGAAATAATCACTGTGGAAACCAATGTAACGGTTCATTCAACTTTTTGTTTTTGATATGCGTTGTGCTGTAGCTAGCCACTACGTACAATTACCAAAACCAGCTCGTATATATAGTTATTTTTAAAACAAATGAAACAAACAAGAAACACTGCACGTTTTATCAATATTTTAATGACGCAAACAATATTCGGTCCGACCAGCTTTGGCAAGCGGTATATCAAAGAAATAACGGACGCAAACACAATCTTTTGATGAACCGACAGAAAGGTATGGGTCGCTGATCACACATTGAAGGCGTGCTACATAGTGATAGACTCTTCCGATAAACTCCCCCTAATATCATAATGGTTTAGTCAAAATTGACATCATTTCGCACAGCAGGTGACAAAACAATCAGATTATTGGGTCAAATGATATTGCCGCAAGGCGTATTTCACAGGTCAGTATGGCATGGTTAGGGCAATTTATGAGAATTTATACGATCGATAGAAAATATCTGGACCGATTTTTTTATTAAACTTTGAAACGAAAATCGGTTTTGAACTTCAGAAATCGGTCAAAAAACCGAAAAACCGGCAATGTTAGAAGGTCTGATGCATGCATATATGTAAAGTTTTAATTAAATACTAAATGTAAACAAGTTCAAATTTTTTTCGTGTTGCTTGTTATATATTAACATTATTTTCAAGGATGGGTATGTTTATGAGGAGGTAATACCAAAAAAATATGTACGGTAACATGTGTTTTTTGTTTCTGATATTGTACATTAAACTTAAATAATGGGAAGTCTCATAAAATTCTATCCATAGGAAAAGTGTGATAAAATCTATAGCAGTCGTCTTTAAATGATGGAAAAAATTCTTGTTGGAAACAATGGGCTTTAATTCTTACATATCAATGTATTTTCGTATTTATTACATAATTCACGATGCAGAAGTGTAATAAACAAGTGAAATATTTTATATATTAACCTACTGTGATATCACTACCAAGCATTCATGTAAGATCCTCATCTATAAACTTCTATCCACTTGTATTTAATTGTGTATCTTTTTGAAAAGAATATATTCAGAAACAAAATGTTGACATAAATTTATTTGTTATTAAAAGATAAAGGATGTCAACAGTATAATACTCTTTTATATAAAATCTTCTTTCAAAAATATAACATCTTACTCTGTTGTTACTATAAATATGCAGTCTTGATAGTCGTTCCTATATACACAGTGTAGAATCAACTAGAATTCACATGACATTTCCGTTATCCCCACACTAATTTTCCTGTAGATTAAGGAATAAAAAAAAAATGTTTATTAATGCATACTAATGCATATTCAAAATGATATTGTGTAGTTTTCGACAACCCGAAACACACAAATTTGTAAAGGACCAATATAAAAAAAACAATAGTTTTTAAGGCATAATAATTTAATTGCTTGATTATCATCCCCGTCCGCTCCCTAATTTTCATGCCGTCTCGACCATTTTTATTTTCATTAAAAAAAATAAAAAAAAGGGAAATTGAAAATGAAATTCTCAATAGTTGTATGACTTCTAGTTGATTCATCTCCATGGCAACCTGTTTCCCTTGAGAAATAGTTACATGTATCAGACTACACAGCATTTTCTCTTTTTTCCAATCTTACAGCAGACATTGAAATCACATCTTCAGGTATTACATATGTAAATGCTTACCTTTGTCTGTAGTTTTATTTCCTTTATATTCTGCTGTGTGCTGAGTGGTCACATATCACTTACCACTCAGCACTGAGGTCGCTAGCTTGAGCCCATCTCATTCCAAAAACTCCATGTGAGAGAGTATTTGATGTTGGTTACACTCAGGTTCATAATTACATTTTATCACATAATTCATGATGCAGGGGATTAATAAAAATAAACTCTTGAGATTTTTTATGTTAACCTAGTGTAATAATCACTTCCGGTTCATCGTTCAGTGTTTTCCGTGTAACCCGTCTCTCGTATGTAAAATCATGAGCTATGTCTTAGCTTCCCAGAATATATAAATGACGTCAATTTGCCATGATAAAGTGACATTAAATTTATGTGATAAAAGGAATCTTATATGCATGCTCATTTATTATTTAATTCATTAAACTTGTTGGCAAAAATTATATAATGCTCGGCAAAGCCTCGCATAATATATTTCTGCCAAATCGTTTAATAAATTCAATGATAATTGAGCACTCATGTAAGATCCTCTTTATATGTAATTATTTATATATGTGTTCCTCCAGTACTAATGTTGATTGCCATATATAACCTGTAATGTGCTGGTCCCATCAAACCCTCAATATTAATGGCTGTAGATGTTGTTTGAGGTCTGGTGGGAAATATGCCTGAGTGTCATACTTCCCAGAGTAAGCAGTTGAGTGATACAGGCCCTGGTGGGAAATATGCCTGGGTGTCATACTTACCAGAGTAAGCAGTTGAGTGAGACTGGTCTGGTGGGAAATATGCCTGGGTGTCATACTTACCAGAGTAAGCAGTTGAGTGATACAGGCCCTGGTGGGAAATATGCCTGGGTGTCATACTTACCAGAGTAAGCAGTTGAGTGATACAGGCCCTGGTGGGAAATACGCATAGGTGTCATATTTACCAATTTTGTGTCTGATTGTTGCTGTTGTTCTTGTCTTGATTGTCTATCTTATGTTGTGCAGTGTATATATAATATTGTTTTTCCTTATTTGTCAATATTTGTCCAGTGTTATCTATATACAGTCAAACCTGTCTTAGGCAGCCAGTCAAGGGAAGGAGCAAAAGTGGCCTTTTAAAACAGGTTGTTGCTTAATACGGGTTAATTTGCTCTTAAAGCATAGAAATGGGAAATGACAAATGTGGCTGTTTAAGACAAGTGGCTGCTTAATAGAGGTGACCACTTATACAAGTATTTCATTATAATATAAATTTTGTTCCTTCCTAGCTATAAATAAAAAAAGTATAAAACTTGACACAATATTTCCTGCCACATGATAGTTAGGTCAAAAGTCAAGGTCAAAACAGATCCTTAATAGTTAGAATGCTTTTGCTGGTAGTTTTCATTGATTTTTTTTTTTTGATTTTTCACTTTTACATAATAATCATGCCTTTCTCATTTAACAGGGTCAGTAGTTCATAGGTCAAGGTTATTGTAACCATTTAAGCATGCAAAAATAGAAAAATAGATAGAATGATAAAATCAAGAACTTATATAGAGAATGAAAATCAACTGATTGAGACGTTATGAATACCTATTCTCATGAAATCACATTTTCAAATATCCTTACTTTCATTCATTTCAAAAATACATATCAAAATTTATTCTTTGTGTAATGGATTTCTCTACAAAACGAGACCATTCCCAGGAAATTGTGTTTTAAAGTTGCTGAAACACTTATGATTACAAAATATGTAAACTGCAACTTAAAAGTCAAGGAAAATACCTGAAAATTTACTTCAAACTGCAATATTTTAAATTCAAGATCATTTTGCATGTTTAAAACATTATAAAGTATTTAAGGTTACAAACACCTTTCATTTTATGTGAAAGAAACCAGGTGCAAAGTGAAATATGAATTATTAATTTATCAAATTACTAATTCTTCTCGTGCTATTATATCAACTTTTAGAAGAGAGAGTTCGACCTCCACATTATTAGTTTTAGAGATTTTTAAGATACAGAATACTTTTAAACCCTGGTCTTCGTTCTCATTACAGTTGGCTAATGTAAAGTTAGCCAGTTGTTTGGTACCAGCATGTGCATGCTCCATTTCAATCATCTGTATGTGTACAATACAATTAGAGAGAAAAAAATTAGTGGTTTACATTTTTGAAAAGGAATGAATAAGTGTTGATTTAAAGTATAAGTTTTATAAAATATACCACAGTTTCTAATTTGCATCTTGTAAAAATGTTTTGATGTTTGACCCTTATAACCGTAACTATGAATATATTTAAAACTTATAGCTGGAGATTTTCAATATTAATTTTATTTTACCTGGTAGGTCATCTCTGATGTCATCTTTAGCTTCAAATCGAATTTCAAGTACATACGCTGTCTTTTTTCTAGAGGTAGAACATTGGACCCAGTATTTGAGACTCATGTGTTGTGCCCTTGAGCAAGGAATTGTATAGAGAAGGAAAGGCAACTGATTGAGATTTTGCGAACGCACGCATATTCACAAACTCTCGCAATATCTCGTTTCCAAATATCTTAACTTCCATTCATCTCAGGCACACAAATCAAAATTCTTACATTGCAGAATAAAGTTCTCATCAAAACCAACCATTCACAGCAATTTGTGTTTAAAATTGTTGAAGTACTTTTATATTCAAGATCATTTTGCGTGATCCAAACATGTTTAAACATCTGAAATTACATACAACTAACAATTTATGTACAAGAAAGCAGTTGCCTGTGAATTATGACTGATTAATTTGCCTAATAATTAATCCTTTGTATGCTATTTCAACAACATTTAATCAGGAGATGCAAGTTTCCTATCCTTCTTTACAAGTCCTTGCCTTGAGCAAGACACTTTACTTGTATATTATGCTTATTACTGGTTTTACTCAGGAAGACATTGGGCAAATTTGTTAATAAGTAAGTCTGTTCTAGCCAATGAGAAATTGGTGCAAGAAAAGTTTTTCAAGTTTCATTTAAAATTCATTTGGCAAAAGTGAAAATGTTAAATCTCCAGCAATATGTATTTGGAATTCCTATTAACAGCTTAACTTTCCATTGTGTTCTGAAATCTCAGCAGTAATTTGATTGGTTCATCCAGCTTATCACAATTGATATACTCCTTTTCAGGTCCCAGCCAGAACAGGCAAACACAGCCATAGACGAATGTCCCCCCGACACAAGTAGCAATGACATGGTTAAACAAAGTGAAGACGTCGACGACAACCAGCATCAGGTTACTCCAAATGATGGAACTCAAGGGGAATAACTCTCATAAAACAAGGTGAAGAAGTTAACGAAAGCCAACATCAGATTATGCCAAATGGTGGTACTCAAGGGAAATAACTCATGAAACAAGGTGAAGAGATCAACACAATCCAGCATTAGGTTACACTAAATAGTGGTACTCAAGGGGAATAACTCTCATAAAACAGGGTGAAGAGGTCATTGAAAACCAGCATTATAGTTAATCAAATGATGGGACTCAAAGGAAATAATTCTCATGAAACAAGGCAT
The DNA here is from genome assembly GCA_029582155.1 of Panopea generosa. NCBI lineage: Eukaryota > Metazoa > Mollusca > Bivalvia > Adapedonta > Hiatellidae > Panopea > Panopea generosa. Next base: position 42,077,170 of record CM055910.1, on the reverse strand, counting down.
GTGATTTTATATCCAGATATAAAATGTAATTTACATAGTCAAATTTTAAAAATACAATAGTTAATTTTTGGTTTATAATAATTAACAAAAAAAACAACAAGGCAAAATAGATTTACTATGACTTAGTAAAAAAAATGGATATTTAGTGGAGTAGAACCATTTTTCTAAAGAAAAATTGATCTTAACATTTTGTAATTTTTCAATTCCACATACCTATAGGGAAGATTTCTAAGAAAAAAACATGCACTATCTATTATCCTTCTAAAACTTGGATGCCATCTTGTAATAATGGCTTCAGAATATGAGTTATGAAATAGTTTATTCTGTTAATGACTGCAACAAATCATAAAATAAATATTTGGTTTTCTTCACTTTATATTCAGTGACTTAAACAAACTGCTATTGTGATATAATTGACACATTTCACTATGCCGGGCAGTGGAAGCATCTATCAGACACCCCAAGGTAGAATGGCCTTTAATTTTAAGATATTTTTTTTCCATCTATACTATTTGATTGTAAGTGAGTGCTTTTTCAATTTGAAAATGAATATTGCTGTTGGCATCATGGTTACAAAGTGTTTCTCTTTTTTTATCGTAAATCTTTTTGTACTGTATCAAACCTATTGTTGGAGATACCACACTCCAAAATATAAAAATTGCACATATTTAACCAAACTTAATCTTACCTGTAGTTTCGATACTATTTTTTATTCCATTATTGATATATTTATGATAATAATGATAAAGTACACGTAAGCTTGACAAACAAATTTGAAAATAAGTACATGAACTTCGAAAATGACTAAATTTATTATCTAATACAGAAGTCTAGGTGATGAGATCTAAATTTTCAGTATAAGTATAAATCAGGGCTTCTAAAATCACCGTTTTTTCTGTTTTTGGACCAATTTCTACTGTTCAAAAACCGGTTTTCATTTCAAAATTTAATAAAAAATCAGTCCAGATATTTTCTATCGGACTTAAAAATTACTCTTATCATACTTTACAAAGCTGTGAAATACGCCTTGTGACAATAACATTCAATTGTTTTGTCACCCGCTGTGCGAAAGGAGGTAAATTTTGAATAAGACATTACGGATAGTAGGGTTTTTTTTCGGAAGAGTTTCGCTACGTAACATGTCTTCGATGTGTGATCAGCGACCCATATTGGTTCATCAAAATGGTTTTGCTTTGGTAATTTCTTTGATATACCGCTTGCCTTAATCTGTTAACTTGTTTGCTTGTGTCGGGGTTTTTTTTCCAAGTGGTCAAAACTGGGACTTTTAGACTGAAAATTGCTTGCGTCATTAAATTTTTTTAACAATGATTTTAATTATAATATTAATATTAATAACATTAATTAATTAAGGAAAGTGATCAAACCTGGACCAATTTTATTTTAATGTCGGACTGGAATTGTTTGCATTAGCCATTACATTTGGAAAAATAGTTGTCCTCAGAGTACAGATCTGTGCACCATCAACGTAACTTAAACTAAGTAATTAATATAAAATTTCCATACGGTTTATATATCTTATCCATTAATTTGATATATTTCCTCCATATTACTAACTTTGCAATCCAAAAACATGCTTCAATTTTCAAAAAGAAACGACCTAAACATATCACTTTCAAGGACTTGAAATCAAGTAAGTTTCACCAGTACAATATCCCTTTGATGTTAGCCAACGCACAGTGACATCACAGTCATCAAAGAGACGACAGCAAATGTGTTGTTTCATTCAATACATGCAATGAAATTGTGCAGTTTGTTTGTGTTCACATAAAATAGGATTTCATCAATAAGTATTATATTCCATTTTAAATATCTTCCATAAGATGCAAACGTTTTTTTAATGAATTGATAATACTATGATAAGACACAGAGTTGAAAGTAGTTGTACGCAAATTTACATATATTCATATTTAGTTTAGCGAGAATAATACTGCTATTGGCTAGTCTGTTTAAATGTCAGTAAAAAGTGCTTCTGAGAATGTTCAAAGCATTGAATGTGGCATCAAATTGAGACGAACCGAGGCTATATCCTGTATACACGATACTTCTGGTTTACATCCTGAATCTATTTTTGCGTGAAATTGATTGAAACTGGTTCATTCAAATGAGAATACATGATGCTGGTAATAATAATGTACATATTTAGAAAAACTTAGTCAAATTAAATAAAGATAGCATGAAAAATAAACTGATAAAATTGCACGGTGGGTGGGGTATTAGGGTATATATATATATATATATATATACATGCATGGGCATAATGTAGAGTTGTTTTTAAAAGGAAAAAGTGTGGTTCTTACAGCATTGATTCTTAAGGCAATAAAAACCCTGGACCAATTTGCATTTTGGAATTTTAGAAGCCCTGGTATAAATGATATGTCTGCAAAACAATATCCCCTTGTTTCCCTAGCAACACTATGAATGCTTCATGCATAAAATGAAATCCGAGAATGATTTACCTTTATAAATACTATGGAAGTTTTTGGGGTGATTTTGTTACTAAATTTATGCCAAATGTAATACCTTGAAAACTCATAATTTTTTTTGTTCTGAAATATTGCTTAATATAAAAAAAAAATTGAATTTTTCAAAACATTCTTTGAATTTAAAAATACTATTGCAACTAAAAAAAAATTGTTGGTTTTATTTATTTTTCAAAATGGATCAAATTTTCGATCACATAGCAACGAATGTATATAAAAGTGTAAGTCAGTAAATTGAAATATCATTGAACTGTCCCTGGAAATTCCTTGAATAGTTCTTTAAAAAATCATGGGAGATGCAGCTTATAAGCACAATAAAAATGTAATCGTCATTTCATACATTTGTCCAGTTATTAAATTATTGCACTTTGATTGTAAATAGATTGTTTATTTGTTTTTGATAATTAATATTTGACCTTTATTAAAAGTTTGTAAATTTTGAATATATGTATGGAAAATGAACTCATTGTGATGCTGTTAATTAAACTGTTAATTAATATTATTTACCTTTGTTTTGTTGATTTGCGTGTAATGTTTGTAAATATTATGTTTTGATCATGTTGACATTGAGTTTTACTGATTGTTTACTTTGTTACATTATACATGTAATATGTAATAGGGAGTACCTGGGTAACCATTGGGGGCGAATTTTATGTATGTCTGTACATGTGTCCATTCATCTATGCATGCTTCTGTCTACACACACATATCTGTATTTATGTTTAAGTGGGGAGGGTTTAGTGTTAGTAATAAGTTGTAAAACAGTTTCAAAAAAATGTAAAACTATCTGAACACCTTAAAATGCTTCTATGTGGCTAAAATATCTGTTGTGCCATATAAATAATCAGCTGGGCAGGTAGAAGCCACTAAATTGAACATTTGTTAGAATGTCCGTACATTTGTCTGTTCACCCATGCCTGCTTCTCTCCGCGCACACATTAATGAGTATCTAAGTGTATAGTGTTTGTGGTTTATCATTTTTTGTTCTGATATATCCAGACTGGCACTGTTCTGATATATCCAGGCAGGCTCTGTTCTGATATATCCAGGATGGCACTGTTCTGACATGTCCAGACTGGCACTGTTCTGATATGTCCAGGCCGGCACTGTTTTGATATATCCAGGCTGGCACTGTTTTGATATATCCAGGCCGGCCCGGTTCTGATATATCCAGGCTGGCACTGTTTTGATATATCCAGGCCGGCCTGGTTCTGATATATCCCGGCTGGCACTATTCCGACACATCAAAGCCGGCACTGTTCTGATATATCTAGGCTGGCACTATTCTGACACATCCAGACTGGCACTGTTCTGACATGTCTAGGCTGGCACTGTTCTGATATGTCCAGGCTGGCACTGTTCTGACATGTCCAGACTGGCACTGTTCTGACATATCCAGGCCGGCACTGTTCTGACATATCCAGGCCGGCACTGTTCTGACATGTCCACCCCACGCCAGTGCACCTTTTCTAACACCTCCATCTTCATTCTGGTGCAGGGGTGTAACTTGCTCTCTCGCTTTGGCGAGTTAAAGACCCAGTCTGGTAAGAATTTGTACATTATAATCCAACTTGCCAACTACCAAAATGTCAAAAACAAAAATAAAAGTTTCTTGATCGATGAATCTCAAAGTAATATTTGAATCACTAGCATAGCGTGTGGTTCAGTGGTAGAGTACCGAACACATGATTGAAGGGTTATGTTTCGATCCTCCCCAACGGCCATATTTGGTGTCCTTGAGCAAGCCACGTTTTCCACATATGCTTAGTACTGGTTCTACTTAATAACTTGTTCTGCAATTGAAGAAAATGAATAAGTTTAAACTAATCACTAGACTCTTTATAGGTAATGATCCCCAGATGTGCATAGTTGGCAAATTGTCCCCAGGTGTGCATAGTTGGCAAATTAATAAAACTGCCCTATAGAATGTTAACCATAGTTTTTTATTACTGTTCTACACCAGTTGGTTATTTTTCACCTTTTTTCATTCAACAGATATTTTAACCCTTTACTTCATAGATACGCATTTTCACGCACCAATCACAGAAGGCCTTTGAAAACAGTGCAGGAAGAGTTCAGATTGCTTGTAACGAGCAATCTGAACATTTCCTGCACTGTTTTCCACTCTGTTAGTTAATATAAACATAATTCACCCAATAATTCATAAGCCTTCTATATTAGGTGTGGAAAGGCGTCTATATTAGAGGTGTCCAAAGGCATCTATATGAAGTAAAGGTATGAAAAGTATGAAACAACGGAGAGCAACAATTCACTTAAGCCAAGGGTGTTTTCTTGGTTGCTAGCCATGCAGGACGAGTCATAGGACAGGTCTAGGATTTTAGGTTAGAGGATGCATACTTAAGGGGCGCATAACAAAATCTGAATGAGCATACATGTTTATTAGTAGAAATATAAATGTTTAATTTGGTGTAAATATTGTTATTTTATAACTTATTTATTAAACTGTATTACATATAATGTTTTTGTTGTTTTTTCAAGTTTACATGCAAAACTCTTGTTGTCATGGTAACAAATTGGAAAATTCTTCGAGAGGCATGGAAGCATATTATAATTTGTGAAATGTTTTTTATTGTTTGGTGCTAATTATTATATTTGTTAATTATATTTCTTTTTTTCTTTGTCTTGTTTTTTAACATGAAAAAAACATTTTACTTAACAGTCTATTTTTGCAGGTTTATTTTTTGTTAAATGAATTCTGCCAGCACTCATTGAGATATGGTATTTGTGTTCCGAGTTAAATTTGGTGAGATGTTACTAAAAGAAAATGTAACAATTTTTCTACATTTGTGATGTTTGGAAAGAAAGATGTTGGTTACTAGAAGCAAAAAATTAAAATAATGTAATTTGATTTTGCTTGTCTCTGGTAATACTATAGAAAAGGAACTTGTTGGGTGCCATTTCACTATAAATTTTATTCAGTGTTTATCAATATTATCAAATCAATTCATTGTAGAACACATGGTCCAGTGGCAGATCATCAAACCCAGGATCAGAGGGTCATGGGTTCGATTCTCTCCCACACCTTTGTGTAGTGTCCTTGAGCAAGACACTTTTCCGCATGTGCTTAGTACTGGTTCTACCCAGAAAGACTCCAGGCATGATTTATTTAAGTTGTACAAACTTATTTTTCAATCGAAGTATAAAATAAATACATTTAACCCTTTACTCCATAGATACGCCTTTTCCCGCACCAGTCACAGAAGGCTTTTGAAAACAGTGCAGGAAGAGTTCAGATTGCTCGTGACGAGCAATCTGAACACTTCCTGCACTGTTTTCTACTCTGTCAGTCAATATAAACATAATTCACCCAATAATTCAAAAACCTTCTATATAAGGTATCAAAAGGCGTCTATATTAAAGGTGCCAAAGGCGTCTATATGAAGTAAAGGGTTAAACTACATGTAAATCTATTCAAGAACAATTATTTAAATTCTTGCTATCATAAAATGAAATAGTGATATCATGATATAATTGTTTATATCATTAAAATAAATACTTAATATCATAGAATGATATCAAAAAATCATTTAATGATATAAAAAATTGATTTAATATTATTATGGAGTAGTACAATTATTCTTGGTATCACTAAAAACAAACATTTCATAATTTAATTAAGTTGATTTCTTGGTATCAAGAATTTGATTAATTGATATTTTGATTGCATTTTTTTAAGGAAAAAAAGGAATTGTGGATACTGATAAATACTGCATGCCAGTGTATATTAAATGGCACCCCACATAAGCTCAGTAGTATAAAAAATCTAGTTTTTCCCCCTATTCCTAAGATTTTGTTTTGCTCATGTGGGATTTTTATTTTGTTTGTTTTCTGTCTTTGTTCTTTTAAATAAAGTTGAATATTTGCCTTTTTTTTCATATTTATTTTTGTGAACGTTTCACTTAAATTTATTAATAATGATCCTGTAACTGTATACTGGTACCCTTTCGAGGCTGTTTGTAAAGGGAACCAGTAAATGTATACTGGTACCCCCTTCGAGGATGTTTGTAAAGGGAACCAGGTGTATCATATATATGTGTGTGGTCATGGATTTCAATCATAGAATATTGTATAGTCCCTGTGACTACCTCTTACTTTGTTATAATAACTCAAATTAAATTGTATTGTTGTCATGAAACATTAATTATACATAAAATTATCTCATTTAGACTTGATTTACGAACAGAATGCCTTTAGGTCACTTTTGTCTAACCACCAAGGTTGTGGGTTATGAGCCAAGCTAAGTCTTTTAAAAAATTATGTAAAAAAATTAGCAAGTTAACACGTCTTGCGTGTGAGTGTCCATTAAACCACATGACAGTCTTGGGTGAGAGTCTCCATTAGACCACATGACAGTCTTGGGTGCGAGTCTCCATTAGACCATATAACAGTCTTGGATGCTAGACTCATTTAGACCACATGACAGTCTTGGGTGAGAGTCTCCATTAGACCACATGACAGTCTTGGGTGCGAGTCTCCGTTAGACCATATAACAGTCTTGGATGCTAGACTCCATTAGACCACATGACAGTCTTGGGTGCGAGTCTCCATTAGACCATATAACAGTCTTGGGTGCGAGTCTCCATTACACCACATGACAGTCTTGGGTGAGAGTCTCCATTAGACCACATGACAGTCTTGGGTGCGAGCCTCCGTTAGACCATATAACAGTCTTGGGTGCAAGTCTCCATTAGACCACATGACAGTCTTGGATGTGAGTCTCTGTTAGACCACATGACAGTCTTGGGTGTGAGTCTCCATTAGACCACATGACAGTCTTGGGTGCGAGTCTCCATTAGACCACATGACAGTCTTGGGTGTGAGACTCCATTAGACCACATGACAATCTTGGGTGCGAGACTCCTTTAGACAACATGACAGTCTTGGGTGTGAGTCTCCATTAGATCACATGACAGTCTTGGGTGTGAGACTCCATTAGACCACATGACAGTCTTGGGTGCGAGACTCCATTAGACAACATGACAGTCTTGGGTGTGAGTCTCCATTAGACCACATGTCAGTCTTGCGTGTGAGTCTCTTTTAGACACATGTTTCAATGTTATCAACAATTTTTCATTGTGCTTTACGTTATGGAAGTGTTTTTTTAATCCAACAAAATAATCAATTCATGGTGACAGAATATTCTGTTGTGATCTATAATATTTATTTCAGACTTTTTATTCCATATCATTCATTATTTCATTAATATCTAACATGTTTATGTGATTATCAATGATGAAATATAAGCATCGGTATAATCGGGCCTATAAGGAGGTCCCTGTTTGCATGCCGTTTGATATAATGTCTGTGCAAGTGGTCACCTTTATTAGGCAGCCATTTGTCTTAAGCACCCTAATTTGCTATTTCCCAATTTTATATCTTCTGAGCAATTTAACCTGTATTTAGCAACAACCTGTCTTAAAAGGGCCACTTGCGCTCCTTGACTATCCTGGACTTAGTCTATGGAATAAACACAGATAATGTGTGATTTGTAGTAGAATGAAATACCGTTTTTTATTCTTTTTACTGTTAAAGTTCATAATTGCGACATAGTGCAGATATACTGAGAGTTATTTGTACATGTGTAACAGTTTTTTATCACAATACGTTTGTTTTTGTTTCTTGGAAATGAAAATTGATACATATAAAAATGGCATATATTGTTAAATTGTTGACTTGTTATTGTTCACTAGAATAGTTTTGTTTACGTTATAGAAATTGGGATCTTGTAGAGAACAGGATCTTGTAGAGATCGGGATCTTGTAGTGACTGGGATCTTGCAGAGATTGTGAACTTGCAGAGATCAGGATCTTGTAGTGACTGGGATCTTGTAGTGACTGGGATCTTGTAGTTACTGGGATCTTGCACAGACTGGGATCTTGCAGAGTCCGGGATCTTATAGTGACTGGGATCTTGCACAGACTGGGATCTTGCAGAGATCGGGATCTTGTAGTGACTGGGATCTTGTACAGACCGTGATCTTATAGAGATGTTGATTTTAAAGAGATTGGGATCTTATAGAGACTGGGATCTTGCAAAGACATGGATCTTGCAGTGACCAGGATATTGAACAAACTGGGATCTTATAGCGACTGGGATCTTGTACAGACTGGGATCTTATAGAGACTGGGATTTTGTAGAGCTGGGATCTTGCAGAGACCGTGATCTTGCAGTGAATGGGATCTTATAGAGGCTGGGCTCTTGTAGAGACTGGGGTCTTGTAGAGACCGGGATCTTACAGGGACTGGCATCTTGTAGAGACTGGGATCTTACAGAGACTGGGATCTTACGGAGATTGGGATCAGAAAATGAGTTATCTGAGAGTAGGAAGGGGAGGGAACCAATTCCTAAATGATGTGTTCCTAGGCTCCATCAAATTTCATTACACAAGAAATTTACTTTTTATTGAATAAAAAGCATAGTTGAAGAGTAGTTAATTAACATATTTTGTTACGCTGTCCATATGTTGTAATTCTGAAGGTCTGTTAGAGTAAAAATAATCTGTTATATACCATTATACTTGATTGTCCGCAAGTTTGTATTGTGAACATTTGTATCAAATATTGATTACCTGTGTGTTTATCTGTCCATATAGGAATGAGCTTAATTAATCTTAACTATTGGTTACTTGATTACTTACATGAGTACCTGGCCCTGCCATGTGTGTATTCACATGCCCAAAGGAAATAAACTAGAGTACTTACATAAGGTACTGTACCTCTCCCAACCAAGGGTACTTGTGTATTTGCATGAGTGCCTGTGTACTTACCTGGCCCACAATATACTTGTACTCATGTACTAGCCTGTCATGAACAGAGTAATAAGATATGTTCATGAGTATACATGTACTAACCTGTCATGAACAGAGTATTTCGATATGTTCATGAGTACACATTTACTAACCTGTCATGAACAGAGTATTTAGATATGTTCATGAATACACATGTACTAACCTGTCATGAACAGAATATTTAGATATGTTCATGAGTACACATGTACTAACCTGTCATGAACAGAATATTTCGATATGTTCATGAGTACACATTTACTAACCTGTCATGAACAGAGTATTTAGATATGTTCATGAATACACATGTACTAACCTGTCATGAACAGAATATTTAGATATGTTCATGAGTACACAAGTACTAACCTGTCCCAAATGGAGAGTATTTTCATACTGACATATTCACAGGTAGAGGGTACTTGATTATTCTATGAGTATATTATGTGCTTACTTGTCCCAAACAGAAGGTACTTGATTACTTACCTGAGTACTAATGTACTTACATGTCTTGGCTAATTAGTACTTGTGTACTGGTCCCAGTCCTAATTGTTAAAGATGTTTGTCTGTTTTTATAAGTATTATTTTGAATAGTAACTTATCAAGAATAGTGTTAAATTGATAGAATGGTATTTGTTTGTATTGTATTTTTAATCAAAATCATTTCAAATGCAGTCATACCTAGGAGCTGACAGCTGCTATCTTAAAGGAACACACAGCAATTTTTATAAATTTTCTTTTTTTACTATATTTCTGTAAAACACATAATATATGTGATGCAAATTTGAAATTAATATACCGGCATATGGAGAACCTTAATTTTGTTTTTATTTTGTAAGGGGAATAACTCCTGTAAATGGATGAAAGGCATTAATTTCTTGCAAATTTGTGGTCATCTTCTACACAAATTGTTACATGTATTTCAATTCCATCAGGTTTTAGCTCACATGTGAGTTTTTGTGAGTGCCCTATGTTTGTTGTCCATCTGTCCATTGTTAACTTTTTAACTTCTGCCTCGGACAAATTCTGAATTTGTATACATAGCAAAGACTCACATAGTGGTCCTCCATATTTCAAAACATTCAGTTTTGTGGACGGCAGCTTCAGCAGACAGGTCTGACTGTATTTGGAGATGTTTTAATTTTTATTATTTTTTTTCTGTACGTTTCAGAAGTACAATAAATAATCTTACATCAGTCTGTATGTTTCAGGAGTTCAAAAAATTATCTTTAACATCACTCTGTATGTTTCAGTCCTGTGTATTTATGCTCATAAAAATGGCCTCGCCAATATCCCCAAGATAGTTTTTTTACATAGGTCATATAAATGCATATTTGGCGTAAGCTTAAAAACTGTATCAATGATAGCCAGGCCTGATTAGCTCAGTCAGTAGTGCGTCTGACTATCAATCCAGGGGTTGTGAGTTCGAATCCCTGCTTGCAACAGTCTCCTTGATGATTGACGTACGACATTGTGTCTTATTATCATTCGTCTCTCACCGCTGATTCAAGTGGGAAAGTTATCAGATACTTGCAGATATGGGGTGTGCTCGAGTACTGGTTAATATCAGTAGTGGGGTTTTGGATAGAGTGTTGGTTCCTGTTCCAGGCTCCGGCACAGGTTAGATCCAAGGTTTGGCCCAATGACCTCTCAAAAAGGGTGCCCGGCACTATTTCTACCCAGGAAACGGAAACAAGAGCAATTCATTCAACTCAGAACTTACATAATGAGTATAAACTGAAGATGTTATAGGGATTCTGTTTGTTGTATTATTCCCCTTAATGTAAAGCATGTGATCTGTAATGATCAAATAGTTAATCACGACCCACAGTAAACATTTATATTCTAAATTGTTGTAGATATTTTATATTATTAAAAATATTTCACTTTAATCTTTATCAATTTTAGTGATGTATAATATTTTGCAAAGGCAAGTTGTAGTTTTTTAATATCATGAAAGAACAAAGTTGAATTTGATATTTTTAGCTTTCTTAATTCTGTATTGCCATCAAGAAAAAAAACACATTTGTTAGCTGGTTTCCAGCCCAGGATCTTATAAGTGGGAACCAGTAGTTGGACTGTTTCAGAGCCAGGATTTCAGAAGTGGGAACCAGTAGTTAAGCTGTTTTTAGAACCAGGATTTCAGAAGTGGGAACCAGTAGTTAAATTGTTTTTAGACCCAGGATTTCAGAAGTGGGAACCAGTAGTTAAATTATTTTTAGACCCAGAATTTCAGAAGTGGGAACCGACGGTTAGGTTTGTTGAAAAACATAATTTGAAACAAATGTGAATTTTTTTTTTTAAAAAAGTCTTAGTTTTATTTGCAGGGCTGTTTAAGGTAACAGCAAAAAATATTGTAATTATCATATTGGGCCTAACGTGATATTGTCTCATTCTTTATTATATGTATATTGTCCTCTCATTAGCTATATTAAAACATTAAAAAACTTAGGTCCACATTTTCTGTGTGTGTGAAACTGGAATACCTTCATGTCTTGTTAAATTTTTTCTCAAATTCTATTTTCATTATCATATATCATAGTACATACATTTTCTCATTGTTTAATGTTTTTTATATTAAATATTGTGATAATTTCTTTTTCTAAAAACTTTAAATGTCAAAATGTGCTAAATAAAGCACGAAAACTAATTGCAGTGTTGTTGTTTATCTTTAATCCTATAATTTATATAAGAAGTGTGGAACTGCAATGCATGTTTACATGCAGAGTGCATGTTCTATAGGTAAAACATGGGATCCGATTATGGGTTTGATTCATGGCCATGTGGACAGGTCCTGTTAGCTCAGTCGGTAGCCCATCTGACTATCAATCCAGGGGCTTTGAGGTAGAATCCCTGCCCGGCAACAGTCTCTGTGACTATCAACATGTAACCATCTATCTATTGTCAATTTATTTCTCATCACAGATTCAAGTGGGAATGTTATCAATAACTTGTAAGGGCAGTCTGTGCTCGAGTTCTGTTCAACCATCTAGGATCTCGGAGAAGAGTGGTTAGGTTAACTGATCAGCTGTTAGCCCTTGATGACATAAAATTGCACTATATATTCAAACAAAGAATTAATCCAAATTAACAAAATGTATATTAGAAAATTTGCCAGTTACTTGTGGAAGGACTGTGGTGCCTCTAAGATCATTCTCCAAGATCCCCCACTAATAAAACGGGATGCCATATTATAATCAATAATGGTGTTAAAAATGTTGAAAATGGCATTAAACCCATGAAAAAAACGTCAGGTGTTTATTGAAAGGCTATTTTTTGTTACAGATAATGACCCCTCAACTCGTTTTGTGGTAAACATTACATGATAAACAAATGCCGAATTGCCTACAGACATGGACAGTGGCTGTGTACAGGTGAGATACAGATCTGAACCTGATAGCATCTTAACTTAATGTGATAACAATGCAAGATTGGTCACAGAGTATGCTGTAATTTGTGGGCTGGTTATACTAATCTTGCCAACACCAAAGACCAAGTTAAAAATGCCAATTAAAATAAAAAAAATTGCAAGTAAGCTCAGCAGTTATATGCATTGCTCCCAAGTCCACTTCCTGGGTAGAACCATTATTGTGTATTGTTTTGGAGAGATCAACGGATTGAGTTGGGGATCGAACTCACAGCCACTAGTTGGAGCAGGCAACACTTATCCACAGAACTACCACCTCACTTCAATGTTATTTTATGCAAAGTCATGTGTTACTACCATCTGTAATGTGTTAAAAATAGTGTTGAATAATAAACAAAAACAAATTCTGCAATACTTTATATATATATAAATAATTGTATTCCTGACATTGTTCCATTTGTTTGTTTAAATGTTTAGTGTAGTTTTTATACCCCATCTCTGAGGACTAACAGAATGCTAAGTTAACATAATCCCTCATCCCTGTGATCCTGAAAGGTTAACTCTTTCTTGAGCAATGTGAGTGATCCATCTCTGTAATTGATAATTTTCCCACTTGAATTAGCGACAAGAAGATGCAATGTAATATTTCAATCATCACGGAGGCTGAGGCCAGGCGAGGATTCAAACACGCAACCTTGGATTAGTGGTCCGACATGTTACTGACTAAGCTAACCGGGCCTGGCAACCAGTGTTGGAATGACCTTCATCATTGATCAAAGAGTTACGGCAAACTCCCATTTCTACTTAGATGATTTCTACAAAACGTCTGCGCCAGTATCGTTCTCGAATAAAAAAAGTTCATTAAAGAATGTCGGCTGGTCACTTTACGATTTATAGAGGTGTTTGAACTAATCATATTGTACAGCATATGTGACTTTTTATTGTTTCCTTGAGGACCTTTCCACATAAACTGTAAGAAAATTAGTTTCCCGTTTTAAGAGATAGAGCAGGTATGGAGACAATGGCAGATTCATATATCATATTATTGGGGTAGGGGTGGGATAGATTTTCACCAATTTTTCAACATGTGGCAACCTGGGGGTATAGGATATATGATTTTTCATATATAAGAGATAGAATAATACAATTTTAAGGGACCTATTTGTCTATTTTAGAGGGGATGTAACGGTAGTCACCAATCTGGTATTAAATTTTATCCATATTTAGAAGGGGCCTGAGTCCCCACCTGGATCCTCTAGTGGTAAAGATGATGGTCACAGATAACTAAGTAACCATGACTGGTAAATTGTCATCACCACTGAACCCTGGTCAGTCCTCCCACCCCAAGGGGGCTTGTCTCCATCACTATCTGATCACCATCAAACATAGGATCTGGAGGAGGTCAATATTTTTATCAAACAGTTGTAAAACTAGCAGTCTTATTTTTATATTTTATTTTTATTTTGGGCATTCATTTTTTTGGCCATCATTTATCTATCATATATATATATTAGTATGAATAATCTACATATAATTTATATGTTTACTTGTACATGTATAAAAACATGTATCACTTGGTGCATATGTGTCGCATGCATGTAATAAGTAAGCCATTCTTCCAATACTGATAGAGAAAACCAAACTATTTAAAATCCGGTATTTATTTCATTTTGTGGGGGTGGGCTTGATTAGGTGGGTCGTTAGCACATCTGACTATCAATCCTGGTGTCTGGAGTTTGAATCCCTGCCTGGCCACATTCTCCCTGATTATTGGTATACGACACTGTTATCATTCATTTCTCACCACTGATTCAAGTGGGAAAGTTATCAGTTACTTGCAAAGATGGGATGTGCTCGAGTACTGGTTTACCTTCCAGGATCCCAGGACACTGGTTAGGTTAACTGATCATCTGTTAGCCCTCAATGGTAATAAAATGACACTAAGTATCAATCAATCACTTCCATTTTGGCATTATTTACTGTCCTTATTACTCCCCTAGAGGTGCCAGCAACAGGGACTGTAAGTTTACTATATCTACTGTCCATATGGTTATACAGTTATAATTTATATTTTTATATGTGAAGGGGGTCCTCCGTGGCTGAGTAGTCTAAGGGGCCATCTCAAGATCACTTACCTCTCACGGCTAAGGTCATAGGTTCGAGTCCTGCTCGCTCCGAACACTTTATGAGAGTAAGTTTCCAGTTACTTGCAGGAGGACGGTGGTTCTAAACAGTCTGACTCAGTCTGAGGTCTTCCTTTACCTGTCAAACTGGATATGCCATATATAATCTGAAATGTGTTGAAAATGGCGTAAAACCCCATTCAAAAAAAAAAATAAAAAATAAAAATGATATGTGAACATTATAAAATTGTTTACATTATAAAACCTGTGGAGGGGCCTCAGTGGATCCACATCCTACCATTTACATTATGTTTTACCCGCTGATAAAAGTTGGATAAAGCCCCAAATATTTATATTACAATTTTATCATTTCTATAAAATATGGCTGAAGGGCTTCTACAATATCCAGGGCATCCCATCTGGTTTACCAACTGAAGGGAGTTGAATCATATGGATGGACCTAGAGTTTAATTGTGAAATCGATGTGAGGATAACAATATAAACTGGCAAACTGATGGGTAAACTGGATGGCACTTGAGGTTAATGGATGCTATTTCTATTTGTATATGGATATGCTATAAGGTAAGTCTATTATTGTTGTCATGTTGGTTTTTTTTCAAACACTATTTTCAATACATAACACCAGGTTATATATCCAGTTTTATTAGTGGATAAAGACCTCAGAATGCATCTGAGTAGAATCATCATCTTTCCACTAGTGGAACCCATGACTTAAATGTCAGAGGTAAGTCAGGTGGTCTTTAGACAACAGCACCTTAGACCATTCAGATACGGTCTATTAGGCACCATCTCAATATAATTTACTTACCATCACTAAGGTTGTTGATTCCAATCCTGCTCGCTCCAAAAACTTAATGTGAGACAGAAGCACAGTGGTTCTTATCAGATTCATTCTGAGGTCTTCCTCCACCAATAAAACTGGATATGCCATATATAACTTGAAGATTGCAATAAACCACTACAAAAAAAAAAAAAAAATAAAGGCCACAGAAGAACCCATAAACCAATTGTAATTATTATCTGGAATCCTGAATGTAATGTTGACAAGTACTCCACAGGCACCATCTCAATATAATTTACTTACCATCACTAAGGTTGTTGATTCCAATCCTGCTCGCTCCAAAAACTTAATGTGAGACAGAAGCACAGTGGTTCTTATCAGATTCATTCTGAGGTCTTCCTCCACCAATAAAACTGGATATGCCATATATAACTTGAAGATTGCAATAAACCACTATAAAAAAAAAAGACCATTGAGGCCACAGAAGAACCCATAAACCAATTGTAATTATTATCTGGAATCCTGAATGTAATGTTGGCAAGTACTCCACAGCCAAGTGGTCTGTAGTGAATGTACATAAGTCACTTACAACAGCCTCACTGTTAAGCTAGCTATTATAGTGACATGGTTGAAGTGCACTGACTGTATTGGAAGTTAAGCTACAAAGTATGGGTTAGTACCTCTCACTTGTGAGGTTGTTGGTACAAGTCCCATTTGGTCCTGAAACTTTATGTTAGATAGTTTGCCAGTTACTTGCGGTCCAGGACAGTGGTTCTACTCTGATTAATCCTGAAGTCTTCCTCCACCATTAAAACTGGATATGCCATATATACCAGTAACCTGAAATGTGTTAAAAATAATATTAAAAACCCCAGTCATACAAAAAAAACTGCAATGTTGATAGTCTTAATTAATTTTTTTAGTACATGTAAATTCATCAATTCAAACATATCTATTAATTTTGTTAATCCAAAAGTCATTATAATCATAGATATTTCAATAATTTAGTTGTTTTTATTGTACTACTTCTTTTAAAATAATTTTATATGTAAATACTTACTGTTTGTTAAAATGTACCTACTAGATGACCTCGGGGAAGCTTGAATGTTATTCCAACTGTGTTTCCTCTGTAAAGACATTATAAGTATATTATATACTTTTTTCTTATATTTTTTCTTATTATAACAGAGCTTGATGGGATGCAAGTAAAACCCGAAAATGTGGCGGTTCACTAAGTTGGTGAAAAAACAGGAAAAAAAATACAAAAGGTAAAATTATAGTAGTGAACTTGTTATCTAAAATTGTTTATTGTTTATCTAAGAATTGCATTTACCGCATATTTTTTATCGAGGTCTTTTTGAAATATTTAACATTTTTATCTCATTTAGTTAATTTTAATTGATGTATTTATGTGTTCAAATCACATATTATCACTTTATATATACTGTACGGAACAGCTAACTTTATGCATTTTCTTAGGTTTGTTCTGCATATGCAAAATAAGCATTTCGTGCCAAACAGATGCTCATGAATAATTGTATAGAATTTCGCATTCAAGCTTTGTAGTATTATGTTAATGTCATATACAAATTTTAACTGTGAAATATTTCAATTAATAATTAAAAGAGAAACTGAAAAATAAAAAGCTTGGGGAGGATTTCTGTTTGAACATTTTTATTAATACAATAATACGGTTCTTGTGATTTAAACTACACAAACTGTCTGGATTTTGTTGGTACTGTTTACTACTCATTCAATTCCCACAGACAGTGAGACACTCAATGGCTACTAGAAATTTCTTAATGTATATATAATTGTCATGAACTATTTTGTAAAGAATTTTATTAGGCTACTTAATAATTCAACGAAGATACCGGAATACAAAAGTGATGGTTTAGCTGTTCCGTTCAGTATAGATGACTTTAATATTGTGTTACTGTTGTTGTGGTTACTTTGTCATGTATTACTGATTGCAATTATAATTCAGTTTATTTGGAGGACAGAAGGCCTAACATTTGACCTTAATTTGAGGTCTCATTAAATGTGGCAAACATATTCACTACATTAGGTCATTTAAATTGTATATTTGCGATATTTTAACGGATGATATGGAGTTAATGGTAGGTAGTGTGGGGGTGAAAAAGGGGGTGGGGGGGGGGGGGGGTACATTTATGCTATATGTGTATACATATCTAATTGCATATGTCAATTATTAACCAAAAATAATTAATAATGTTCATATGATTGCTTCTGAGTTTGTACTTTTCATAATTTTCAGGCTAAAACAATGACCAGGGTGAAGATCAATAAAGATGTTCATAGCCAACATTTGGTTAAATCTGCAGTTAGGAAACCGGAATAATTGTTGGAGAGAATAGACAAATTTGATTTAAAAGAAATGAATTAGTGAACTATGAAATTTTCAAGATAAGACATACGGATTTAAGAAGTCATATGGATTTAAATCTTACAAAATCTGAACAACCATATAATTCAACAAACTTCAACTTTTTTCAATCTAACAAGTCATATGGATCTAAAAATATTTACAATCATTTGAATCTGACAAAACTGACACAGTCACACATACAAATCACCGATCAGACAAACTGACAAGACATACAGGCAAGTGTGACAAATCATACCGATCTGACAAAGCGTAATAATTTGATAAAATGTAATATTTTAATGGAACTGACAAATACATAAACACATATGGATCTGACAAATTATATGGAACTGACAAATTTGACAAGACATGGGGATCTGACAAATTATATGGAAATGACAAATATGACAAGACATGGGGATCTGACAAATTATATGGAACTGACAAATATGACAAGACATGGGGATCTGACAAATTATATGGAACCGACAAATATGACAAGACATGGGGATCTGACAAATTATATGGAACTGACAAATTTGACAAGACATGGGGATCTGACAAATTATACGGAAATGACAAACATGACAAGAATAGAGATCTGACAAATTATATGGAACCGACAAATAAAAAAAAACATGGATCTGACAAACTCTATGGATATGATAAATATGGCAACTTTTCATTTATTTTTTTTGAATGGGGTTTAACGCCATTTTCAACACACTTCTGGTTATATAATTATGGCATATCCAGTTTTACTGGTAATGGAAGACCTCAGACTGATTTAGACTGAGTAGAACCACTGTCCTTCCGCAAGTAACTGGAAACTTTCTCACATAAAGTTTTTGGAGTGGGTGGGACTCGAACCTACAACCTAAGGTACCGGTAAGTGATTTTGAGATGGCGCCCTAGACCACTCAGCCACGGAGGACCCTTGCAAATTTGTAAAAGCAGTCTCAAAACACAATCATCAACTAAGGACTCAAATTAAAAATTTTACATCTGGGGTTGGCGTGGAAGTATAGAAAAGCACAATTCAAATGAACAAGGACATTGCTGACTACAAAGCATAAAGGACACTCTTTGAATGATAGGATAGTGCTTTGGTATGTATACATTCAATATTCTCAGCACATTGATGAAAAACGGTAAGTATAATCAATATTAAATATTTCCTGTATTCTTCACAAAACTTTAATTGCAGTGGTGTGCACATATTAATGAATCTCATGTATGTATATTTTTGTTTACAGATTTAATCTTACTTTTTATTTGTTTTACAGATCTTGGTCAGTTGGTGGAGGGACATGCAGTATATGCTATATATATTATATTGTCAATATTGACTTTTGTTTAAAGCACATTCAAATCATTCTTATCATGTACTATTTCCATTCCTTCACCTACAGTTGCACCAGTGGGTACATACTCTAAGATGCTGATATCAGCAAGCTGCCAGAATGAGGAAGAGGAACTCCCAGAGTCTGGTTTCTGTCCTGGATGTGAGTATTAGCTGGTCTATTAATCTATAACCTCTGGTTCCCAGTATTTTGTCTATTAATCAATAACCTTCTGGTTCCCAGTATTTTGTCTATTAGTCCATTACCTTCTGGTTCCCAGTATTTTGTCTATCAATCTTAAGCCTCTAGTTCCCGGTATTTTGTCTATTAATCCATAACCTTCTGGTTCCCAGTATTGTGTCTATTAATCTATAACCTTCTGGTTCCCAGTATTTTGTCTATTAATCCATAACCTTCTGGTTCCCAGTATTTTGGTTCCCAGTATTTTGTCTTTCAACCCATAACCTTCTGGTTCCCAGTATTTTATCTAATAATCCATAACATTCTGGTTCCCAGTATTTTGTCTAATAATCCATAACCTTCTGGTTCCCAGTATTTTGTCTATTAATCAACATGTTTAAATTTCTGAACATAAATAATTGACTATTCTGTTTGTTTAAAAAAAAAAATCTCACATGCGATGGTCATGGTTTTGATCCCCAGCTGGGTCATACCAAAGACTTGAAAATGGTACTGGAAACTTCCTCGTAAGGTTGGCCCAGTGTCAGTATAATGTGACTGGGTGGGATGTCATACCATGTGTCTGGCATGATACTTCAGCATGGCAGCACTAAGAATACTGTCTTAAGTAGACACCGTCCTAAGATAAATGAAAAGTTGTTGAAAGTGACAATAAACACAGTACAAAAACACTACACTTTAAATAAGAATTTTGGACCAGTTATGTCCCTTTACAAACTAGAAATGAAGTTATGCGTCTGCATACTTATTATTTTATTTTAAATCCATATTTGTATTACATGGATATATAGTTTTCAGCCTTAGTGTTAAGTGGACCTTTGTCAATATTGCCTTGTGTCTCTTTAAGACATCAGAATTATCTTTATTTTAAATGGTGTTTATCGCCACTTTCAACACATTGCATGTTATATATATGCCATTATGTGGTGTATTCAGTTTTATTGGTGGAGGAAGACCTCAGAGTCTGAGTATACCCCAACCATCCTGTTGCAAGTAACTGGCAAACTTTCTCACATATTTGAATGTGTTTCTCTTTAATCAAGCTGGGCTTGAACCCCCGACCGCAGTGGTGAGAGGTCAGTGACTTTGAGATAGTGCCTTAGACCACTCTACCATGCAGGATCAACTTCATTTTGCTGAAATTTTATTTTGGCGAAAACCAATTAAAGTAATAATTTGCACTTTCAGATTCTGATGTGATTGCTTCACCATACGAGGGAACGAAGAATGTAAAACTGGCGGAGATGGCTGATCAGTTCTGCTCACATTGCTCTCTTAGCGACACCATCTGTGCTACGCTGTTCTGTGAGTTATTTCTCAGTACAATATTTAGTTATTATCTTGTTACATGAAAACAACTTCATTTCAATTTTCCATTTCAGTTGATGGCTATTAATTTTATTTCTTGTTACGGGTAAATCATAAACATTGTTTATCTGACAAAGTTTCTATTCAGAGACGGGTATTCTGAAAGTTTTTGTTTAAAAGGACATACTGCAATACTGAAATCATTTTTAATCTTTTGTATGATATTCTGTGTTTAATAAAGTTTATTGTAAAAATTCTGGTATTGAAGATTATTAATTTTTCTTTCTGTAGGTGCACCTGACCAGCTAATAGTTGACATAACCATGACGATGCTGTCATCTTTCTGTACGAGTATTGAGACCAGTTTCCCATCATGCCACAGTGAATTCTGTATGTTCTTTATTTTCGTTTATATTAAATTTGAACATAAAAATATAAAACTTGAGAAGACCATTAATATGACATGTTGTTAAAATTTTGTTTTATCTACAAACTTGTAACTTTTGTACAACTTTTTGATATTAATATATTTTGGTATTAGAATTCTTCATATATTTTTATACAAGAGCTTTCCTTATATTTTCATACGACAATCTCCCTTATATTTTCATATGAGAACCTTCCTTATATCTTTAAATGAGAACCTTCCTTATATTTTCATACAAGAACCTTCTTTATACTTTCACTTGAGAACCTTCCTTATATTTTCAAATGAAAACCTTCCTTATATTTTCATGTGAGAACCTTCTTTATATTTTCACATGAGAATCTTCCTTATATTTTCAAATGAGAACCCTCCCTATATTTTCACATGAGAACCTTCCTTATATTTTCACATGAAAACCTTCCTTATATTTTCACATGAGAACCTTCCTTATATGAGAACCTTCCTTATAATTTCCCATGAGAACACCCCTTATATTTTCACAACAGAATATTCCTTTTATTTTCACACGATAACCTTCCTTACATTTTCAAACAAGAACCTTTCTTATATTTTCATACAAGCAGATAATTTGTGGACTATGACATTAACTCTCACTACTAAGGCTGTGGGTTCAAGTCTAATTCAGTCCAAACAATTTAAATCAAATAGTTTGCCAGGTATTTTTGAAAGACAGTCACTGTGGTTCTTCTCAGGTTCATGTATAAACATCTGAGGTGACTGCCTTTACCTATACATCCAGCTGCCATATGCAACCTGTAACAAACATTTACAGTCATACCTGTCTTAAGCAGTCAGTCAAGGGGAAGAGGCCTTTCAGTACAGGTTGTTGCTTTATACAGGTTTCTCTGATCTGAAAGCATAGAAATGGGAAATAGCAAATGTGGCTGCTTAAGACAAGTGGCTACTTAATACAGGTGACCGCTTACCGGTACTCAGCTTTAACTGTACATTCAATATGAGGACACTTATTCAGTGTTTATTCAGAATTTTCCTATGGTGTATCATTAAATGTTGTAGTTTATAAGGTATTGTTCACTCTTGCCAGAGGTCGCAGATTGCCTGATGGCCTGTCATAAATAACTCCCAGTACAGAGGATATTGTTCACCCTTTTCTGAGGTCACAGATTGCCTGCTGGCCTATCATATATAACTCCCAGTACAGAGGGTATTGTTCAGTCTTGTCTGAAGTCACAGAACACCTGATGGCCTATCATGTATAACTCCCAGTACAGAGGGTATTGTTCACTCTTGTCAGAGGTCGCAGATCACCTGATGGCCTGTCATAAATAACTCCCAGTACAGAGGATAATGTTCACTCTTGTCAGAGGTCACAGATTACCTGATGGCCTGTCATAAATAACTCCCAGTACAGAGGATATTGTTCACTCTTGCCAGAGGTTGCAGATTACCTGATGGCCTGTCATAAATAACTCCCAGTACAGAGGATATTGTTCACTCTTGTCAGAGGTCACAGATCACCTGATGGCCTGTCATAAATAACTCCCAGTACAGAGGATATTGTTCACTCTTGCCAGAGGTTGCAGATTACCTGATGGCCTGTCATAAATAACTCCCAGTACAGAGGATATTGTTCACTCTTGTCTGAAGTCACAGATTACAAGATGGCCTTCCATAAATAACTCCCAGTACAGATGGTATTGTTCACTCTTGCCAGAGGTTGTAGATTACCTGATGGCCTGTCATAAATAACTCACAGTACAGAGGATATTGTTCACTCTTTTCTGAGGTCACAGATTGCCTGATGGCCTGTCATAAATAACTCCCAGTACAGAGGATATTATTCACTCTTGTCAGAGGTCACAGATTACCTGATGGCCTGTCATAAATAACTCCCAGTACAGATGGTATTGTTCACTCTTGCCAGAGGTTGCAGATTACAAGATGGCCTGTCATAAATAACTCCCAGTACAGAGGATATTGTTCACTCTTGTCAGAGGTCACAGATCACCTGATGGCCTGTCATAAATAACTCCCAGTACAGAGGATATTGTTCACTCTTGCCATAGGTCACAGATTACCTGATGGCTTGTCATAAATAACTCCCAGTACAGAGGGTATTGTTCACTCTTGTCTGAAGTCACAGATTACAAGATGGCCTGTCATAAATAACTCCCAGTACAGATGGTATTGTTCACTCTTGCCAGAAGTTGCAAATTACCTGATGGCCTGTCATAAAAAACTACCAGTACAGAGGATATTGTTCACTCTTGTCTGAAGTCACAGATTACAAGATGGCCTGTCATAAATAACTCCCAGTTCAGAGGATATTGTTCACTCTTGTCTGAAGTCACAGATCACCTGATGGCCTGTCATAAATAACTCCCAGTACAGAGGATATTGTTCACTCTTGTCAGAGGTCACAGATCACCTGATGGCCTGTCATAAATAACTCCCAGTACAGATGGTATTGTTCACTCTTGCCAGAGGTCACAGATCACCTGATGGCCTGTCATAAATAACTCCCAGTACAGAGGATATTGTTCACTCTTGTCAGAGGTTGCAGATCACCTGATGGCCTGTCATAAATAACTCCCAGTACAGAGGGTATTGTTCACTCTTGCCAGAAGTTGCAGATTACCTGTTGACCTGTCATAAATAACTCCCAGTACAAAGGATATTGTTCACTCTTGTCTGAAGTCACAGATTGCCTGATGGTCTATCATATATAACTCCCAGTACAGAGGATATTGTTCACTCTTGTCAGAGGTCGCAGATCACCTGATGGCCTGTCATAAATAACTCCCAGTACAGAGGGTATTGTTCACTCTTGTCTGAAGTCACAGATTGCCTGATGGTCTATCATATATAACTCCCAGTACAGAGGATATTGTTCACTCTTGTCAGAGGTCACAGATTACCTGATGGCCTGTCATAAATAACTCCCAGTACAGAGGGTATTGTTCACTCTTGTCAGAGGTCACAGATTGCCTGATGGCCTGTCATAAATAACTCCCAGTACAGAGGGTATTGTTCACTCTTGTCAGAGGTCGCAGATCACCTGATGGTCTATCATAAATAACTCCCAGTACAGAGGATATTGTTCACTCTTGCCAGAGGTTGCAGATCACCTGATGGCCTGTCATAAATAACTCCCAGTAGAGAGGGTATTGTTCACTCATGTCTAAGGTCACAGATTGCCAGATGTCACAGATTGCCAGAGGTCACAGATTACCTGATGGCCTGTCATAAATAACTCCCAGTACAGAGGGTATTGTTCACTCTTGTCAGAGGTCGCAGATCACCTGATGGCCTGTCATAAATAACTCCCAGTACAGAGGATATTGTTCACTCTTGTCAGAGGTCACAGATTGCCTGATGGCCTGTCATAAATAACTCCCAGTACAGAGGGTATTGTTCACTCATGTCTAAGGTCACAGATTGCCAGATGTCACAGATTGCCAGAGGTCACAGATTACCTGATGGCCTGTCATAAATAACTCCCAGTACAGAGGGTATTTTTCACTCTTGTCAGAGGTCACAGATTGCCTGATGGCCTGTCATAAATAACTCCCAGTACAGAGGGTATTGTTCACTCTTGTCAGAGGTCGCAGATCACCTGATGGTCTATCATAAATAACTCCCAGTACAGAGGATATTGTTCACTCTTGCCAGAGGTTGCAGATCACCTGATGGCCTGTCATAAATAACTCCCAGTAGAGAGGGTATTGTTCACTCATGTCTAAGGTCACAGATTGCCAGATGTCACAGATTGCCAGAGGTCACAGATAACCTGATGGCCTGTCATAAATAACTCCCAGTACAGAGGGTATTGTTCACTCTTGTCAGAGGTCGCAGATCACCTGATGGCCTGTCATAAATAACTCCCAGTACAGAGGATATTGTTCACTCTTGTCAGAGGTCGCAGATCACCTGATGGCCTGTCATAAATAACTCCCAGTACAGAGGGTATTGTTCACTCTTGTCAGAGGTCACAGATTGCCTGATGGCCTGTCATAAATAACTCCCAGTACAGAGGGTATTGTTCACTCTTGTCAGAGGTCGCAGATCACCTGATGGTCTATCATAAATAACTCCCAGTACAGAGGATATTGTTCACTCTTGCCAGAGGTTGCAGATCACCTGATGGCCTGTCATAAATAACTCCCAGTAGAGAGGGTATTGTTCACTCATGTCTAAGGTCACAGATTGCCAGATGTCACAGATTGCCAGAGGTCACAGATTACCTGATGGCCTGCATAAATAACTCCCAGTACAGAGGATATTGTTCAGTCTTGTCTGAGATCACTGACTGCCTGTCATAAATAACTCCCGGTACAGAGGGTATTGTTCACTCTTGTCAGAGGTCACAGATTACCTGATGGCCTGTCATAAATAACTCACAGTACAGAGGATATTGTTCACTGTTGTCTGAAGTTACAGATTACAAGATGGCCTGTCATAAATAACTCCCAGTACAGAGGATATTGTTCACTCTTGTCTGAAGTCACAGATCATCTGATGGCTTGTCATAAATAACTCCCAGTACAGAGGATATTGTTCACTCTTGTCAGAGGTCCCAGATCACCTGATGGCCTGTCATAAATAACTCCCAGTACAGATGGTATTGTTCACTCTTGCCAGAGGTCACAGATCACCTGATGGCCTGTCATAAATAACTCCCAGTACAGAGGATATTGTTCACTCTTGTCTGAAGTCACAGATCACCTGATGGCCTGTCATAAATAACTCCCAGTACAGAGGGTATTGTTCACTCTTGCCAGAAGTTGCAGATTACCTGATGGCCTGTCATAAATAACTCCCAGTACAGAGGATATTGTTCACTCTTGTCTGAAGTCACAGATTACATGATGGCCTGTCATAAATAACTCCCAGTACAGAGGGTATTGTTCACTCTTGTCTGAAGTCACAGATTGGCTGATGGTCTATCATATATAACTCCCAGTACAGAGGATATTGTTCAGTCTTGTCAGAGATCACAGATTGCCTGATTGCCTGTCATAAATAACTCCCGGTACAGAGGCTATTGTTCACTCTTGTCAGAGGTCACGGATTATCTGATGGCCTGTCATAAATAACTCCCAGTACAGAGGATATTGTTCACTCTTGCCAGATGTCACAGATTACCTGATGGCCTGTCATAAATAACTCCCAGTACTTGTTAAACCCAGGAAACACAGTAAAAAATGATCTTAAATATCTGAACAATTACTTCATTATTGAGCAAAAAAATGAATATTTTATCAAATACAACCGTTAGCTATGAATAGTTTTTGACTGATATAATAAATATGCAGCAAATTGTCTTTGTCGGCAGGTAGCAATGTTGTGGGAAAGCGTGGAATTCGCAGTATGGAAACTTTACCTCCAGATGGGAGAATAAATAATGGTAATGGATGTATTGCCTCTGCTGCTTGGTCATCGGTGTCAGGAATGGACGAGTGGTGTGCCTCCAATTGTCCAACCGGGCACAATGATGACATCACATGTCTCAGCACATACTGTTCATGTCCAGAGCAATCCACAGGTATGTCTAGACCGGGTGTCATATTATATTTTCACCCACTCAAAAATATGATATATGCTATAATATTTTCACCTCCTATAATATCCCCCTCCTCCATGGTATCCTTGAGCATGAATATTTATTCTACAGTGGAACTTTGATCGCTCGAACTTGACGGGACTGGACACAATTGTTCGAGTCAGCGTTAGTTTGAGTCAAGCCTGGTACACAAATCATTGTACATGTACATGGTGTACAAGTACATTTATGAGCGTGTTATTGAATTCCATGTGTATGCTTTGAACAGGTGCAGTAGATGAATCCAATGTAAATGATGTCTTTTTCTTGTTTATGTAGAAAATACAATATACCAGAAATGATAATTTCCAGATATAATTAATTGTATTACACTATAATTACTTAATTTACCCTTTATCATCATAATCTTATATATTCATGTATAAATAGTTATATTTAGCTTTCGGCGTATATCCAACATGCTTAGTACTGTTACTACACATGTCAAGGTACCAAGCAAAATATCAAGCGTGGGTTTTTTCAAATTGTAAGATATTGTTTCAAAATTGATACAGAATAAATAATTGAAACCAGAAACCATAAATACCATTAAATCAGTCTTTCGCATTAAATTATGACCATTTAATGATATTGAAATGTTTATCTCATAGAGGTTTTATATGAGTGTTAATTTATTATTTAATTTATTAAATGAGTTGGAAAACATATATTATGATAGGCTCTGTCGAGCTTTATATAATGAATGAGTTTGATAAATTCAATAATAAATGAGCACGAATGTAAGATTTGTTTTATCACATAACTCAGAAAGTTTACATTTACTGTTTATTTAACTGATCTTCTCTACAAGGAACAAAAAAAAATTGGACACATTCGTTTCCTTGAGTCATCGTATGGCATAACATCTCAAAATAACGTCATTTAACCATAACAAATCATCGTCATTAATATATTCGGGCAATGTATTATTGACTGGGACTTCATATTTATGACATTGTCAAAAGATTTTATAACAGTTGGGGTTGAAGGGGTTTAGCACCATTTTTTCAACATATTTTTGGTTATAATATTAAATGGCATATCCTGTTTTATTGGTGGACCTCAGAATAAATCTGCGTAAAACCACCATCCTTCCGCAAGTTACAGGCAAACATTCTCACATAAAATATATGGAGTGAGTGGGACTTGAACCTACAACCTAGCGGTGAGAGGTAAGTGATCTTGAGACAGCGCATTAAACCACTCAGTCACGGAGGATCTTTATATTATATTTAAACTTCAACAGTCATAATATATACATGTACATGTATAATACAAATGTTTACTACGGCCATAATAAATTAATTGCTAGATTATCATCAAAATTTTATTAAAAAGTGGGAGGGCGGAGGGACTTTATTTTAATTTTTTTTATGTTTTTTATATAAAAAAAAATATTAAAAAAAAGATTTTTTTTTTTTATGA
The DNA here is from genome assembly GCA_029582155.1 of Panopea generosa. Lineage (NCBI taxonomy): Eukaryota > Metazoa > Mollusca > Bivalvia > Adapedonta > Hiatellidae > Panopea > Panopea generosa. The sequence goes on along the minus strand of CM055910.1, from coordinate 42,048,898 downwards.
AAATAAAAAGGGTCGGAGCGGCAGAAAAATTAGAAGGCGGGCGGGGATGATAATCTAGCAATTATTTTATTATGGCCTAATCTTGTTGCTCTATCCCTCAGTACCCACAATTTTGACAACAGTAGCTGATGCAGATTCCCTTGACAACTGTAATTCCTGGGAGGCTTCAGGGCTGTACTCCAGGGTAGTAGGTACGCTTACACCCTTACACCATTAAACAATTATTATATTTCTGTCAATTATTCTATAACTTGATTTCTATTAAATAACTTCATTGGTAATAAATAATCTATATTTCTCAGGCTTGCATAAAAATAATTTGGGCAAGACGAAATATTGAAACACAAACATGTACAAACAAACCTTGGCTATATTTGTATTTTAACATGTATAATTACTAGCTCAGATAGATCAAAATGTAATACGTTAAAATAGTAACAGTATTCTGTTCATTTCATTGTGATATTTGTGTTGCTGTTATACAGTCTACATTGCTGTTTATAAACAGCTTACATTACTGAAATCAGTCTATGTTGGTGCTATACAGTCTACATTGCTGTTAAACAGCTTACATTACTGAAATTAGCCTGTGTTGCTGTTATACAGTCTACATTGCTGTTTATAAACAGCTTACAATACTGAAATTAGTCTGTGTTGCCTACATTACTGTTTTATGGTCTATATTACTATACAGCATACATTACTGTTTTATGGACTATATAACTATACAGTCAACATTGCTGTTTTATGGTTTACATTACTATACAGCCTACATTACTGTTTTATGGGCTATATTACTATACAGTCTACATTGCTGTTTTATGGACTAAATAACTATACAGCTTATATTGCTGTTTTATGGTCTATATTACTATACAGCCTACAACTATATTACTATACAGCCTACATTGCTGTTTTATGGACTATATTACTGTACAGCCTACATTGCTGTTTTATGGTCTACATTACTATACAGCCTACATTGCTGTTTTATGGTCTACATTACTATAGAGCCTACATTGCTGTTTTATGGTCTATATTACTATACAGTCTACATCGCTGTTTTATGGTCTATAAAACTATACAGCCTACATTGCTGTTTTATGGTCTATATAACTATACAGCCTACATTGCTGTTTTATGGTCTATAAAACTATACAGCCTACATCGCTGTTTTATGGTCTATATTACTATACAGTCTACATCGCTGTTTTATGGACTATATTACTATAGAGCCTACATTGCTGTTTTATGGTCTATATAACTATACAGCCTACATTGCTGTTTTATGGTCTATAAAACTATACAGCCTACATCGCTGTTTTATGGTCTATATTACTATACAGTCTACATCGCTGTTTTATGGTCTATAAAACTATACAGCCTACATTGCTGTTTTATGGTCTATAAAACTATACAGCCTACATCGCTGTTTTATGGTCTATATTACTATACAGTCTACATCGCTGTTTTATGGTCTATAAAACTATACAGCCTACATTGCTGTTTTATGGTCTATATAACTATACAGCCTACATTGCTGTTTTATGGTCTATAAAACTATACAGCCTACATCGCTGTTTTATGGTCTATATTACTATACAGTCTACATCACTGTTTTATGGACTATATTACTATACAGCCTACATTACTGTTTTATGGTCTATATTACTATACAGCCTACATTGCTGTTTTATGGTTTACAATACTATACAGCCTACATTGCTGTTTTATGGACTATATTACTATACAGTCTACATTGCTGTTTTATGGTCTATATTACTAAACAGTCTACATCGCTGTTTTCTGGTCTATATTTCTATATAGCCTACATTGCTGTTTTATCGACTATATTACTATACAGCCTACATCGCTGTTTTATGGACTACATTACTATACAGTCTACATTGCTGTTTTATGGTCTATATTACTATACAGTCTACATTGCTGTTTTATGGTCTATATTATTATACAGCCTACATCGCTGTTTTATGGACTATATTACTATACAGCCTACATCGCTGTTTTCTGGTCTATATTTCTATATAGCCTACATTGCTGTTTTATGGACTATATTACTATACAGCCTACATTGCTGTTTTCTGGTCTATATTACTAAACAGTCTACATTGCTGTTTTATGGTCTATATTACTATACAGTCTACATTGCTGTTTTATGGTCTATATTACTATACAGCCTACATCGCTGTTTTATGGACTATATTACTATACAGCCTACATCGCTGTATTCTGGTCTATATTTCTATATAGCCTACATTGCTGTTTTATGGACTACATTACTATACAGCCTACATCGCTGTTTTATGGTTTACAATACTATACAGCCTACATTGCTGTTTTATGGTCTATATTACTATACAGTCTACATTGCTGTTTTATGGTCTATATTACTATACAGTCTACATTGCTGTTTTATGGTCTATATTACTATACAGTCTACATTGCTGTTTTATGGTCTATATTACTATACAGTCTACATTGCTGTTTTATGGTCTATATTACTATACAGCCTACATCGCTGTTTTATGGACTATATTACTATACAGTCTACATCGCTGTTTTCTGGTCTATATTTCTATATAGCCTACATTGCTGTTTTATGGGCTATATTACTATACAGTCTACATTGCTGTTTTATGGGCTATATAACTATACAGTCTACATTGCTGTTTTATGGTCTATATTACTATACAGCCTTCATTGCTGTTTTATGGGCTATATTACTATACAGTCTATATTGCTGTTTTATGGTCTATATTACTATACAGCCTACATCGCTGTTTTATGGACTATATTACTATACAGCCTACATCGCTGTTTTATGGTCTACATTACTATACAGCCTACATTACTGTTTTATGGACTATATTATATACAGTCTACATTGCTGTTTTATGGTCTATATTACTATACAGCCTACATTTTTGTTTTATGGACTATATTACTATACAGCCTACATTGCTGTTTTATGGTTTATATTACTTTACAGCCTACATTGCTGTTTTATGGTTTATATTACTTTACAGCCTACATTGCTGTTTTATGGTCTATATTACTACATGTATACAGTCTACATTGCTGTTTTATGGTCTATATTACTTTACAGCCTACATTGCTGTTTTATGGTTTATATTACTTTACAGCCTACATTGCTGTTTTATGGTCTATATTACTACATGTATACAGTCTACATTGCTGTTTTATGGTCTATATTACTATACAGCCTACATCGCTGTTTTATGGTTTATATTACTTTACAGCCTACATTGCTGTTTTATGGTCTATATTACTACATGTATACAGTCTACATTGCTGTTTTATGGTCTATATTACTATACAGTCTACATCGCTGTTTTATTGACTATTTTACTATACAGCCTACATTGCTGTTATAAGTTTAGATCACTGTTATACATCTAGTTAGTTGATGGTTTATGGTTTAGTTTACTAAATTGTGTGTATTTAATCTATATTGTTGTTATATAGAATTAATTACTGTTACACAATCTACACTGCTCAAGTCTATATTTGTCACAGTGTGTACATAACCTACCAGGAGAGGAATTTATGTAAGCAGTTCAGTTAGCTCAGATGGTAGAGCATTCGCCCTGTAAGCGAAGGGTCCCGGGTTCAAGTCCCGGACTGGCTGCATATTTTTCTCATCCTGTTACATTTGGCACCCAACATGGGGCTGTGGCTGATATATATTCCGAGAAACATTACATGATTCTCTGGTCTTTATGAAAATTCGGGACGAATTTCGAATTTGTGAGGGAATATGTCACAGTGTGTACTTAACCTACCAGGAGAGGAATTTATGTAAGCGGTTTGGTTGGCTCAGACGGTAGAGTATTCGCCCTGTAAGCGAAGGGTCCCAGGTTCGAGTCCCGGACTGGCTGCATATTTTTCTCGTCCTGTTACATATTTATGTTATAAAGATTTGTATGCTCTTATAAAGTATTATTCATTGTTTCAGGGATGGATGCATGGTGTCAGAATGTATGTAGCCAAGGTGGTGACTGCTTACCAAGTCATTGTCAGTGTAAACCAGAAACTACTACTACCAGTTCAACAACACAATCTTCAACTACACCAACCCAAACATCAACTACAAGCTCAACACCTCAATCCTCAACCACAAATTCAACAACACCATCTTCAACTATTGCATCCTCAACTACTAGTTCAATAACACCATCTTCAACTACTGCATCCACATCTACTATTTCAACAACACCATCTTCAACTACTGCATCATCAACTACTAGTTCAACAACATCACCATCAACTACAGGTTCAACACTTCCATCTTCAACTACTACAACCTCAACTACTAGTTCAACAACACCATCTTCAACTACTTCATCCTCAACTACAAGTTCAACAACACCATCTTCAACTTCTGCAACCTCAACTACTAGTTCAACAACACCATTTTCAAATACTGCAACCTCAACTACTAGTTCAACAGCACCATCTTCAACTACTACATCCTCAACTACTAGTTCAACAACACCATCTTCAACTACTACATCCTCAACTACTAGTTCAACAACACCATCTTCAACTATGGCATCCTCAACTACTAGTTCAATAACACCATCGTCAACTACTGTATCATCAACAAGTTCAACAACACTATCTTCAGCTACTGCACCCTCAACTACTAGTTCAACACCTCCATCTTCAACTACTGCATCCTCATCTACTGGTTCAACAACACCATCTTCAACTACTGCAACCTCAACTACTAGTTCAACAACACCATCATCAATTACAAGTTCAACACCTCCATCTTCAAATACTGCATCCTCAACTACTGGTTCAACAACACCATCTTCAACTACTGCAACCTCAACTACTAGTTCAACAACACCATCATCAATTACAAGTTCAACACCTCCATCTTCAACTACTGCATCCTCAACTACTGGTTCAACAACACCATCTTCAACTACTGCATCCTCAACTACTAGTTCATCAACACCATCATCAACTACTAGTTCAACAACACCATATTCAAATACTCCATCCTCAACTACTGGTTCAACAACACCATCTTCAACTACTGCATTCTCAACTACAAATTCAATAACACCATCTTCAACTACTGCATCCTCAACAAGTTACACAACACCATCTTCAACTTCTGCATCCTCAACTACAAGTTCAACAACACCATCTTCAACTACTGCATCTTCAACTACAAGTTCAACAACACCATCTTCACATACTGCATCCTCAACAACAAGTTCAACAACACCATCTTCAACTACTGCACCCTCAACTACTAATTCAACAGCACCATCTTCAACTACTGCACCCTCAACTACTAGTTCAACAGCACCATCTTCAACTATAACTGCCAGTTCAGTTACTCCAACTACCAGTACAACTACAGTTGTAACAAAAAAGATGCCACATACAAATTTAACAGGTTTGCAAAATCTAAACATAAGTTATATTGTCTAAATCCTTGATATTGTTTTTTTGTTGAAACTGTCTGTTTAATAATATTGTTAAAATAAAGAACTCAGTAAAGAAAACAATATTTTTTATACATAATATTACATATACATGTAACAATAGCTACTGCAGTCATTTTTATTTCACAAAAAAAATGATGACTTGTTGGCATCAAAAATAAAATAATTCGGCACACTTCCAGTATCAAAGTTGTTCCATTTTTCTTAGTAAAAACTCTTCTATCCTTGTTTTCAAATCATTCATTAGAAGAGGTGTTAATATAAGAGTTTGACTATTATAAACTATTCCATGTAGATTCTGGTCAAATTATCAATTGTTTGAAGGCTACTGGTAATCTGGGTATACACTGTGTGTCGAATCATCTATTAAATTTTATACAAATTCATTGTAACTTGACTGCAGTAAGCTCAGAGCTTTTGTTAAATGCCCCCGAGTCCATTTTCTAGGTAGAACCGGAACTGGGTGTTAATTTTCAGCTGCTAAGCTTGAGATTGAACCCAAAACCTCTGACATGAGCATCCACACTATCCATTACATCACAGCCTTGCTTGAAATGCTATCATTGTTGTAAGCTGTTACTAAATGTTCAGCATTGTGTGTTAGAATTACTCTTAAATCTGGTAATATTGTGCATTACAGACGAAGATTCCCTGGAAGTGATCGGTAGACTGGTTTGTGATCAGGCCACCCTACTGGGACATAACACTCTGTCTGCCAGATACTGCAAAGGTGAAGGTGAGTGGTAGAAAGCAAGCACATTGTGTGTATGGGGTCAATAGGTCACATGAGGTCTGTAGGTAAAAGGTTAAGCTTAGTAGAACTATAAATATGAAATAAGGCTTTGTTTTCAATGCAATGAATTCTGTAATTAATTATGGATGTATGCAAAACTTTATACTAAACATGTGAGTTTGAAGTGAAGGTCAAGGACAAACTGATTAAGTACTTACAGATGATTCTAAAGCTTCTTATTCATTCTTTTGACAATACAATCATAAGTATAAATTTCATAAAATTAATTTGAATTAAAAACAGAAAAACATGATGTTTAAATATACATGTATATACAGAGAAAGATGTGTTTGTATTTATTTTTTATAGTTCACAGAAGCTGTATATCCATAAATACATTTGCACTTATCAAATGAAGGGGTTGCCATTATTTTGATACTAGTAGTTTATTGTGATGACAATGATATTGTTTACTTTGTAGGCACAGCAAGTGAGATGGGCTACAATCAAAATATAATTGGTAAGAAAATTATGATTTATTCACTGGCAGAAAATTCATTCCCATCCTGGAGATTTCCTGAACATTAAAAAGTACCTATTTCAGTGAAAATGGTAAAAAGAGTATACTTGGACCGCAACCCCTGGAACTTGCGAACCTAATCTCTTAGATTTACAAAATCCACATTAGATCCCTACCCATTTTTAACCAAAATATTCAGTTTTTATCTGAACCGAGCCTCTATCTACCACTCAGTTATTATCTGAACCAAACCTCTATCTACCAGTCAGTGTTTATCTGAACCAAGCCTCTATCTACCACTCAGTGTTTATCTGAACCAAGTCTCTATCTACCACTCAGTGTTTATCTGAACCGAGCCTCTATCTACCACTCAGTGTTTATCTGAACCGAGCCTCTATCTACCACTCAGTGTTTATCTGAACCAAGTCTCTATCTACCACTCAGTGTTTATCTGAACCGAGCCTCTATCTACCACTCAGTGTTTATCTGAACCGAGCCTCTATCTACCACTCAGTGTTTATCTGAACCAAGTCTCTATCTACCACTCAGTGTTTATCTGAACCAAGCCTCTATCTACCACTCAGTGTTTATCTGAACCAAGTCTCTATCTACCACTCAGTGTTTATCTGAACCGAGCCTCTATCTACCACTCAGTGTTTATCTGAACCGAGCCTCTATCTACCACTCAGTGTTTATCTGAACCAAGTCTCTATCTACCACTCAGTGTTTATCTGAACCAAGTCTCTATCTACCACTCAGTGTTTATCTGAACCAAGTCTCTATCTACCACTCAGTGTTTATCTGAACCGAGCCTCTATCTACCACTCAGTTTTTATCTGAACCAAGTCTCTATCTACCACTCAGTGTTTATCTGAACCAAGTCTCTATCTACCACTCAGTGTTTATCTGAACCAAACCTCTATCTACCACTCAGTGTTTATCTGAACCGAGCCTCTATCTACCACTCAGTGTTTATCTGAACCGAGCCTCTATCTACCACTCAGTGTTTATCTGAACCAAGTCTCTATCTACCACTCAGTTATTATCTGAACCAAACCTCTATCTACCACTCAGTGTTTATCTGAACCAAGTCTCTATCTACCACTCAGTGTTTATCTGAACCAAGTCTCTATCTACCACTCAGTGTTTATCTGAACCAAACCTCTATCTACCACTCAGTTATTATCTGAACCAAGTCTCTATCTACCACTCAGTGTTTATCTGAACCAAGTCTCTATCTACCACTCAGTGTTTATCTGAACCAAGTCTCTATCTACCACTCAGTGTTTATCTGAACCAAGTCTCTATCTACCACTCAGTGTTTATCTGAACCAAGTCTCTATCTACCACTCAGTGTTTATCTGAACCGAGCCTCTATCTACCACTCAGTTATTATCTGAACCAAACCTCTATCTACCACTCAGTGTTTATCTGAACCAAGTCTCTATCTACCACTCAGTGTTTATCTGAACCAAACCTCTATCTACCACTCAGTGTTTATCTGAACCAAGTCTCTATCTACCACTCAGTGTTTATCTGAACCAAGTCTCTATCTACCACTCAGTGTTTATCTGAACCAAGTCTCTATCTACCACTCAGTGTTTATCTGAACCAAACCTCTATCTACCACTCAGTGTTTATCTGAACCAAGTCTCTATCTACCACTCAGTGTTTATCTGAACCAAGTCTCTATCTACCACTCAGTGTTTATCTGAACCAAGTCTCTATCTACCACTCAGTGTTTATCTGAACCGAGCCTCTATCTACCACTCAGTGTTTATCTGAACCGAGCCTCTATCTACCACTCAGTTATTATCTGAACCAAACCTCTATCTACCACTCAGTGTTTATCTGAACCAAGTCTCTATCTACCACTCAGTGTTTATCTGAACCAAGTCTCTATCTACCACTCAGTGTTTATCTGAACCAAGTCTCTATCTACCACTCAGTGTTTATCTGAACCGAGCCTCTATCTACCACTCAGTTATTATCTGAACCAAACCTCTATCTACCACTCAGTGTTTATCTGAACCAAGTCTCTATCTACCACTCAGTGTTTATCTGAACCAAGTCTCTATCTACCACTCAGTGTTTATCTGAACCGAGCCTCTATCTACCACTCAGTGTTTATCTGAACCGAGCCTCTATCTACCACTCAGTGTTTATCTGAACCGAGTCTCTATCTACCACTCAGTGTTTATCTGAACCGAGCCTCTATCTACCACTCAGTGTTTATCTGAACCGAGCCTCTATCTACCACTCAGTTATTATCTGAACCAAACCTCTATCTACCACTCAGTTATTATCTGAACCAAACCTCTATCTACCACTCAGTGTTTATCTGAACCAAGTCTCTATCTACCACTCAGTGTTTATCTGAACCAAGTCTCTATCTACCACTCAGTGTTTATCTGAACCGAGTCTCTATCTACCACTCAGTGTTTATCTGAACCGAGCCTCTATCTACCACTCAGTTATTATCTGAACCAAACCTCTATCTACCACTCAGTGTTTATCTGAACCAAGTCTCTATCTACCACTCAGTGTTTATCTGAACCAAGTCTCTATCTACCACTCAGTGTTTATCTGAACCAAGTCTCTATCTACCACTCAGTGTTTATCTGAACCGAGCCTCTATCTACCACTCAGTTATTATCTGAACCAAACCTCTATCTACCACTCAGTGTTTATCTGAACCGAGCCTCTATCTACCACTCAGTTATTATCTGAACCAAACCTCTATCTACCACTCAGTGTTTATCTGAACCAAGTCTCTATCTACCACTCAGTGTTTATCTGAACCAAGTCTCTATCTACCACTCAGTGTTTATCTGAACCAAGTCTCTATCTACCACTCAGTGTTTATCTGAACCGAGCCTCTATCTACCACTCAGTGTTTATCTGAACTGAGCCTCTATCTACCACTCAGTGTTTATCTGAACCGAGCCTATATCTATCACTTAATTTTTATCTGAACCAAGTCTCTATCTACCACTCTGTTTTTATCTCAACTGTGCCTATATATACCACTCAGTTTTAAACTGAACCAAGCCTCTATCTACCACTCAGTTTTTATCGGAGCTGAGCCTCTTTATACCACTCTGTTTTTATCAGAAACAAGCCTCTATCTACCACTCAGATTTTATCTGAACCAAGCCTCTATCTACTACTCAGCTTTTATCTGAACCATTCCTCTATCTACTACTCAGTTTTATCTGAACCAAGCCTTCATCTACCACTCAGCTTTTATCTGAACCATTCCTCTATCTACCACTCAGTTTTTATATATACCATTCCTCTATCTAACACTCAGTTTTTATCTGAACCAAGCCTTTATCTACCACTCAGTTTTTACCTGAACTGAGCCTTTATCTACCACTCAAGTTATCTGAACAGAGTCTATATCTACCACTCTGTTTTTATCTGAACTGAACCTCTATTTACTGCTAGGTTTTTATCTGATCTGAGATACCATCTACCACTAAGTTTTTTATCTGGATAAAGCCTCTATCTACCACTCAGCTTTTATCACAACTTAGTCTCTATTTACCACTCAGTTTTATGTGAACCAAGCCTCTATCTACCACTCAGCTTTTATCACAACCGAGCCTCTATTTACCACTCAGTTTTATGTGAACCAAGCCTCTATCTACCACTCAGCTTTTATCACAACTGAGCCTCTATCTACCACTCAGCTTTTATCATAACTGAGCCTCAATCTACCAATCAATTTTTACCATTCCTCTATCTACATGTACCACTCAGTTTTTATCTGAACCAAGCCTTTATCTACCACTCAGTTTTTATCTGAACAATTCCTCTATCTACCACTCAGTTTTTATCTGAACTTATCTGCAATCTACAAAAACCAAGCCTCTATCTACTGCTTAGTCTTATCTTATCTGAGCTGCCATTTACCACTCAGTTTTTATCTGAACAAAGTCTCTATCTACCACTCAGTTTTTATCTGAACTTATCTGCAATCTACCACTCAGTTTCTGTCTGAACCAAGCTTGTATCTACCACTAAGTTATCTGAACAAAGTCTCTATCTACCCATCAGTTTTTATCTGAACTGAGCCTCTTTATAACACTCAGTTTTAATCTGAACCAAGCCTATATTTACTGCTAAGTTTTTATCTGAACTGAGCTGCCATCTACCACACAGTTTTTATCTAAACAAAGTATCTATCTACCACTCAGTTTTTAGCAGAACTTAACTGCAATCTACCACTCAATTTCTATTTGAACCAAGCCTGTATCTACCACACAGTTATTTGAACCAAGCCTGTATCTACCACTCAGCTATCTAAACTGAACCTCTATCTACCTCTCAGTTTTATCTGAACCAAGCCTCTATCTACCACTCAGTTTTTATCTGAATAAAGCCTCTATCTACCACTCAGTTTTTATCTGAACTGAGCTGCAATCTACCATGTCAGAATGTCATTTTCTCAACCACATATTCATGATTGATTCTGTTTTTGTATTCCACTAAGATTAAACTACAACTTGTAATGTGTTAAAAATGGTGTTTAAACTTCATAAAAATAAATTCACTGATTTAAAAGACTTTGGATTGTTTGTGCAAAAATAATGATTTAATTCATATCGGTATTTCAGACCAAGTACTTCAATTCACCCCAAAGATCCTGTGTGCCCTCACAAATGCTGGAGGAAGGTCAGATGTGTGTCCAAATATGTTCTGTAAGTATAAGTAAACTTTTCTTTTTTATAAAGCCCCCACCATTCGAAAAGTGGTGAAAGGGGACGTTTATGTGTACATCTGTATGTACGCCTGTGTGTATGCCTGTATGTACGTCTGTGTGTACGTCTGTGTGTATGTCTTTGTGTATGTCTTTGTGCACGTCTGTGCTTATGTCTGTGTGTACGTCTGTTCGCCAAATTGGTTTCTGATGATTATCTTCTGAAAGAATTTAATTGATATTTGGTCAGTGGCTATATAATTTTAAAAGACAGGTTAAGTTCAATATTTGTCAATGTTGGTCAAAATTTACAGAAGTTATGTCCCCTTTCCAACTTAATTTTTTGTAAATTTTACTTTCATATTGCGGAGGCATCAGTGTCCTTTAGACAGATTTCTTGCTTATTTACGAATTTTCTCTTTTAATGAACCCATAACCTGCTGATCTTCTATAAGAAAATTTGTTATTTTGGTTTGATAGTGATTCAATTATCCTTTTCAAGGAAGTGTTCGTAAAAAGAATTTTTAAAAACTGACTGACAGCAAAACAATGTTGACCCTCACATAAGCAGCTAGTATAAATTTAGCTGCATCTTACTTTACATCAAAAGATGAATGCGACATTGTTGGCGAAAAATGTTTTATATCCCCACACCTCCCCCCACCACACACACACATATAATATATGACATAATTCACAATTTGCTATTTACCAACTAGCTGATCTCAGGAAAGATGATTAGGTGCATTTACCAGTATCACTGACATATAGCTGAAATATTTTTGAAAAATAAAGTGCAAAACCACATACAAAAATATACTACTGTCTTGCAGATTGAAGCAAGGGACATTACTCTATGTCAAGAGGTGTCGCCATAGTCATATTCTAATTTTGCAACAAGCATTGCCTTTAGCATATAACTGATGGATTCTACGATCGACTTTATTGTGACTATACACATTATTTCAGGTGGAGAGAGTCCCTTGTCACAGCAGCTGATACGGTCATCAATGTGTTCCGTGTGCCAAACATTCACAGATTCCCTCGCAGCAGGATGTTCTCAAACCTATTGTTCATCGTAAAGCATAATGTTATGCACTGAAGAAATTGCCAAACTTATGTATTGAAGACATTGTCAATCTCATGCAACTGTCAATATTACATACAGAAGATGCTGTAATCCTTATAAACAAAAATAATAAATTAATTCCAAGATTTTAAACCCTGCCTAATCTAGCCTTTTTTTTACCCATCCCAACATATCATAAAAAATTATTGTCAAAAAAAAAAAACAAAAAAAAAAACAGTATTAATTTGACAAAACCATGTCGTGTTTAAAACCTTTAAATGATTTTTTTATATTCATGCATAATACGACACTTCTGTCTTAGTAGCTAAATTAATATTTAATACACCCCAAAACTATTTGGAAACAAATTTTGATGGAAATCTAGAAATTATATTACTACTGCCTCATCTATGGAAGATTGTCAGTGCATGAGAGATACTGGCAAAGGTATGCATGGAAGTCACTGTAATCCACATACCATTATCTATGGAAGATTGTCAATGCATGAGAGATACTGGCAAAAGTAGGCATGGAAGTCACTGTAATACACATACAGTTATCTACGGAAGATTGTCAGTGCATGAGAGATACTGGCAAAAGAAGGGATGGAAGTCACTGTAATTCACATACAGTTATCTACGGAAGATTGTCAGTGCATGAGAGATTCTGGCAAAAGTATGCATGGAAGTCACTTTAATCCACAGACAGTTATCTATGGAAGCTTGTCAGTGCATGAGAGATACTGGCAAAGGTATGCATGGAAGTCACTGTAATACACATACAGTTATCTATGGAAGATTGTCAGTGCATGAAAGATACTGGCAAAGGTATGCATCGAAGTCACTGTAATAAACATACCATTATCAATGGAAGAATGTCAGTGCATGAGAGATACTGGCAAAAGTAGGCAAGGAAGTCACTGTAATTCACATACAGTTATCTACGGATGATTGTCAGTGCAAGAGAGATACTGGCAAAGGTATGCATGGAAGTCACTGTAATCCACATACCATTATCTATGGAAGATTGTCAGTGCAAGAGAGATACTGGCAAAGGTATGCATAGAATTCAGTGTAATCCACATACCATTATCTATGGAAGGTTGTCAGTGCATGAGAGATACTGGCAAAAGTTTGCATGGAAGTCACTGTAATTCACATACAGTTATCTATGGAAGATTGTCAGTGCTTGAGAGATACTGGCAAAGGTATGTATGGAAGTCACTGTAATCTACATACCATTATCTATGGAAGATTGTCAGTGCATGAGAGATACTGGCAAAAGTAAGCATGGAAGTCACTGTAATACACATACAGTTATCTATGGAAGATTGTCAGTGCAAGAGAGATACTGGCAAAGGTATGCATGGAAGTCACTGTAATCCACATACAGTTATCTATGGAAGATTGTCAGTGCAAGAGAGATACTGGCAAAGGTATGTATGGAAGTCACTGTAATTCACATACAGTTATCTATGGAAGATTGTCAGTGCATGAGAGATACTGGTAAAAGTATGCATGGAAGTCTCTGTAGTCCACATACCATTATCTATGGAAGATTGTCAGTGCATGAGAGATACTGGCAAAGGTATGCATGGAAGTCACTGGAATCGACTTCCATGGCAAAAGTAGGCATGGAAATCACTGTAATTCACATACAGTTATCTACGGAAGAATGTCAGTGCAAGAGAGATACTGGTAAAGGTATGCATGGAAGTCACTGTAATCCACATACAATTATATATGGAAGATTGTCAGTGCATGAGAGATACTGGCAAAAGTATGCATGAAAGTCACTGTAATTCACATACAATTATCTATGGAAGATTGTCAGTGCATGAGAGATACTGGCAAAGGTATGCATGGAAGTCACTGTAATTCACATACAGTTATCTATGGAAGATTGTCAGTGCATGAGAGATACTGGCAAAAGTATGCATGGAAGTCTCTGTAGTCCACATACCATTATCTATGGAAGATTGTCAATGCATGAGAGATACTGGCAAAAGTAGGCATGGAAGTCACTGTAATACACATACAGTTATCTACGGAAGATTGTCAGTGCATGAGAGATACTGGCAAAAGTAGGGATGGAAGTCACTGTAATTCACATACAGTTATCTACGGAAGATTGTCAGTGCATGAGAGATTCTGGCAAAAGTATGCATGGAAGTCACTTTAATCCACAGACAGTTATCTATGGAAGCTTGTCAGTGCATGAGAGATACTGGCAAAGGTATGCATGGAAGTCACTGTAATACACATACAGTTATCTATGGAAGATTGTCAGTGCATGAAAGATACTGGCAAAGGTATGCATCGAAGTCACTGTAATAAACATACCATTATCAATGGAAGAATGTCAGTGCATGAGAGATACTGGCAAAAGTAGGCAAGGAAGTCACTGTAATTCACATACAGTTATCTATGGAAGATTGTCAGTGCAAGAGAGATACTGGCAAAGGTATGCATGGAAGTCACTGTAATCCACATACCATTATCTATGGAAGAATGTCAGTGCATGAGAGATACTGGCAAAGGTATGCATAGAATTCAGTGTAATCCACATACCATTATCTATGGAAGGTTGTCAGTGCATGAGAGATACTGGCAAAAGTTTGCATGGAAGTCACTGTAATTCACATACAGTTATCTATGGAAGATTGTCAGTGCTAGAGAGATACTGGCAAAGGTATGCATGGAAGTCACTGTAATCTACATACCATTATCTATGGAAGATTGTCAGTGCATGAGAGATACTGGCAAAAGTAAGCATGGAAGTCACTGTAATTCACATACAGTTATCTATGGAAGATTGTCAGTGCAAGAGAGATACTGGCAAAGGTATGCATGGAAGTCACTGTAATCCACATACAGTTATCTATTGAAGATTGTCAGTGCAAGAGAGATACTGGCAAAGGTATGTATGGAAGTCACTGTAATTCACATACAGTTATCTATGGAAGATTGTCAGTGCATGAGAGATACTGGTAAAAGTATGCATGGAAGTCTCTGTAGTCCACATACCATTATCTATGGAAGATTGTCAGTGCATGAGAGATACTAGCAAAGGTATGCATGGAAGTCACTGTAATCGACTTCCATGGCAAAAGTAGGCAAGGAAATCACTGTAATTCACATACAGTTATCTACGGAAGATTGTCAGTGCAAGAGAGATACTGGCAAAGGTATGCATGGAAGTCACTGTAATCCACATACAATTATATATGGAAGATTGTCAGTGCATGAGAGATACTGGCAAAAGTATGGATGGAAGTCACTGTAATTCACATACAATTATCTATGGAAGATTGTCAGTGCATGAGAGATACTGGCAAAGGTGTGCATGGAAGTCACTGTAATTCACATACAGTTATCTATGGAAGATTGTCAGTGCATGAGAGATATTGGCAAAAGTATGCATGGAAGTCTCTGTAGTCCACATACCATTATCTATGGAAGATTGTCAGTGCATGAGAGATACTGGCAAAAGTATGCATGGAAGTATCTGTAGTCCACATACCATTATCTATGGAAAATTGTCAGTGCATGAGAGATACTGGCAAAGGTATGCATGGAAGTCACTGTAATCCACATACCATTATCCATGGAAGATTGTCAGTGCATGAGAGATACTGGCAAAGGTAAGCATCAAAGTCACTGTAATCCACATACCATTATCTATGGAAGATTGTTGGTGCATGAGGGATACTGGCAAAAGTATACGTGGAAGCCACTGTAATCCACATACAGTTATCTATGGAAGATTGTCAGTGCATGAGAGATACTGGCAAAGGTATGTATGGAAGTCACTGTAATCCACATACCATTATCTATGGAAGACTGTCAGTGCATGAGCAATACTGGCAAAGGTATGCATGGAAGTCACTGTAATCAACATACCATTATCTATGGAAGATTGTCAGTGCATGAGAGATACTGGCAAAGGTAAGCATCAAAGTCACTGTAATCCACATACCATTATCTATGGAAGATTGTTGGTGCATGAGCGATACTGGCAAAAGTATACGTGGAAGCCACTGTAATCCACATACAGTTATCTATGGAAGATTGTCAGTGCATGAGAGATACTGGTGAAGGTATGCATGGAAGTCACTGTAATCCACATACAGTTATCTATGGAAGATTGTCAGTGCATGAGAGATACTGGCAAAGGTATGCATGGAAGTCACTGTTATTTACATACCAGTATCTATGGAAGATTGTCAGTGCATGAGAGATACTGGTGAAGGTATGCATGGAAGTCACTGTAATCCACATACAGTTATCTATGGAAGATTGTCAGTGCATGAGAGATACTGGCAAAGGTATGCATGGAAGTCACTGTAATCCACATACCATTATCTATGGAAGATTGTCAGTGCATGAGAGATACTGGCAAAGGTATGCATGGAAGTCACTGTAATCCACATACCATTATCTATGGAAGATTGTCAGTGCATGAGAGATACTGGCAAAGGTATGCATGAAAGTCACTGTTATTTACATACCAGTATCTATGGAAGATTGTCAGTGCATGAGAGATACTGGTGAAGGTATGCATGGAAGTCACTGTAATCCACATACCATTATCTATGGAAGGTTGTCAGTGCAAGAGAGATACTGGCAAAGGTATGCATGGAAGTCACTGTTATCAACATACCATTATCTATGGAAGATTGTCAGTGCATGGAAGCTATTTTATACATGGAAGATATTGTATACATGGAAACTATTGTATATATGGAAGATAATTTTGTATTGTATACATGGAAGATATTGTATACATGTATACATGGAACACATTTACATTTCATCCCTAAGATATGTACATTTAATGTCATTTTTACACATTAATTTTATTTTCTTTAAATCTTTAAACATGTGATTATTTTTCTATGAAAAAAAAAGTTTGCTTTATACACTGCTGTGTTGTTATACCTCATTCCAAAATCATGATGCATTTTTACTCACATTGATGTTCTAGTAAAAATAACACCAATAATAATAAAATCAACACAATATAATTGAATCGCAAATTTGTTTTTGGTATAAATAACTTATCTCAACCCCATGCCATCACACCCATTTTTTTTTGCAGGATGAAATACAAGATTCATCCAATATATAATGCAACCTGTCAATATTTTATATAACTACTGCCTCGATTGATTTGAAACTTGACAGAGCTATTAATCAATGTAAGTTCAAAAAGCATATAATGTTCCATGTCAGCCATTACGACTTCATTAGAATGTCAAGCTGCACGACACTAATGACAGCATCATGGTCGCGTTCACATCAGAACTGCGCAGTTTTAATTTGAGTCATATCACATTAAAAATTGCGAGAAATTCATTTTGTCTTACAAGAAGTTTGTGGCAATAATGCCATTTCTAATTCACATGTAACCAGATTGGTCAAGCTATTCAACAGCGGCAGGAAGAGTGTTAAAGACCGTAAGTGTAGCGGACGTTCAGTTATTATAATATTTATTATGTAGAAAAGTGAGAGAAGCGTATATTCTGACCGAAGATTTACATGTGAGGAAATAACCAAGGAACTAAACATTAGCCATGAAACTGTTCATTAAATTGTTCGAAATCTTCTCAGAATGCGAAAGGTTTCAGCACGGTACCTCATTGTTGGTTTCCTGACCAAGCAAACAGCGTTTAACTGTCGCCTTCAACTTTCAACTTTTAGAGCTTTACAGGCATCATTGAAGCTAATCATTATAATAAACTTATCAGGTATAATTGCAGGGCTTTTTACCTTATTAAACAGATGTCAATATTTGGCTACTTCCCAATTCAAAAATCTTTATTTCTTCCCGAATGAGGTAAAAAAAAAATCCCTAAATTATTTGGCTTTTTTCTGTGAATTTTTCTTACACGAGGGGATAAAAAAACAACTGGATTTGAAATATTATTGTAATACCTGGTAACTAATGATTTTATCAGTGCTATGCTTTATTTTCCTGTTTGCTAGAGCTATAAAAATAATCCCAATTTCCCCTGTCTACTGTTTATTTCCCATATCTTGATAGCTTGGGTTTCTTCCCTGTTTACAAATAAAAAGCCCTGGACTGTGTATACATTATATAATTATGATGCACCAGAATTAACTCCACGGACCAGAACATGATGAAACTATGCGCAACAACACATCATGCATATCAATAAGTTGTTTTTGTACAGAGAGCGAGTCTGGGTCCTTCCTACCTCTTAGCGTCATAAAACATTTATGCGTGGCACACTATAAAACCAAAAGTCATCCAGCCATTCTTATGTTGTTGGGGCTGGACTCGAACCTGCTACCTCAGCAGTGAGAGGTAAGTGATACTGAGACTGAATTATATAAATATTGTAAGCAATAACACTGGATAAGAATAAAATAAAACACATGAGTTTGTTCACCATATTTATGTCATCATACTGATACAGAATAAAGTTGTGATCAAGTAACTTAAAGCTACCTTTAGGGAAGTAATAGAACATGTCTCCCTGTTTAACCCTTTACTCCATAGATATGCGTTTTCGCGCAACATTCACAGAAGGCCTTTGA
This sequence comes from Panopea generosa, assembly GCA_029582155.1. Taxonomy (NCBI): domain Eukaryota; kingdom Metazoa; phylum Mollusca; class Bivalvia; order Adapedonta; family Hiatellidae; genus Panopea; species Panopea generosa. Next base: position 42,029,801 of record CM055910.1, on the reverse strand, counting down.
AAACAACGAGCAATCTGAACACTTCCTGCTCTGTTTTCCACTCTTTCAGTTAATATAAACATAATTCACCCATTACTGATACCTGATGAATTAATGCTTTCAATTTGGAAGAGTTTGAGAAAATGCTTATGGAGCAAAGGGTTAAGGGCTTGATTTACCTGATTGTAGTCATCTAAACAAATTACAATCTTAAAAAAAAACAATTAAATTTTATGTATAAATTAGACAACAACAACATAATCAACAATAAAGACAGCAGTTCTTCGTATGCCCCAGCATTAGGGCACCCCCATCCCCCTTTTATGGAAAATAAAATGACTTGATTCTCTGTAAGCTAGACTTTAAGTAAAATAAATACACATAGATTTCAAGTCTTGTTTAGACATTTTAAAGTTGAATAAATACCTCATTACAGGCTGTGTGGTTTATGGCATTTGACACAAACTTTATATAATAACTTTTGGTTTCTTGGACTCCCCACCCCTCTCCACTCTTCTCCCTTTTTTTGCATAATTTATCTCCTCTAGGTGCATTAATTCAGGGGTATACGGTGCTAGGCAAATATTGAATATGATATGTAATAATTTGTCTTGCATGAGTTGATCCATAATAAGTAACCCATCCATATAATGGAATTTACCCACCCACCCAAAGTGCAGCTTCCCATTCTTTTTAATGAAATTTACCCACCGACCCAAAATGCAGCTTCCCATTCTTTTTAATGAAATTTACCTACCAACCCAAAATGCAGCTTCCCATTCTTTTTAATGAAATTTACCTACCCACCCAAAATGCAGCTTCCCATTCTCTTAATGGAATTTACCCACACACTCAAAATGCAGCTTCCCATTCTTTTTAATGGAATTTATCCACACACCCAAAATGCAGCTTCCCATTTTTTTAAATGGAATTTACCCACACCCAAAATGCAGCTTCCAATTCTTTTAAATGGAATTTACCCACACTCAAAATGCAGCTTCCCATTCTTTTTAACAGAATTTCAAATGGTAGATTTTTTATACAAAATTTGGGTAAGGAGGCAGTGCCAATTTGGGTCGGGGGACAGTGCCAATTTGGGTCGGGGGACAGTGCCAATTTGGGTCAGGAGACAGTGCCAATTTGGGTCGGGGGACAGTGCCAATTTGGGTCGGGGACAGTGCCAAACACTGTTTTTAAGGATGACCTGGAAACACAAACCTATCACTACACCACTCTTTAATGCCACTTGACACATGATATGCAGTCAATGCCCACGTATATGAACCTTCTTTACTAATATGGTAAAATGCTCCACAAGGTTTAACCCACGTCAATGGGAAAATTTAACAAAATTGTTTGAATGGGATTTTAAATACCATTTCTACCACAGGTGCAATAATTTTAATGTAAACCTACAACCATTTACTGGTAAGAGCCTTTATAGTAACAGAACAACACATGAAGAGAAACGATAACCAAAAAAAAATCAACCTTTTTTTATTGACACCAAGCAAAAAAGCTTGTTGTATTTTGTTCATTTAATAGTACATGTACATTGATATTTCATTATTGTTTTATATTACTTGACATCATTATACATATATAATGTACTGAAAAATGTGTGTTTTTTTTCATTGTTTAAAAGCATCAAAAGAAAATTTCTTTTAATCCATTTTTTTAAAATATGTAAAATTTCCCAAATTAATCCAATGGTATTTTTTGTTTTACATATTTTACATTATATATACGTATTTCTTACAATACAAACTGAAAATTGATATTTTCACATCAGAATTAGATTTCATTATTATAATCGTGGTTTAGATGGATTAAAACTGCAAGATGACCTTGCTTGCTTCAAGGAGAAATGAAAATGAAAAAATGAACTGAACCATATTAATGTTGATATGTTTTTATATTCAAATGTTTATAACCTATTACATGTATGTAAGATTTTGCAGTGATCTTGGAATGGACATTTTCTTACCCGTGTGAAAACTTAATATATAAGGGACATTATTTTTGAGAAGATGGTAGACATAATCAGTGTATGTTTAGATAATATATAAATGAAGGCACAAGTATGACATGACATTATTTTTCAGAATACAGAGGGCTTAATCAGAAATATAAAAATCTTGGTATGCAAGAAAACAAAGCGATAATGAGTATGTGCTTCAGATATAGAGAAATGTAAGGGCGCAATAGTCTCAAATTTATCAAATGAGGCAGATAATAAAAATGAATTAAAATTCACAGCATTAATTAATTATTAGGCACTGCCTTTGTCTCCTAGTGAACCATTTCACCCTGCATGTTTGAATTTTGCTATTTAAAGTATATTTCACGCTGGTAATAGATTTTGATTTTACTTAATACACGGTCACTGCATAGTGAATAAGGGTTGACTTAATATATTAATACAAGAGGTAGAAGTTTGACAAAATTCTTGTGCTGTGACTTGTATCTGTTACATGACTTAGTAAATATTATGAGAACTTAAATGTAACTAATTATTCAATGTTTTAGGTATGCAACGAGAAGATCATTGATAGCTTTTTTTTTTTAAAATTCTAAAATTCTGCTATAACATTATGTCTCTGAGCATAACTGTTTTGCTTGGTGTAACTGGGCAGACCCAGGGCCTAGTAACCCTCTGAATTGATAATCCCTCAGCATGGAATTTTCCATGTGAACTTTAAAAAAAAACTGTGAAAAAGTTTTAGAACCTCAAATGAAGTAAAAGATATGCCTACAATAGGGATTACCTATTTCTCTTGTACACATCTTGGTCCAAGGAGCAAACAAACATGGAAAAAAAAAACAGGCTACCACTTTTTTTTATCATGTTTCTTCGTCATGAAACTCTCTCCTTAATTCAATCCAGATATTGATAAAGCTTAAAGTGAATATATCAAGATTTCTCAACATTTTAAAATTGGCTAAAAACATTCTTTTCAAAAACCATGGCTATATGTACTCACTGACCCCGTAATGCCAAAAAGATATATATTTAAACATACCAAAATAATATATTGAAAAGGATTTCCTAACTTGGGCTACGTGCCTAGGTTGGACTAAAATAGATTTCCCGCTTAAAATGGCAACATATTTTGTGAGGTAGTGAAAGAGTCACATGATTTTATTTTGATTTTAATTTGATCTGTTATACAAGTTTACACGCCGTTAACATTGTTTTATCTTAGAAAGAAGCAGAATAACAATTGTCATCAAACAGTACTTAAAGGCTGTCTATTTTTAGAATGGGGATTTTGTTTCACTTCAATTTACATATAGATTTTGTCCCGTTTTGATGGATTTGGTATACTTATCTATAAGGTTTATATTCATTTATGATAATGAGATGCTTTTTATCCATTTTGATAATTATTTTATTTTTTAAGACATTTATGGCGTGTTTTCCTGATACACTCCCTTTAAATCCTTGCAACATGCTAAATATTAAAACATTATCATTGTTTTCCTCTTTAAATTATTACAAATATCAAACAAAACAATAAATCACATTTAATCAAGGTTATTGTATTGCACATAAATATAAATTTCTATTTACAAAGTTGAATAACATTAACATTTTTCTTGTAGGCAATTGACCTGACGTGGACTGTCCACCAAACAAGTTGATAATCAAATCAGCAATCTATATTGGTTGTTATGCCACCATTTTTCTTTTCTTGAAAAGTTAACAATGTCTAAGTAAACACCACATTGTATTTACTTGGACAAATAAAGCCACATGGCCATTGGATGGGTTGATAGTGGTTCTGGTGTCAGATCAATTATCTAACATTTCTAACAATTAATGTCTTTAATAAATATCTCGAGGGAAGAAGTCACTGACTTTTACAAAAAAACATTAAAAATTCTCAAGAATTAATAACCAGTGGTTATTCAAGCCTGTCTATTTCATATTCTGCAGGACCTTTAACACATTACTAAAACATGGCAAATATAAACAGGAAACAAATGGAAAACAGTGAAATGATAGAAACAGTCCACTACAAGTTAGACAACATACTTTTGATTTCAACATTATACAGGATAACTTCATCGGTACCACTTTTCAGGCAGAGTTCTCCACAGGAAGGAATACAAGCACTGGGGTACGAGCCCGTAAACACCTCCAACACATTTTGAAGTGCTGTGTAAGGCACTCATTTAACCCTTTACTTCATATACATGTAGAAGCCTTTGGACACCTCTAATATAGAAGGCTTTGGACACCTAATATAGAAGGCTATTGAATTATTGGAAAAATTATGTTTATATTAACTGACAGAGTGGAAAACAGTGCAGGAAGTGTTCAGATTGCTTGTTACGAGCAATCTGAACTCTTCCTGCACTGTTTTCAAAGATCTTCTGTGATTGATGCGGGAAAATGTGTATCTATGGAGTAAAGGGTTAAAACATTTCATTAGTAAAATTTGCATTAATCAGTTAAAGACATCATTTTTAATATGATTCCCTTTAGGTATTAAAATGAGAAAAGATCTGCAAAGAAAAATAATGATTTAGAGGAAAGTAAGCTTTTGCAAAATTTTGTCAAATAATTCAGGCGCAAGGGGAATACCATTTCTGATAGTCAAGCGTTGTGTTTAATTGTCACGTGGAGAAGCCTGTCTTGTCGTCATGTGTATCACACACATATACTGCCAAACTAGACTGTCTACAAACATCATTACATATAAAAGATGGACATCACAACATAAGTATAGACTGTGAAGTAGTTTGCTATAATGGATTAGTATGTAAAGTGGTGAAATTAAATTGTTACCAGAATGAAAGATTAAATTAAATATTGTCATTTTTTTGTTAAATAATTAATACAAAAGAAATGTAATAAAACATCATTAATTCAAATAAAATTTAAATATCTTTTATTTTTAAAGCAGCATAACCAGTAAGTTCTACATTTTTAATTCAATAAATAACTGGTATAATTGTAATAATTAGCATGAATTGCGACGATCTGGTGAAAAATACTGTTGTTTATCATCAAAAGCAGGTATTTAAACTTCCTGCTATCGCTGATATTTAAATGAGATATCATATCCATAAACATCTGGAAATTTCAGGGCATCATTGATTAAATCTGAGTAAGTGGTTAAGTTTAAATCTAGATTCAGTGTTTGAATCCTGCATCAAGAATTACAACCTATATTTTTTTTTTGCTTATTTCTCTCACAATCCTATTTTTTTTCCTACAGTATTCCTTAAATGACCTCGTAAATGCAAAATATTTAGGTTCCAACAAAATGAAAACAAAAATTGTTTATTTTTTATAAAATAAATCTCTAGTTACTGGTTATGCCTCTTTAAGACACCATAATTATACAAGTCCAACATTCAAGAATTACTCATGAATTAGTTTTCTGTCAATAAAATCTAGAGTTGAATAATCTCTTTAGATGTAAATATATATTAATAAATACAAGGTATATCTGAATTATTCCTGAAAAAGGTTGTATAATTATGTTTAAACTAATAAATGATACATAAAAATTAAACAATGAATTATGTGAAACTTTCCTTTTGTTTATTACAATTAAAAATTGTTGACCTCCACAAAAGCAGTGTATTTGATGCTTACTTTATTAAGGTGGCACAGAGAGCACATTCAATAATGGAAAATATCACGACCATAATAATTATCATGAAATTTTTCACAAAGAAACACATAGGAAAATACTTTAGTGAAATAGCACCTTCGGCAGATCCCGTACACACTACACAACATAAAAGGTAACGTGATCACAAAATCTCATCTCAGAGTCAAAGCATCAGGTGAGGTACAGGTAATAAGTTATAATCTTAAAAAATAAATATATATGTATAATATTTGATCCACTTACATCAACAAGTTTTTCATATGTAACAAATGCATATAAATTTATGAACAACCAGAAATGGTTATTTACTTAGATTTCAAACAAATATCAGGGTCCAAATGTTCAAAGCACTGTTGGCATAATGCCACATTAAGACACATTTTTTTAATATCCTTCTACTTCCACAGGTATAACCCATTGTACTTGATAACCTAACCACTGTTTCCTGGGATACTGGAAGGTTAACCAGTACTCGAGAACACTCCATCTCCATATGTAACTGATAACTTTTCTATTTGAATCAGAGGTGAGAGACGAAAGATACCGAGTTGCAATGTCGTTTTTTCAATCATTATGGAGACTGTGGCCAAGCGGGGATTTAAACCCGCGACCCCTGGATTGATAGTCAAATGTGCTACTGACTGAGCTAATCGGGCCTGGCTTACTTGAAAAGAAAGATTTAACCTAACACAGTGTTAAGCTAGCAGAGCTTTGAACAACTCGACCCTGGAGTACATCACTTATATATCAATACTCATAACTGTCAACGAAAAAATGCTTATTCATTCAGTTCCACAAAATATGCTTTTTTCCAAATCTTTATGAAGTTGTGTAGAAATTGGCAAGAAGATAATGTGCTAGACACCTCTCCATATAACAATGTAAGGTTTCCTGTATGAACTTGAAGGAATGTATTTCAATAAGTTGCACATCTATTTGTTACCATAGCAACTAGAAGTGTTCACCGTCATCGTCTTTTCATTGCTTAATTGACACTTCCTGTAAATATCAGAAACATATAATGATGATTAAAAAAAGAATTATTAGTTTCAGTAAAACATAATGTTATTTCATTGACAAGCTCTGATTTGATAATTAAAATCAGCAAGCCATAAGGGAGCAGCCATTTCTGTGATTATGAACGAAAGTTGTTATTTAGTTACTGATAAGCAACAGTTTTTATTTCAAATTTGTGATGGAAAACAAAAGTATCATTTATAATTTCACTATTTTATCAGTGTAATCATAGAAATTAATTCACTGAGAAAATGTCATCAAAAAGCATAAAATAAAATACATTATTTTGAAGTGACCGTTAAACACAGGTGACCAATTATAAGAGGTGGCCGCATGGACAAGTTAGACTGTAATTTCAAATTCAAATATACTATGAACTGTTAATTTTTGTAGGGGATTAATTTTCTTTGATTTTATTGGGAGCTTCAACAATGAAATCAAATCTCATGATCCTATGCATTATTCTATTACAACCATAATGTATAGAATTTACCTGTACTCAGAACATAGACCTGTGTTTCCTAAACTATAAGTTAATACCCAATGTTTCTATCAAGTGTGTGTAGTTAATATTCATGAAAAGGAAAACATTTTTATTTAGGCCATAATAAATTAATTGCTCAATTATCATTCGTGCCCTACCCCTAATTTTTATGCTGCCCCGACTCTTTTTATTTTCATAAAAAAAAAAAAAATTCTCCTTGACCTTTGATCTGTGGACCTGTGTCTTCCATGTAACAGATTGCCTGATTATGGTAAACATTTGTGCCAAGTAGTTCATATGATATCAAGCAGACACGAAATTTTGTACCTATTTCTGACCTTTAACCTCCAAGTATGACATTGACTTCTGAGCTACATACCTGGGTCCTACACGTGACACTTCATTTCATTACAGTGAATACTGTGCCATGTTATTTCAAAATCCCTCTATGAGAAAGCTATAGCCCCGGACAAAGGTTCTGCTGTTACCATGACAGAAGACTGAACTGTTCAAATGTTGACAACATACTTAGTCCAGAATGATATCCACTTTGGTTTTCCCAACACTTTAAATGTAGAACACTGGGATGGATTTTACCAGATCACTAAAATACAAACCTAATATGGGTCGCCGTTCATCATTGTCATTCTCATTATCTTCAACGTGAACCAGCGTTTTCATCTCCCTCCTTCTGCGTATGAACGGCATAATAATGAGATCGTTGTAAAGCGCCATTCCAACAATCAGCACCAAGAAACCAATAATCTGGAAAAATAGAAAAACAGTGAGATGATAGTAATAAACCTGGCTGTGATGTAGCCAGGAAGTAGGCTCATCATACCAGCGTCACTTGCTTGGTCCCAAATTCTACCTCAACACCTCATAAAATCAAAAATTTACAAAAAAAATAAATTAATTTCACAAAAGAGTTAAATATTAACCAAACAATAATTTTCTTTCTTCTGCTATTTCTAAAATTCTTTTACGGGCAAAGGAAATCATGTTTTTTTTTGAAGAAATAATAATCATTTAATAACCATGAGTTAAACCCACTCTGAAAGATGATATACACCCATGCCAACCTATCTGTCACCATGACAAAGTACTTGTAATCCTGGGCATGCCTGTCACAACCATGACTACCTACCTGTAACCATGGACCTTACCACAACTATGACAACCTACCTGTAACTATGGACCTACTTACCACAACTATGACAAACTACCTGTAACTATGGACCTACTTACCACAACTATGACAAACTACCTGTAACTATGGACCTACTTACCACAACTATGACAACCTACCTGTAACTATGGACCTACTTACCACAACTATGACAAACTACCTGTAACTATGGACCTACTTACCACAACTATGATTACCTACCAGTAACTATGGACCTACTTACCACAACCATGACAACCTACCTGTAACTATGGACCTACTTACCACAACAATGACTACCTACCTGTAACTATGGACCTACTTCCCACAACCATAACCTACCTGTAACCATGGATATACTTACCACAACCATGACAACATGCCTGTAACTATGGACCTACCTACCATAACCATAACAACCAACATGTTACCATGGACCTACCTACCATAACCATGACAACTTGCCTGTTACCTGGACCTACCTACCATAACCATGACAACTCACCTGTTACCATGGACCTACCTACCATAAGCATGACAACTCACTTGTTACCATGGACCTACCTACCAGAACCATGACAACTCACCTGTTACCATGGGCCTACCTACTATAACCATAACAACCTACCTTTACCATGGACCTACTTACCATAACCATAACAACCTTCCTGTTACCATGGACCTACCTACAATAACCATGACAACTCACCAGTTACTATGGACCTACCTTCCACAACCATGACAATCTACCTGTTACAATGGGCCTACCTAACATAACCATCACAACCTACCTGTTACCATGGGCCTATCTACCATAACCATGATAACTCACCTGTAACCATTGGAAATCCTGCCACTTCAGAAGCAGTGTCACAACCCAGATTACAAGTGTGCGTACACTGTCAAGCACCATGCGTGTTGTTGCGCTGATCTCCTTCGTTACACTGATACCAGAAAAGTTGAAAAATGCGATACTCAGTATATTTCCTGGAAAATAAAGTAACAATGGCAGACATGTGCACAAAATGTATCAAGGAATAAACAGAAAGCAGGAAGCCAAAGTTCAATGATTTATAATTTATCTAAATCATGTCATTTCAAGTTTCTCAATTCCACTGAAGATGTTCACTTGAAAAATGTGATACCTCTGGAGAAACATTTTCTTTGTTGGGTAACTTTTTAAAGAAATCTAAATAAGAATGATAATGAAATATATACATGTATTATAAAAGCATTTACTTAGCACTTAACTTCTCTGTCAACCTTTTGTAATTAATATACACTTTAAATTTATACATATGTGTAATTAACTAAAACCAGCACCATGAAAATGTCACATTATGGTAAGGGCAACAGTGATATTGTTAACCTTCAGAAAAACAATGTCAACCTCAATGGAATGATTTTTTTGGATTTTTTTTAACTGAGCAAAAGTGATAACTATTAATAGTCAAACTTATATATACACTTTGGTTATATATTTGGTCCTTTTTTATATTCTCTGCTTTTTTTTGAATATTCACTTTATAATTAATATTCACCTTTGTTATATACATGTATACATGTCAACTTTTTTCATTGGGCTTCTTTTTATCATTTTGCCTATAAATATTTGTGGTGACTTATATAATAAAAAAAAGTTTAGCGCTCTCGGTTATATCATGTTCCTTATATCGCTGTATTTACGCACCAATTATAAAGGCACCACACACAATCTACCTTTTCTTACGGCATGTAATTTTGCCTTACTGTAAGTAAATTTTATACAAGTTTTGAGATGAAAGTGGCACTTTTGTTTATCAATAGGGAAATTGTAAATACAAAGTTTAATTTTTCACCACTCAAATAAAATTCAAACTTCCAATAAGTGACCCCACATCTTTTTCAAAAAACATGCACATGACCTCTAAAAATAAAGAAAATAGTAAATACAAAAAGTTAACAATTTGTTAGTCTGCTACCTGAATCTGGTATGATCATGTGACAACGCTTGTAAAGGTGGGTAACTCTAATGAAAATACTGTTGGTATTAAAAACATTTTGTAAGTGGTCTTGTTTAATAAAACTTGTGTCTTGTTGTTGATTGTTTACAGTGACAGAGCCATCATTTAGCTGTTTTTGGGGGGCCGAAATTCGACCCTGGAATATACGTTTTTCTTCTTTCCCCTGATTCTAATGAAAATCACCCCACCCACCCAGAAATGTTTTTTTAATTACTCTTAGGGGAGAATTTTCTAGTTAAAGCACTATGGAAATTTGCAATTGGTTAGGTTAATGTCCCTTCTTTTCAACTTGTTATACACGTATCGTCAGTTTTTCTGCATAAACACAGATACAAAGATATGTGAAAATTCCCACCCCCTTCCCCACCCTTATGTTAAAATTCCACCCATCAGAAGGCCCTGGGCCCATTCCCCCAAAGTAAAGAAAATGCACTGAGTAGCAAAAATGTCTTAAATATTTCAGTTGATAAATAATCAAAGGACTATAAATTGATCAATTTCACAAGGCGGTTCAAGTGGTTTGATAGACTTTTTTTTTTAAATATGACATAACTGCATATCAAAATAAAATAAAATACACCGTTTCAAAAAAGAGAAATACTTTCCTACAATAAAACTGCTTGTCAAACATAACAAGCAGGATGTTTAAATAAAATAATAAAACATTATTTTAATAACGGGAAAATGTCACAAGATAAAGGCCCTGCTCCTCCATTATGACAGGGCTAACCTTCAGCTACATACCACTAGGGTGTGTCTCAATAATGAGCATCAGGTGGCTGGTGCCAGAACTCACACTCTCATATAATCATTTACTTTGTTACCTATCACTTATTCACATTCAACACATATTGAATACCCTTGATTATCATCAGATCTCAGAAGAGGCAGTGTGTTCAGATATCATCAATCTCCTGGAGAATTATCTTAATTGTTATGAGAGACACCAGTTTCCTTAGACAAGCTAACAGTCTCTAAGTAAACACTACATTGTATTTACTTGGACACACAATGCCATGTGGCCAGTGGTGGGAGCAATAGTCACCCTCATGTCAGGTCAATTGTCAGAGGGCATGAGTAACATGTGCATACATACAGAAAACGTCCCTTACCTACAGTTGCCATAATGATCTGCCAGTTATTTGACATCTGTCGGAGCGCATCAGGTACATTTTCCAATCGGTGTCCAGCGGCTGTGCTGAAGCTTCCAGCATCAATGTAGTAAAATGGTATCAACAAGAGACCAAGAACTGTGGCACCAAAAAATCCTAAAAATATCCAATATGATCAAATAATAGAAAATAAAATACACTGCTCCATGTACATATATATTTTGTGAATACCTTGTGCAAGTTTTTTGAAAATTCCATTACATCCAATAATTATCTGCCTTTTACATAAAGAATGTACCAGCATAACAGAAGATTTATCCCTCACCTCATCCCACTTCACCCCACTACATTAATTTTTTCCCTGGGTAAGAATTCAGTTAGCTGATTCTTCCCTACCCCCGCCTCATCTAATTGGTTCTTTCGTCAAGGAAACTTTACGACATAGACTACTACTACACAAGTAACAACTATTTAAAAATAAAATCTGAATATGCAATTTATTTAATTAATAAAATCTATTTCATGCACAAGGGTGATGTCCCAAGTTCATTCTTTTTTGATCGCTGAAACTATGGGTTTGAGCCTAGCTTCTTTTGCAGCTGAGACTGAGTATAAGCCCAGCTTCTTTCATAGCTGAGACTTGGTTTGTGCCCAGCTTCTTTCACTGCTGAGACTGGGTTTGTGCCCAGCTTCTTTCATAGCTGAGACTTGGTTTATGCCCAGCTTCTTTCACTGCTGAGACTGGGTTTGTGCCCAGCTTCTTTCACTGCTGAGACTGTGGGTTTGAGCCCAGCTTCTTTCACTGCTGAGAATGTGGGTTTGAGTCCAACTTCTCTCACTGCTGAGACTGTGGGTTTGAGCCCAGCTTCTCTCACTGCTGAGACTGTGGGTTTGAGCCCAGCTTCTCTCACTGCTGAGACTGCAAGTTTGATCCCAACTTTTTTCACTGCTGAGAAAGTGGGTTTGAGCCCAGATTCTCTCACTGCTGAGGCTGTGGGTTTGAGCCACCTTCTCTCACTGCTGAGACTGTAAGTTTGAGCTCAGCTTCACTCACTGCTGAGACTGTCAGTTTGAGCACAGCTTCTCTCACTTGCTGAGACTGTGGGTTTGAGCCCAGCTTCTCTCACTGCTAAAACTAGGTTTGAGCTCATCATCTCTAACTGCTGAGACTGTGGGTTCGAGTCCAGCTTCTTTCACCGCTGAAACTCTAGGTTTGATCCCAGCTTCTCTCACTATTGCGACTGTGGGTTTCAGCCTAGTTTCTCTCACTGCTGAGAATGTGGGTTCGAGCTCAGTTTCTCTTACTGCTGAGAATGTAGGTTTGAGCCCAGCTCCTCTCACTTTCTGAGACTGGGTTTGAGCCCACCTTCTCTCACTGCTGAGACTAGGTTTGAGCCCAGCTTCTTTCATAGCTGAGACTTAGTTTATGCCCAGCTTCTTTCACTGCTGAGACTGGGTTTGTGCCCAGCTTCTTTCACTGCTGAGACTGTGGGTTTGAGCCCAGCTTCTTTCACTGCTGAGACTGTGGGTTTGAGCCCAGCTTCTCTCACTGTTGAGAATGTGGGTTTGAGTCCAGCTTCTCTCACTTCCGACACTGTGGGTTTGAGCCCAGCTTCTCTCACTGCTGAGACTGTGGGTTTGAGCCCAGATTCTCTCACTGCTGAGGCTGTGGGTTTGAGCCACCTTCTCTCACTGCTGAGGCTGTGGGTTTGAGCCACCTTCTCTCACTGCTGAGACTGTAAGTTTGAGCTCAGCTTCACTCACTGCTGAGACTGTCAGTTTGAGCACAGCTTCTCTCACTTGCTGAGACTGTGGGTTTGAGCCCAGCTTCTCTCAGTGCTAAAACTAAGTTTGAGCTCAACATCTCTAACTGCTGAGACTGTGGGTGTGAGCCCAGCTTCTGTCACAGTTGAGACTGTGAGTTTGAGTTCAGCTTTTCTCACTCCTAAGACTGTGGTTTTGGGTACAGCTTCTCTCACTGCTGAGACTGAGTTTGAGCCCAGCTTCTCTCACTGCTGAGACTGTGGGTTTGAGCTCAGCTTCTCTCACTGCTGAGGCTGTGGGTTTGAGTCCAGCTTCTCTCACTGCTGAGGCTGTGGGTTTGAGTCCAGCTTCTCTCACTTGCTGAGACTGTGGGTTAGAGCCCAGCTTCTCTCACTGCTGAAACTATGTTTGAGCTCAGCTTCTCTTACTGCCGAGACTGGGCTTGACCTCAGTTTCTCTCACTGTTGAGACTGCTGGTTTGGGCCCAGCTTCTCTCACTACTGAAACTCTTGGTTTGAGCCCAGCTTCTCTCACTGCTGAGACTGTGGGTTTGAGTCCAGCTTCTCTCACTTGCTGAGACTGTGGGTTAGAGCCCAGCTTCTCTCACTGCTGAAACTAGGTTTGAGCCCAGCTTCTCTAACTGCTGAGACTGTGGGTTTGACCTCAGTTTCTCTCACTGTTGAGACTGTGGGTTTGGGCCCAGCTTCTCTCACTACTGAAACTCTTGGTTTGAGCCCAGCTTCTCTCACTGCTGAGACTGTGGGTTTGAGTCCAGCTTCTCTCACTTGCTGAGACTGTGGGTTAGAGCCCAGCTTCTCTCACTGCTGAAACTAGGTTTGAGCCCAGCTTCTCTAACTGCTGAGACTGTGGGTTTGACCTCAGTTTCTCTCACTGTTGAGACTGTGGGTTTGGGCCCAGCTTCTCTCACTACTGAAACTCTTGGTTTGAGCCCAGCTTCTCTCACTGCTGAGACTGTGGGTTTGAGTCCAGCTTCTCTCACTTGCTGAGACTGTGGGTTAGAGCCCAGCTTCTCTCACTGCTGAAACTAGGTTTGAGCCCAGCTTCTCTAACTGCTGAGACTGTGGGTTTGACCTCAGTTTCTCTCACTGTTGAGACTGTGGGTTTGGGCCCAGCTTCTCTCACTACTGAAACTCTTGGTTTGAGCCCAGCTTCTCTCACTGCTTAGTCTGAGGGTTTGAACCCAGCTTCTCTTACTGCTGAGTCTGAGGGTTTGAACTCAGCTTCTCTCACTGCTGTGACAGTTGGTTTGAGCCCAGCTTCTCTCACTGCTGAGACTGTGGGTTTGAGACAAGCTTCTCTCACTACTGAGACTGTGGGTTTGAGCTCAGTTTTTCTCACTGCTGAGACTGTGGGTTTGAGCTCAGTTTTTCTCACTGCTGAGACTGTGGGTTTGAGCTCAGTTTTTCTCACTGCTGAGACTGTTTGTCTGAGCTCACCTTCTCTCACTGCTGAAAATGGGTTTGAGCCCAGCTTCTCTCACTGCTGAGACTGGGTTTGAGCCCAGCTTCTCTCACTGCCGAGACTGGGTTTGAGCCCAGCTTCTCTTACTGCTGCGACTGTCAGTTTGAGCTCAGCTTCTCTCACTGCTGTGACTGTTGGTTTGAGCCTAGCTTCTCTGACTTGCTGAGACTGTAGGTTTGAGCTCTGTTTCTCTCACTGCTGAGATTGTGGGTTTGTGCCCAGCTTTTCTCACTGCTAACACTGTAAATTTGTGCCCAGCTTCTCTCACTGCATAAACTGTGGGTTTGAGCCCAGTTTCTGTCACTGTTGAGAATGTGAGTTTGAGCGCAGCATCTGTCACTCCTGATACTGTGAGTTTGAGCCCAGCTTCTCTCACTCCTGAGACTGTGGGTTTGAGCCCAGCTTCTGTCACTGCTAAGACTGTGAATTTGAGCCCAACTCCTCTCACTGCTGAGACTGTGGGTTTGAGCCCAACTTTTCTCACTGCTAACACTGTAAGTTTGTGCCCAGCTTCTCTCACTGCATAAACTGTGGGTATGAGCCCAGTTTCTGTCACTGTTGAGAATGTTAGTTTGTGCCCAGCTTCTCTCACTGTTGAGACTGTGAGTTTGAGCCCAGCTTCTGTCACACCTGATACCGTGGATTTGAGCTCAGCTTCTTTCACTCCTGAGACTTTGGGTTTGAGCCCAGCTTTTCTCACTGCTGAGACTGTGGGTTTGAGCCCAGCTTTTCTCACTGCTGAGACTGTGGGTTTGAGTCCAGCTTCTCTCAATGCTGAGACTGTGGGTTTGAGCCAAGCATCTCTCACTTGCTGAGACTGCGAGTTTGAGCCCAGCTTCTAACACTGCTGAGACTGCGAGTTTGAGCCTAGCTTCTCTCACTTCTGAGACTGTGAGTTTGAGTCCAGCTTCTCTCACTGCTGCGACTGCGGGTTTGAGACCAGCTTCTCTCAATGCTGAGACTGCGAGTTCGAGTCCAGCTTCTCTCACTGCTGAGACTGCAGTTTGAGACCAGCTTCTCTCACTGCTGAGACTGTGAGTTCGAGTCCAGCTTCTCTCACTGCTGCGACTGTGGGTTTGAGACCAGCTTCTCTCACTGCTGAAACTGATCCCAGCTTCTCTCACTGCTGAGGCTGCGGGTTTGAGCCCAGCTTCTATCACTGCTGAGACTGCAAGTTCGAGACCAACTTCTCTCACTGCTGAGACTGCGAGTTCGAGTCCAGCTTCTCTCACTGCTGCGACTGCAGGTTTGAGACCAGCTTCTCTCACTGCTGAGACTGCGAGTTCGAGTCCAGCTTCTCTCACTGCTGCGACTGCTGGTTTGAGACCAGCTTCTCTCACTGCTGAGACTGCGAGTTCGAGTCCAGCTTCTCTCACTATTGAGACTGGGGGTTTGAGACCAGCTTCTCTCACTACAGAAACTAGGTTTGGGCTCAGCTTCTCTCACTGCTGAGACTGCGAGTTTGAGCCCAGCTTCTCTCACTGCTGCGACTGCCAGTTCGAATCCAGCTTCTCTCACTGCTGAAACTGATCCCAGCTTCTCTCACTGCTGAGGCTGCGGGTTTGAGCCCAGCTTCTATCACTGCTGAGACTGCAAGTTCGAGACCAGCTTCCATCACTGCTGAGACTGCTGGTTCGAGTCCAGCTTCTGTCCTGGCTGAGACTGTTGGTTTTGATCCCAGCTTCTCTCACTGCTGAGACTGTGGGTTTGAGACCAGCTTCTCTCACTGCTGAGACTGCGAGTTTGCGCTCAGCTTTTCTCACTGCTGAGACTGCGAGTTTTAGCTCAGCTTTTTTCACTGCTGAGACTGCAAGTTTGAGCCCAGCTTCTCTCACTACAGAAACTAGGTTTGGGCTCAGCTTCTCTTACTGCTGAGACCGTGGGGTTGTGCCCAGCTTCTGTCACTTGCTGAGACTGTGGGTTTGTGTCCAGCTTCTCTCAATGCTGAAACTAGGTTTGAGCTCGACTTCTCTAACTGCTGAGACTTTTTGTTTGAGTCCAGCTTCTGTCATTGCTGAGACTGTGGGTTCGAGCGCAGCTTCTATCACTGCTGAGACTGCGAGTTTGAGTTCAGCTTCTCTCACTGCTGAGACTGTGGGTTTGAGCCCAGCTTCTCTCACTGCTGAGACTGCTAGTTTGAGCCCAGCTTCTCTCACGGTTGAGACTGTGAGTTTGAGTCCAGCTTCTCTCACTGCTGAGACTGTGGGTTTGAACCCAGCTTCTCTCACTGCTGAGACTGTGGGTTGGAGCCCAGCTTTTCTCACTGCTGAGACTTTGGGTCTGAGCCCAGCTTCTCTCACTGCTGAGAATGTGGGTTTGAGCCCAGCTTTTCTCACTGCTGAGACTGCAAGTTTGAGTCCAGCTTCTCTCACTGCTGAGACTGTGGGTTGGAGCCCAGCTTTTCTCACTGCTGAGACTTTGGGTCTGAGCCCAGCTTCTCTCACTGCTGAGACTGTGGGTTTGAGCACAGCTTCTCTCTCTGCTGAGACTGTGGGTTTGAGCCCAGCTTCTCTCACTGCTGAGACTGCGAATTTGAGTCCAGTTTCTCTTACTGCTGAGACTGTGGGTCTAAGCCCTGCCTTCCCTCACTGCTGAGACTGCAAGTTTGAGTCCAGCTTCTCTCACTGCTGAGACTGCGGATCTAAGCCCTGCCTTCCCTCACTGCTGAGACTGCAAGTTTGAGTCCAGCTTCTCTCACTGCTGAGACTGTGGGTTGGAGCCAAGCTTTTCTCACTGCTGAGGCTTTGGGTCTGAGCCCAGCTTCTCTCACTGCTGAGACTGTAGGTTTGAGCCCAGCTTCTCCCACTGCTGAGACTGTGGGTTTGAACCCAGCTTCTCTCACTGCTGAGACTGTGGGTTTGAGCCCAGCTTCTCTCACTGCTGAGACTGCGATTTTGAGTCCAGCTTCTCTCACTGCTGAGACTGTGGGTTCGAGCCCAGCTTCTCTCACTGCTGAGACTGTGGGTCTGAGCCCAGCTTCTCTCACTGCTGAGACTGTGAGTTTGAGTCCAGCTTCTCTCACTGCCGAGACCGTGGGTTTGAACCCAGCTTCTCTCACTGCTGAGACTGTGGGTTTGAGCCCAGCTTCTCTCACTGCTAAGACTGCGATTTTGAGTCCAGCTTCTATCACTGCTGATACTATGGGTTTGAGCCCAGCTTCTCCACTGCCGAGACTGCGTTTTGAGTCCAGCTTCTCTTACTGCTGAGACTGTGGATTTGAGCCCAGCTTCTGTCACTGTTGAGACTTAGGGTTTGACTCCAGCTTCTCTCACTGCTGAGACTGGGGGTTTGAGCCGAGCTTCTGTCACTGTTGAGACTGTGAGTTTTACCACAGCTTCTATCACTGCTGAGACTATGGGTTTGAGCCCAGTTTATCTCACTGCCGAGACTGTGAGTCTGAGCTCAGCTTCTGTCACTGCTGAGACTGTGGGTTTGAGCCCAGCTTCTCTCATTGCTGAGACTGTGAGTTTGAGCGCAGCTTCTTAAAACCTGGGACACAGTCTATCTAAGATGCCTACCTTCCCAACCTACAGCTGCTAGGGGATGAACATTATACCTCCCGATAAACCTCTCTTCATACACCATCTGTACAGATACGATCACCTGTGCCATGATGATCAACAGATCCCCTGAAATACAAAAATATCAATTTGTGTGATTTATTTGGAAAATGTGATGATATCCATTACATGATATGTACAAGATGGGCATGTCCCAATCGCTGCATGTTCCATTCAAAGTTTGATCTTCAGGAATATGTATGACAACATTGTCCAGTTAATGCTAGTGAAACAGAAAAAATGAAAGTACTATTAACCAACCAAACAATTATTTCTAAAATATGACACTTTATTATAAACACTTTGAAAAATTGCAACTTGATATTATACAAATTTTGTTTAATACTGGTCAAATACTTCTTAAAGTTTATTTTATATCATAAATATAGTAACCGAAATAATGATTTTGCATCAATTTTACAATTGATTGTATTTTCATATATATGTTTTTGAATATTTTCAACATGGGCATATTTAATCTCTGCTTCAACTGAAAGAATATGTATATTTTATGACATTAACTTTCATCTTTTTATTTTGTATATTAAACCAAATGGGTTTCAAGTCAAGACAAAATCATAAGGATAAAATATATACATAAGCTCTTCATCTGCAAATGAACTGTTGTAATTGCTTCAATTGTAACATATGTCAGGCCCACTTTATTTTATACAACACATACTTTAGTTCCTTACCTGCAATAATACCATTTGTGTTTGTGGTTGCACCTTTGGCTCCAAACACAATGTCTGCCAGCCCCACTAGCAGCAGACCACACAGGATGGAGATCATCCCCACCCACATGTGCTTCTTGATCACACGACCCAAGAATGCCACGGACAACAGAGCCGTGAAGATTATCACTGCCCCTGAAAGCACAAACAACATATTTTCAATCATTGTTTCAATGTTCGTGGATGTTTCACAGCCAGACTGTGTCTAAAAATCACTTACATCTCAAGGGTTTGAAATTTCTTATAAGAGCTACTCGTACTCCCTTTCTAACATTTTTTAATTGAATGGTTAAAATCAAAGAAATGTAAAGGTCAGTTGCTTAAATCTTACTAATGTTGACTCGTCATGATAAGCGGCCGAGTGGAGTTTTCCAGCCCTGGTCTCACCTCAGATGTCAGTTTAAAGTAATTATGACGGCTCTCATATAGACCACACCTTGAGTCTGTTTCCTGAGTAGAGTTTGTGCTGACTGTTGTTTTATGAATGGATCAAACCTGGGATCCAATCATGAGCAGCCAAAATTCTATCTGCTAAAATAATGTCCCATTAGTTTGTGTCAAAAAACTTTATGTGAGAAAATTTGCCAGTTATTTTTGGAAGGATGGTTTGGTGGTTTGACTCATTCTGGTGTCTTCTTCCACCAATGAAACTGGATGACATATATAACTTGTAATGTGATGAAAATGGCTTAAAATTCTGTTAATTTTCAATCATGCCTGCTGTCTGTTTGGACACACCAGAGCTTACTAAATATGTATAAAGTGCTCAAAGATACTGATTCTTGCTAGGAAAGAACACATAATCTATAGATACTGGGCCTACAGACCATGGGGCCTATTTCACCTAGGTTTATGAACTTCTTAAGCCTACGATTTAAAGTTGAAAATAGTCACAAAATGCATTCAGTATTCACCCTTAGGAAATTACGCTAGCTCTGCGTCATCTCATTTGAACAGAACAAAACACAACTAATAATAACGTCTTATCAAAACGGCAATGCGATTCGAGAACGTTCCCTTCATGAAATTGCGAAGGAACCAATCATATGGTTACATTGTGGCTTCGTAGAAACAATGCAAAGCTAGTGTAATTTCTCACGGGTGATAAATGGAGAGTATTGGAATGGATTACAAATCAAATGCATGCCCACAGCAGTGAGATTTAAGTGATTTTAAGATCTGAATGTAGCTAACAGTACAGTGTATATGAAGCGGTTGCCCCAGTTAGATTTCTGCTATACAAAATTTAAAACCTCTAACCTCTCAACATTTGAAAACTGGAGGCATAGGTCAAGTTAAGTCCAATATACATGAGTGAGGTTCCACACATATCACATAGAGCTGCAGGCAAGAATATTAGTGGGTTAAATTTCCTCGGTGCATTCTCTCCTTCTGCTGGCAGGGTTCTTGCCCTGGTGCAACATCGGATGATGAAATATACAACAAGACATGAGAACTCGCCAATGAACATGCCAACTGCCTGGAACAAAAAAGAAGCTATTTTACAATTTTAACTTATTTTCTTAGTTAATCTATTGTAACTACAGGTGCAGTACTGTCCCTTGGTTAATCTATTCAAACTATATGTACAGTAATATCCTTTGGTTAATCTATTCTTACTACATATTCAGTACTGTCTCTTGGTTAATCTATTCTGACTACATGTACAGTACTGTCGCTTAGTTAATCTATTCTAACAACATGCACAGTTCTGTCCCTTGGTTAATTAATTCTAACTACATGTGACATGTACAGTACTGTCCCTTGGTTAATATATTCTAACTACATGTACAGTACTGTCCCTTGGTTAATCAATTCAAACTACATTTACTGTATTGTTCCTTAGTTAATCTTTTTTAACTACATGTACAGTACTGTCCTTTGGTTAATATATTTTAACTACGTGTACTATACTGCCCTTTTGTTAATCTATTTTAACTACATGTACAGTACTTTCCTTTGGTTAATCTATTCTAACTACATGTACAGTACTGTCTCTTGGTTAATCTATTCTTAACTACATGTGGCATGTACCGTACTGTCCTTAGGTTAATCTATTCCAACTATATGTACAGTACTGTCCTTTGGTTAATCTATTCCAACTACATGTACAGTACAGTCTCTTGGTTAATTTATTCAAACCACATGTACAGTACTGTCACTAGCAGTATATCTGTAAAAAACAATATAAATGTCTTAAAAAAACAACATTATTAAAATGAATAAAAGGCATCTCATTACCACAAATAAATAAAATATGAATGTTTATCCATTAAAACATGAGAACATTGATATTATTATTGTAGTGGTAAACTTGAAATAAAAATACCCATTCTAAAATTAGACAGCACTTAAATACTTCTTTACGTCATCAGACAGACACTTTCTAAGATGAAATCATTTATATTCCGTGTAAACCTGGGCTGTCCTTAAAAAAATGAAATGTTTTCCATGCTATTACCTACTCAACCAAATATGCAGCTACCCAGACTTTTTTTTTGACATTCAAAGTGTTTAATTTTATTTTTCATGATTTCTGTCCAATTTTCTTTAAAATGACTATGCAAAATAAAAAAAAAGCAACATAAAAAATTAGCTACCTACCTACACACATGAAAAATACTGGACCGGAGCACAGCAAACAAATATTTTTTAAAGGATGGCTCTATATCAAATTGAAATAAAAATGAAATCACATGACTCATATAATATGTCACAAAATATGTTGCAATTTTAAGCGGGAAATTTATTTTATTCTAACTTAGGCACATAGCCCAAGTAAGGAAATTCTTTTACAATACATTTTTAATACCATAGATATCCTTTTGGCATTCTGTGATCAGTGAGCATATATAGGCATGATACATTGGATTCAATCCTCCGTCACAGCTATGTTTGGTATTCTTGAGCAAAACACTATTTCCACATATGCTTAGTACTGGTTCTACCCAGAAAGACTTAGCGTGTGATTTGTATAAGTTGTAATAACTTGTTTCACAACTGAAGTAAATAAAAAAATGTGGCAAAAATGCAAAATTTGAGGGCCATGGAATATATTTTGGTGCGTACATAAAATTTATGGGAGATATGCACTGTACATGGTATGTCTAACCAACTGAGTCAGTATATACAATGCGGTCATGGTTTTGAGTTCTGAACTGGCACCATTTCTCTCGTCAACTACCAAAAAAAAAATATAAATACAAAATCTTTTAACTATACCTGTAAAAAAGGATGGTCAAATTTTCTTGTAACTCCATCAATTCCTTCTGCCGTTGTCCTATCTGCCCATCTATAAGTATGCAAAGAGCAAGCTGTATAATTCATGGATATTGTTTACTTTTTACCGAATTGATAACTGTAATTTTTTTTAACAGGTTTCATTTAATACACAAGGACTAAGTGTCAATAAACATCCCTATATAGGGTATAATAAAGACAGTTGCATAGCCAGTCATATACACAAGTGCACGTTGCATATCATTGAAATAGAAATATTAGAATAGATTAGAATATTTTATTTTATTCAGAACCACATATTCCATACATAGAATAAATACAAAGTGTTTGCACTATGAAAAACAAACAAAAAAAACAAAAACAAAGTTATCTCACCATTAGACATCTAGATTTACATGTATGTTGACATTCTTCAACATAATTAGGCTTAAGAATTCGTTCAAAACTGTAAACGATCCATCAGAGCCTGGTAGTAAATCAGATGATGGATTGACATTGAAATAAGTAAACAATTCATTCCTATAATTAGAATAGTTTTAATAGGAAAGAATAAAGTGTTCTTCATCTTCGATATAATTACAGCATTGGTACGGTATATACTTTTTTCTCGGGGCAATTTGGGCTTGAAATACAGCCCCTTTTCTATTAGTAAATAATGTGCATTTTTGAGATTTTTTTTGCTATTTCTTTGGAATGTCAAATGTTAAGTATGGCTGCATTTGAAAATCAGTATATGTTTTAGCAAAAGTATTCAATTGGTCAAATTATTTTCATTTTGTAAAGTTTTATTTTTTTCTATTGAGTTTATTATGTGTTTTTGTGAAATATTATGTGTTGCATTAAATGCATTACTTAAAGAGTTATGTGAAGGCATTCATGAGTATTTATCTGATTAATTTAGACTTATTTATTTTACTTTTATTGTGAAACAAGTTTTTACAACTTGACAAATCACACTTTCTGGACAGAACCAGTACTGAGCATATGTGGAAAAAGTGTCTTGCTCAAGGACCACACACATAGCCAATGGGGAGAATAGAACCCACGACCCTTCGATCTTTGATTCTGTGATCTACCACTGGACCACACACTCCACATTTATCTGATGAGCTTCTTTAACTAACCATGTATAAATTTGGAAGTTGGTTTATTCCACCATAAAACTTTAATGCCATAGATGTTATAAAATTGAATGTATTGCACAACCAAGTTCAAGTTTAGCTACTAAATTTAATATTTTTTATATTAAATGTTTTAGCTATCTAACCAGGGGCCGGACTAATTAAATACAGAAAGAAATCACATATCAATTTTGAGGATCCATACTTACTTTGTAGACAGAGTGTTGAGGCATCCTGTGATCACCATAACAACGGCCAGGGCTATCTGGTAACTTGTCCACGCCATGATAGTGTTCTCTTTTTTGTTGAGGCTTTCAAACACAAATTTTATGGTTTAACATTACAATTAAAACTTTTAATCAGCAATGTACGCGATACCAGGTTCCTTCACATTATTTATAAGCGTCTTCAAAACAATGACGATCTTCGAAAAACAAAAAATATGAAGTCTATTTTCGAAACAACGGCCAAATCAAAGATTTTGTAAGTGATTCAGACGTTTTTAAAATGTGATAATATATGTTTGTTGCACATACGGTTAATGAAAATATATTAAGTTAAAAAAAGAAAGTATTTTTTCCTATATTCTTCCGGCTAATATTTGTACTTCTACTTTCAGTCAGTGTCACATGAACGCCGTTAGTCACATGATCGATCATGTGATATAAAATTTCCGCTTTTTTTCTATTCATATTAGTATATCGACGAAAATTGCAGCTGGCTCGTTGGTCTAGGGGTATGATTCTCGCTTAGGGTGCGAGAGGTCCCGGGTTCAAATCCCGGACGAGCCCTACTTTTTATCTATTATTTTATTTCTTTGATCATATATTCTTGCAGCTAAATTGTTACTAGGCCCTACTTTACCAATTTAATATAGTCTTCATATATCTTTAAAAAAAAACTGCATTTATTTATAGCTAACTTAATTGTGAAAACAAATAAACTCGGGTGATCAAGGATATGATCTATATCTTTAATTCCTTGCTTGCAATAATTTAACACGAAGAGTGTGTGTATGTGGAGGTGGGTATGATTTTCTATGAAGCAGATACGTCTCTAAGTTTATATAATTTTTAACTGGTTACTGTAAACACACGTTCTTATCAAATAATAATTTTCTCAAAGCGTATTAAACCCAATATTATGTTATAAAATAGGAATTAGAGTGTAAGAAGTTCAGTCGCGTACTTAAGTTTCGTTCCAATATACAGCATATAGTTCTGAAGTAATGCAACAGTTTCGGTCGCTTTGTGCAACTCTGGTGGATTACATGGACGTGCAATACTAATAACTAACCAGTGCTTCTTACTTACCTCTTATAACTTTGACTCCAAAAAGGAAAACCTGCAACATTGAGCAAGTATATCAATTAGCAAAAATACTATTATGCAAATCTGCGTAACCACACCATAGCCGCGTAGCATTGGACATTCGATGTACTTTCTTCAACTACAAGTGTGTCTTCTGTTATCTGTAAGAATGTGTGTATACTGCTTTTTACTACATATATAATGATGTTGTATAATTAAAATAAATGTACAAGTACAATGGTTTTATGGGTTTATACTCATTACCAACAACCATTACCGGCTGTGTTTTATTTTTCCGGGAGTGGGAACCTTGTTCCTCGCCTAGTTCTACCAGTGTTATATCAGATATAACGATACATGTGTCATTTTGTTTTTTGTGATTATAATGTAAGCAAAATGAATAAGATATAAACCTTGACAACGTTTCACAAGCAGCAAGCATGGTACTTTATTGAAACGCTGCGTATGAGCGTATAACAAACAAGCAAACATGGTACTTTATTGATATTTATAAACCGATTAAACCAAGTTGCCTGTTTGAACATAATTTAACAAGTGGTATTATACTGCCTTGTCCTTCCCAGCGAGAGATGAGCACAACCTATGACCGACGAAGGTAAACAATAGCATCACGTGACATATACATACGCAGTTTCTAGTAAAACACGTGATTTTTTTATTTTGGTACAGCATTAAATAAAATCACGTGTCGTATTGACATACAATTGATAGTTAAGTTAAAGAGTGGAAACACGTGCGTTTTGTTCGTATGGATATTGTTCTTTCACTGAAAAGTCAATTGAGTTTACGACCTTGCACTTAAATGTATAGATAAATTATGACAATGGCTATATAACAGAACCTTAGTATAAACCTAAACAATATTAAAAAAATGATAAGTTTAATAAATGTTCTCATATTGTGTATTTACTATATACTTCTCGGTATTGTAAAAAAACACAAAAACTGTATAAACCGCCTGGATGTATATGCCTAATAAAGAAATAAAGAATAAAGATATAAGAACGGATTGTCTCCCAAATATTTACTGCCATTGGCCGACAAAACAGAAATTCCTATCATTGTTAACCTCTAAACAAGCTGGTGTAATACGTAAACTTGCAAAATATATTTATTTAGTAAATAAGAGACGTAATGATAATAGTACTTAATAGACAATTTATTTATTAGAATTTGATAATGTTATAAATGTGAACTACGATATTATAATGCTACAAACAATGGCATTGACCGCTAGCCGTTGCACACACACACACACACACACACACACACACACACACACACACACACACACAAGTTGATTCTAATTAATATATTTATTTTGATGAATCAATTATATATAATGTTAGGTTTATTTTGTACATTACTTGATAATATCATGCTCTTCTCACTTATGTTGTAACTTGCCGCCCATACATTTGTCAAGGCGACGAACATGTATGTTCATATGCCGAAATAAACTATTGAATTGAATATTTAGAAATGAATTGAATTGAATGGAATTGAAACGCTTCATAGGACAAACAAGCAAACAAGCATACATGGTACTTTATTGAAACGCTCATTAAAACAGACAAGTAAACAAGCAATAATGGTACTTTCAATAAGACACAAAAGAAAACAAAGAAACATGGCACTTTATTGAAACACTCAATAAGACAAACAAGTAAACAAACAAGCATGGTACTTTATTGAAACGCTCAATAAAACAAACAAGTAAACAAAGAAACATTGCATTTTATTGAAACACTCAATAAGACAAACAAGCAAACAAAGAAACATGGCACGTTATTGAAACGCTCAATAAAACAAACAAGTAAACAAGCAAACATGGTACTTTATAGAAAAGCCCAATAAGACAAACAAACAAACATGGTACTTTATTGAAACACAAGCAGGATCTTTTATTGAAACTCTCAATAAGACAAAAAAGCAAACAAGCAACCAAGATACTTTATTGAAACGCTAACACACAAAACAAGTAAACAAGCAAACATGGTATTTTATTGAAACACTTAATGAGACAAGCAAGCATGGTACTTTATTTAAACGCTCAATAAATCAAACAAGCAAACAAACATTGCACTTTATTGAAACACAAAATAAGACAAACAAGCAAACAACCAAGCAGGATACTTTATTGAAACGCTAAATAAGTTAAACAAGCAAACAAAGAAACATGACACTTTATTGAAACGCTCAATAAAACAAACAAATAAACAAGCAAGCATGGTGCTTTATTGAAACGCTCAATTAAACAAACAAGTAAACAAGCAATCATGGTTATTTACTGAAACGCTCAATAAACCACACAAGCTAACATTCAAGCATGGTACTTTATTGAAACGTTCAATAAAATAAACAAGTAAACAAGCAAGCATTGTTCATTATTGAAACGCTCAATAAAACAAACAAGCAAACAACCACGCAGGATACTTTATTGACACGCTCAATAAGACAAACAAGCAAGCATGATACTTTATTAAAACGCTCAATAAACAAAAAAGCAAACAAAGAAACATGGCACTTTATTGAAACGCCCAATAAAACAAACAAGTAAACAAGCAAGCATGGTGCTTTATTGAAACGCTCAATTAAACAAACAAGTAAACAAGCAATCATGGTTATAAACTGAAAGCTCAATAAACCACACAAGCAAACAATAAGACAAACAAGCAAACAACCACGCAGGATACTTTATTGACACGCTCAATAAACAAACAAGCAAACAAAGAAACATGGCACTTTATTGAAATGCTCAATAAGACAAAAAAGCAAGCATAATACTTTATTGAAACGCTCAATAAGATAAACAAGTAAACAATCAAACATGGTACTTCATTGTTACGCTCCATAAGACACACAAGTAAACAAAGAAACATGGCACTTTATTGAAACGCTCAATAAAACAAACAAATAAACAAGCAAGCATGGTGCTTTATTGAAACGCTCAATCAAACAAACAAGTAAACAAGCAATCATGGTTATTTATTGAAACGCTCAATAAACCACACAAGCAAACATTCAAGCATGGTACTTTATTGAAACGTTCAATAAAATAAACAAGTAAACAAGCAAGCATTGTTCATTATTGAAACGCTCAATAAAACAAACAAGCAAACAACCACGCAGGATACTTTATTGACACGCTCAATAAAACAAACAAGCAAGCATGATACTTTATTAAAACGCTCAATAAACAAAAAAGCAAACAAAGAAACATGGCACTTTATTGAAACGCCCAATAAAACAAACAAGTAAACAAGCAAGCATGGTGCTTTATTGAAACGCTCAATTAAACAAACAAGTAAACAAGCAATCATGGTTATAAACTGAAAGTTCAATAAACCACACAAGCAAACAATAAGACAAACAAGCAAACAACCACGCAGGATACTTTATTGACACGCTCAATAAACAAACAAGCAAACAAAGAAACATGGCACTTTATTGAAATGCTCAATAAGACAAAAAAGCAAGCATAATACTTTATTGAAACGCTCAATAAGATAAACAAGTAAACAATCAAACATGGTACTTCATTGTTACGCTCCATAAGACACACAAGTAAACAAAGAAACATGGCACTTTATTGAAACACTCAATAAGACAAACAAGCAAACAAAGAAACATGGCACTTTATTGAAACACTCAATAAGACAAACAAGCAAACAAAGAAACATGGCACTTTATTGAAACACTCAGTAAGACAAACAAACAAAACAGAAACATGGCTCTTAATTGAAACGCTCAATAAAACAAACAAGTAAACAAACAAGCAAGGTACTTTATTGAAATGCTCAGTAAAACAAACAAATAAACAAGCAAGCACGGTACGTTGTTAAAAGACTCAATAAAGCAAACAAGCAAACAACCAAGCAGGATACTTTATTGATTCGCTCATTAAGACAAACAAGCAAGCATGATACTTTATTTAAATGCTCAATTAAACAAACAAGCAAACAAAGAAACATGGCACTTTATTGAAACGCTCAATAAGACATACAAGCAAGCATGATACTTTATTGAAACCCTCAATAAGATAAACAAGCAAACAAAGAAACTTGTCACTTTATTGAAACGCTCAATTAGACAAACAAGCAAACATTCTAGCATAGTACTTTATTGAAACGCTCAATAAAACAAAAAAAGGAAACATGATACTTTATTGAAACGCTCAATAAGACACAAAAGCAAACAAAGAAACATAGCACTTTATTGAAAAAATCAAAAAGACAAACAAGCAAACAAAGAAACATGGCACCCAATTGAAACGCTCAATAAAACAAACAAGTAAACTAGCAAACATGGTACTTTATTGAAACACTCAATAAGACAAACAAGCAAGCATGACACTTTACTGAAACGCTCAATCAGGCAAACAAGCACGCTTGGCACTAAATTGAAACGCGCAATAAGACGAACAAACAAACATGGTACTTTATTGGAACGCTCAGTAAGCCAAACAACCAAGCGTGGTTCTTTATTGAAACGCTCGATAAAACAAACAAGTAAACAAGCAAACAAGGCACTTTATTGAAATGCTCAATAAGACAAACAAACAATCATGGTACTTTATTGAAACGCTCAATAAGACAAACAAGCAAGCATGGCACTTTATTGAAATGCTCAATAAGACAAACAAGCAAACATGGTACTTTATTGAAACGCTCAATAAGACAAACAAGCAAGCATGGCACTTTATTAAAACGCTCAATCAGGCAAACAAGCAAGCTTGGCACTTAATTGAAACGCTCAATAAGACGAACAAACAAACATGGTACTTTATTGAAACGCTCGGTAAGACAAACAACCAAGCGTGGTACTTTATCGAAACGCTCAATAAAACAAACAAGTAAACTAGCAAACATGGTACTTTATTGAAACACTCAATAAGACAAACAAGCAAGCATGGCACTTTACTGAAACGCTCAATCAGGCAAACAAGCAAGCTTGGCACTTAATTGAAACGCTCAATAAGACAAACAAACAAACATGGTACTTTATTGGAACGCTCAGTAAGACAAACAACCAAGCGTGGTACTTTATTGAAACGCTCGATTAAACAAACAAGTAAACAAGCAAACATGGCACTTTAAAAGAAATGCTCAATAAGACAAACAAACAAACAAACATGTTTTTTTTTATTGAAACGCTCGATCAGGCAAAAACGCAAGCATTGCACTTTATTGAAACGCTCAATAAGACAAGCAAGCATAATTTTTTATAGAAACACTCAATTTGGAAATTTGCAAATGTCATGGCATTGTTTAAAAAGGGATCTGCAAATGTTACAACTAATTATAGACCTATTTCTTTATTGAGTTGTGTTGGAAAGGCTTTTGTGAGAGTTGGATATAAGTACATTCATAATCATCTAAATAATTTAAAGAACTGTCTTTCTCCCAGGTCACGTACAGTTTATCAACTCAATGATATTTATCATAGAAAAAGCCAGGCCTTTGATGCCAAACAGCACACATGTATAGTATTTGGGGACATAACTAGCGTTTGATAGAGTGTGGCACAAGGGTTTGCGTTTTTAAATTGAAGCCAAACGGTGTCAACGGTAAAGTCTTATCTTGGTTAGCAAGTTACCTAGAGAATAGAGTCCAGCAAGTCTCAATGGAAGCGTCTTGTTCTGATATCAAGATAATAACACATGGGATGGTGTCACCAACCATTCTTAAGAATATTCTTAGACTTGAACTAAAAAATAAATTTTGAAAAACATACTAAGAGACCATTTATTGAGGTGAAAATTTTTAAGCATGTAGGAACACCTAAAATATAGTTAAATAATCTCTAACAATCATTCTATCTGTCAAGATAAACTAGATATCTAAGGTGGAAATTTTGATTTTTAAGCTCAAGTCTAAGAATATTCTCAAGAAAGTTGGCGAATACGAACTCAGGTGTTCCTCAGGGGTATGTTTTAGGACCATTGTTATTTTTAATACATATTATTGGCATTGCTAATAATACGCTAGGTATCGTTCGATTATTTGTCGATGATAGTTCACTTACAGTATACTGAACGGAACAGTTAATCCGCCACGTGACAGGTTATGTACCTGACATTTTATGTATTTTCTCAAAAACTACATAAGCAATTTCCTTGACATTTGGACTTGAATTATAAAGAACATTTAATGAATTTATGGGAAATTCAAAAGTGGCGGGTTAGCTGTTCCGTTCGATATATCAAAGTGTAATATAGATGATATAGAAGGTATTCTTAACCATAATTTATCCCTTATTTCAGAATGGTCTAAACGGTGGTTGGTTCAGTTGAATCCCAATCAAACGAATGTTTTGTTATTTATCTTAAAAAAAAACAAATGCGACTACCAATAATTTATTTGAGAATATTCAGTTATCATTCATTGAGCATCATAACCACTGAACCAGCCTCAAATGTTCTGGGTTCAATGAACTCTTTAAAATTTAAACTAAATAGAAAAAAACGCTATTTTCAAATTTATGTTTCTTACATGCGTCCAATTTTAGAGTATGCTGCAGTGCTGTTGTTTGTGCTAATTATAAAAAAATAAAAAATAGAAAAACTGCAATATGAAACTGCCCGCAATGTAACAGGATTAACTTGTTCATCTTCATTTTTAAAACTCATGAAAAAATAGGCTGGATTTCAAAGATGTTTGGCTGACATGTACATGTATAGACATATATATCCTTCTCTTCTATCCATAAGCTTTTCGAAGTACTATTCATCTTCTGTTTGATCAATGTACTTAGCATTTCGCACTTCTTTTCTCATCTTCCCAGTGTTTACGTGTACATTATATACTATTCAAAGAATATGTTTGTTTTCACTTAAGCATTGAATTTGTTTATAAAAGCATAATTTTATAATAACCTTTTAGCCATACATTATCTCTATGTAATTAATAGCTCTATTGTGATGCTTGGCGGAACCTGCAGCAAAATTACAGTATGAACCATTACGCCCTCAGGTGGGCATTATCCACAACCGGTATAATGTATATATATATATAAACTTATAACATAAAACTTTATTTTACACTTCAAATATGACAAAAAAATAAAGAAATCATGTTTTTCAACTATTTAATCAAGTTGTTCCCTTTTCAAATACAAAAACCAATTTAAGAGTCTGCATAAACAGTAAATTATTTTTATCCCCCTCCACGGATATGAGTGATTTCCTTCAACAAGTAACTTTATTCGCATATGCTAAGTACTGGTTTTACCCTGGAAGACTTCGAGAATGAATTATGTACGTTGTAATAATTTTCAAAAATAGGGTTAAGTGAAAAATGCTCACAATTTCCATCGGTCCCATTAAGGAATTATGCCCTTAATGCATATTTTATTGCAATATTCGCATACTGGGCATGGTCATACAGTTAAGATTTCAACAAGAGAGAGACAGAGCAAAAATTTCTGAATAACATCAACGACTTCTACGAGTTTTTGCGAGATTTTGCGTGAATACGCGAGCATTCATAACATCTCAATCAGTGGCTGTTCCTTCTCTGCATAATTCCTTGATAACATCTATTGAATGAATATGCAATAGGTATATTAATCAGGTCAGGTATAAACTATTTGTCCCGATCTTAGTTTTCAACAGTGCAGAATTGGAACGGAAGGACTATTCTAAACATTCCCATAGATGTA
Source organism: Panopea generosa (assembly GCA_029582155.1). Taxonomy (NCBI): domain Eukaryota; kingdom Metazoa; phylum Mollusca; class Bivalvia; order Adapedonta; family Hiatellidae; genus Panopea; species Panopea generosa. The sequence goes on along the minus strand of CM055910.1, from coordinate 41,997,514 downwards.
TATATATAAATCATATATTAAGAATAATGCCCTATATAAATTCTTCTGGAATGAAAGTCATACTGTTCTGTAAACAAGTGTAGAAAAGATAATTGATAACAGTTTTCTGAACCTTGATAAGTTCACATAGCTTTACAGAATTCTTAACATTTTTTTTTTTAAAAAGAAATGTTAAAAAAACATAAAGTTGTCTTGTATTGGGGTAATAAATTGATTATATGGTTTATAAATATGCAAAGTTTGAAAATAATCTGATACTAGATGTAAGACTTTTTAGGGTTTTTAAAGCAGCATACCCGATTTTATTTACACAAAAAAGCATTCGTTTTATTTTGGCGAGTTTTGGAAATCGGAGAATGGTTCAGTTTTAATGGGTGTTTTGAACATATTTTTACAACTTAGCGAGATTTTGAAAGAATATGCTGAAATCTTAAATCGATAAATAAGAACGTTTAAAGAAAAATACAAAATTGTTATAAATATAAATGTTGTTGCGGCAAATATACATGTTGGGGCTAATATTGTTTTCGAATATGAGTATATTGTCCATACATTGCATTATTTTGATATGAGGTATCAGAACAGCTCCTCACATGTGTTTAAAAACTGTACATATACCAATTTATTGTTACATCTATAGAAATAAATCACAAGGTGCTTGACTTACATTATGGAGTATACATGTTATATTGCATAGACGCAAATAAACAATTAGAAAAAAAAACACTTTGAGTAGACGTTGCTTTATTGGTAGATAGGAAGAGAGCAAACAAACAATATTTCAATTTTAGTGTTATTGAATTTTTTTTTTAAATTATTCAATTATTGTTATGCTTTCAGAAACAGAATTTATACACTGGACGAAAAATAAATAAATGAAACATCCGCTATATACAATTAGCAATAACCTAAGGTGTCCGAAATTAATGATAAAAAACAGCAGTGTAGGTAGCAGACAATAACTGCAGTGGTAATTATTAGTTGCACGTGCTCCCATGAACCAGTTAAACTCGTCTGCTTTCCTAACGAAATGTTTTATCCATCTTACAATATTTCATGTCAATGCGAAGACAAAAATTTACAGTTTTATTTAATTTTCTCAACAACCATAATGCCAAGCAGTTCGATAAACTAAAGGAAATAGTAATTGTATGGTTAATGCTAGCGTGTTCGCAGAAGACGCCGTACGAGCTAAAGACTGTAGCAGATGTCCATGTGTTATAGTATGTGCCCAAGGCCACTACAGTAGAACGTCGATGGCTCGAGCCGACGGGATTTAACAAAATAGTTCGACTTTAGAGTTGTTTGAGCCAAGTATTGTTACATAATTATAACATTTATGTAATGTACATCGACCAAATACGTCGTTCGAGCTATATGTGTTTTTCCAGCCATCCGTGTTCGAGCCGACGAAGTTCTACTGTAAATCATTAATTAATCCCCAATTTCTGACAGCAACTGCTACTGCATCTAATACACATGGCACATATAACAATCGAACATGAAACATATATTAAATTCATAAATGTTACACATATCCTTAGTTAAATTGATTGGGCTTTTTCCGTTCAGTACATATGTACTCATAAAGTGATTTGGTTTAAACATATTTTATTATAGTATTTACAGATAAGCAAGTACAAATACAATGTATGTATCGCTGTGTAATGAATATATACTTAGCGGAACAGCCACCTGTCATGTTATGTACCTGACATTTTATGTTTTTTTCCAAAAGGTATCAAGACATTTCCTTGAAATTTGAACTTGAATTATAAAGTACATTTAGGCTTTGTAAAATCGATACATTATTGTCTGTTAATGTCGTATTCATTTTATAAAGATTCTCAATTTTTTGACGAATATATATTGGAAATTCAAAAGTGACGGGTTAGCTGTTCCGTTCAGTATATGTATATGTGATATGTTTATAACATAACATAACATAACAATAATATAAAATATAAAGGATTAGCACGAAATGCATGCAATACACTTCTTTTGGAATTATTCTCCAAAGTAGATTAACATTTACAAATTAAGATAGAGAGGAACTTGTAATACAGATGATGTTTAGGGCTTATATTGAATTTTTTAAAGGAAAACTTAAATAAGGAAGCGTGGGGAACTTCTGGCAAGGGGATCGATGATAGCCCCGGGCCACGGCGTACATGTATGTATCTGCTTCAAAACGTTTGAGAAAATTATAAAAAAATATATTTTAGTATACATAAAAATTATGTACGTCTTTATCTATTTCTTCTTGCAAATTAATCATTGATGGTATTGTCTCTCATTAGATATGTATTAAACGAAAGTATTTCCCCACACCAGATAGTTCCATGGACACGTTATATCATAGTTTCCATAATACATATATGTAAAATATGGCATATTTTGTTTACACACAACCTTTATTTGGGTCCTTTTTGATGTTGTTATGTTCAAGCCCATCCATGGAAACGCGCACGAGCAGTCAATTCTTCTGTGATAATCAACATTAGTCAAAATAACTGTAACATAACTTGACATGTGTATAGGGGGCGCTGTATCGTTCATCATATTTTCCAACATGGCGTCGTTTTTGGATAGGTACAATGTGTCAAGGTTTCGTAAAGGTTCAATGGCGGAAGGAAAACGAACCAGATTAGTGTATGTTAACTCGAGATTATGAATGCTTGTTAATCCCGAAAAGCTGTTGTCAGAAATGGTAACTATTGGGTTATATGACAGAATGAGGTTAGTTAATGACAGTCTTCCAAAATCGTCATCAAAAATTTCACTAATCTGATTATGTGACAAATCTAAACTATGCACTGCTAGCAGGTGACGGATAAAGGTTGGGACTTTCTTCAAACCATTATCTTGTAATGTTAAAAAACGTAAAGCTAACCCGCTGACAAGAAATGTATTTGAAACTAAAAGCTCATTTGAATGTGTAAATGTGAAATCTATAAACGATATGTTCATTAGTTGAACAGGAATTGATATGTTTGGTAGTCTGCGGGTATTGGAAAACGAAAACGACAAATAGTTCCGAGGAAATGCAGCAGATGGGTTAACTGGACAAGGCGTAAAGGAGTCTAAACTGCAATTGTCGAAACTAAAATCTGAAGCTTTATCGAAATAGCAGACAACATCGTGCATATCGTGTATACCAACATTACCTAGACTGACATCGTAAATATTTGAGGCAAGATGAAAGGCATCGTTGGGAACTGTCTTCAACAACGGCATATCATTGATTCCAATGGATGATAACGATGAAAAATTTGAAACAGATGATGGCCAATGTGACGTAGCGGTAGACCCAAAATAAAAAGAAACGATTTTCTGTGATAAAATATTCATGAGAGAAGTATCATAGTTTGAAATTAGATTCTTCGCGATGTTCAAGAATTGCAAATTCACGAGATTTCGAAAGCAATCTGGTAGAGACGTAAGTTCGTTTCCCAACAGATTTAAACCGCTTATCGTATCTTCAAAACCAGTAAACGTATCATTGTCAATTACTCTAATACTATTGTCAATAAAAGAGAAAGCAATGCTCGGGACATTCTTTAGGTAGTTTGTCTGTATTGCCGACCTCAAAGACTGCATTTGTTTCGCCGTTAACGCTTCTATGTTGTTTCTATTAAGCTCTATGTGAAGAACTTGCCATGCCTCCAACACATGACCCGGATATGTGACAACTTCCGGTACAGAGGTAAGATTCATGTCGTTGCAGCGGGGTATTGTAGGATCTGAAATATATTTCAATAACGGTTAATTCACCAGCTAGAGTTCACAAGCATGTTTAACCTAATTTTCTATCCAATCAAAATGTTTCGTCAGCACATGTCATGTCGACTATCTAACTTAAATAGATTTAGAGTTTAGAAAAACACATTGAAAACAAGCTAGATTTAAAACTGGACATCACGTGACAAATATGGAAATAACTCAGTCATGAGATCGAATGCTTCATTTTGCATATTGTTGAATGGTAAAAGTCTAAATGAGTTTGATAAACGTTTTAGACAATCGTAACATCGCTCGGATTTTCCGCCTGCATTCGAAATTGAAGGTAACAGCCGAGTGATGTAATAGTGCTGTGAATCGCTGTGACTTTTGAGACAGAGAGGGGATTCCGTGCTCTTACAGACTGGAATCCGGAGATAACAGACAAAGGGGCGAATAGTATTCTAGGAATGAAATTGGCGGTGATGTTTTAAAGATGTCGATGCACCGCTTTATCAATTCATTCTACCAATGTTTTTTATCAGTCCACCAGTCAATAAACTGATAACTAAATGTTGGTTGTTTGCTGATAATTTTGTTTCAGAAGACTGCCGATGGTGTAACACTTTCATTGCAAACAGAAATAGTGGTCATAAATTATGATCCAAGCTTCTGTTTCGCCAACATGTTACTTTAATACTTAGAAACTAAGTTTTGACTGGTTATATGTCTATTATATAATAAATGTCAATGTAACCATAATTATGCAGTTTTACTGAAACCAATCTAAATTGAGTAAATCATGATCACCTGGCTGCTTTTTTTAGATTTAAGTTTTTCAGTATTTAAGTATATGTGAAACAGGAGCCTCGCTCATGTATCTATTTACCTTATTTTGTGGCAATTATGTCATCATTGATCTATGGGGAATACTTTTGAAAGCATTGTCATGTTTAAATTTTAAAGTTAGGTATAAAAAAGAGAATTGAAAATTGGGGCATGAATACATTACTTTTTGAAATCATACTTTCACTTTGTTAAGTACACACATTAGAAAAATATGCGTATGAAATGACCCTCTTTTTTCTAAATATTTTTCACTACAGCTTAAAACAAACAACATAATGTGAATTTCCCTTCTTTTATTTGGGGTTTTCTATAAATGACAATCATATAAAATGTGTAATTCACTACAGAAACAATAAATAGCAGTTGCTGTTTTGTAAATAAACACAGTCAGCTTATTCCAACTCTATCTCATCGATTAAAAACTGAACATACATTTAATGTAACTGATTTAATAACAAGTTTTCAAGTTTCAAGTTTTTATTAGTAAATCGGCAACATAATGCCTTTGGCCATTTACAAAATATTATTACATGAGATATGGCAAAGACAGCAATAAATACAGAATTTCAAATTAAGTGTATAATAAAAACAACAAACATATTTTATAAAGTAATTAAATCATTCAGAATAGCTTTACGAATATCGAAACTTCTTTAATAAATTTGGAGACCTTATACAACACATGTTTATTCTTGGAAGCTATTATAGAATTATATTTATTTAATGAGGGCCACGTTTGATGGCCTAAGTATTTATTTCGAATGTCAGTATACCTGGTACAATATAATAAGAAGTGATATTCCGTTTCGACAACATATTGATTACGCAATTTACAAACTCTGTTTGAACGGTCAATTCCATTATATCTACCCGTTTCTATTTCAAGAGTGTGTGAACTTAATCTCAAGCAAAACAATAACTTTCTTAAATTATCATTTTTAATTTTAACTAAATAATCCTCGCAACAGAAATCTTTTTTGAATTTTACGTAGTAATCAAGTTTAGGACAATTATTTACGACAGTTTTCCATTCTTGTATAAACTGACCCCGTACACGCCTTATAAATAAAGGTAAATAATCAGTGTTACTGTTAAAATCGTTTTATCACATTTAAAAACCCTAGGTTATCGGTACTTATATGATTAGCCCAACAATTACCGTATACATTGTTAAAAATATCAATATACATATTATATATAGGTGAGTTAATATCATTTCTTATTTTCAACCAGAATTTTAATAACATAACATACCTATATTGAAGTAATCAAATTCACATGTGCATGGTGGTACAAACAGACACGCTACAATGGTTCCGTCATCATTAGACTGACCGTCAAGCAGAAATCCCGAGGTGGTGATGTTGGCACAGTTGATAATCTGAAATTAAATATCAGTATTATAAATTAAGTTTAAATTGGCTCATATTAACGTCTGTGGGTGAACTAGAGACATTACCGCAAGTTACATGTTATAGTTTTTGTTTAATTTGCCAATTTGTGCTGATATGATATGTGTGTGCGAAACCCACTTACCACAGCAAAACTTGATTGAAATAGCCTGTTACACGTGGTTTTGATTTAATAAGACAAAAACCAATCAAAACGTTTCAAAGGCTTCCAGGTGTCGGTATTTTGATAAAACAGTCACTTTATGATTAATGTGAACTCTGTATTGTTGATCGATCATACAAAGGCACTCTAGCCTTGAGGTTGATATATAAGACTGAGGCCCTCCCAAGGGGCCCTGTTCCACGAATCTCTTATAATGATGGCCATTGTTCCCCAGATTCCCAATAGTATTTGCCATAGTTTATAAACGGCACTTAAATAATTGCAATAAATTACGCATTTTTAAGTGTAGATATATACCACTACATATACTTTCCTTTGTAAGAGGTTGGACAAAAATAATTTTTTTTAATCATTTTTATATCAACAAGACGAAACAAGGTGACATTGTTGCTCGGCATGCGCAGTGGTACAGTGTAAGGCATTCGCATTTTATTTATGTGGTCAATACCAGTTGAATGGTTTAACACGCCTTAAATACAGTGTTATCAAAAAAAAAAATGTTAAAGATGACTTTGAGAAATGTCTTGTTAATAAATAAAATACTTACCGAAAGAAAAAGTACATAATGTATACTTGCAAACATGGTTGAATGTGGTAATTTTGTCATAGATCTAAATGAACTAATTGCGATTCAAACGTGTATATATACGTTTAGACCCCATTAAAGGGGCACCTGAAAATCTTAGTTTTAAAAGCTAAGTCATTTATTATAAAGTTATAAATTTAAATAGTACGGGAAGGACGAATCTATATTTAGAAAATTAGTAAAAAACGTCTCAATATGTTGTGAACGTAAATTCTTCGCGAAGTTACGTGTTAAAAGAGTCAATTGAGTTGAAAATCTGATTTGTAATACAATTGCACAATTTGAGATACAATTAAGATATAATCTTAATGTGTTTAACATCATTCTAAACATTATTACGTTATGTATGGCATATTATATACTTCAGGGAATATACGTGTCGATAACTATTTCATGCGTAAAAAAACACCTTAGAATTTTATTTCTACAACGTAATGTCTCACTTAGAGTTGCACCCCTTTTAGTCACGGTAGTAAGATTCTTGCCTTTTAAAAAGTCCTATGTAATTAAGCAAATGAGCAAAACAAAAAGCTCGCATAACATATACTGCAATAAGACAGCAAAATTGATTTTTATAGGATTTTAGCAGATACAGATAGTTATGAGCATTTGAGGACTTCTTTTTTTTAAAAAAATCTAAGGGTGGTGTCACTGCATTGTGTTTAAAAACAAACAAGTCAACCTACCAGTTATTGTGCATTTTCATGTACTGATCCATTCTTGCTATGACAAAAAGTTCTTTAAAAAGATTCTATGTAGAAAAAGCTTTTACCGTGGAACTCCTAGACATTACATATATAGAACAATGAAGAAAATTCAACTGTGTTGAGAGACCTGGACATAAAACGATATATGTATCGTACGTGTTGTAATCAAACTATCAAGGCAAGTATTTAAATCTAAACCAAATGCTCCTTCCATGATGAATGTGTAATGTGTTTATACAAGGATGACAATCGGAACATCGCTCGGCCATTTCCGTAAACGTTCGAACGTTATTTGGAACGTTTATGGAAATGACCAAGCGTTGTTCCGATTGCAAGGATTGGAACTTACGTCTAAAATAGGAGGAGAACATACGTCACGCACACCTGCTAAATATAGTTCCGGAACGTTGTCTCAAAAGCTGTTTTAGTGACATTTCGTTTCGAGTTTGGGTACATGTACCCGCAATCGAAACAAAAAAAATCACTTTATCAGCTTTTGAACAACGTTCTGGAACTGTATTTAGTAGGTGCGCGTGACGTATGTTCTCTTCCTTGATTTAACGTTTTGCATTATACTTAATTGGAGAGATCGGTGATGATATATTAACAATATGCCGCGTTCTAAAACATAACAAACATGATGGTTTCAGTCACATGGCAATTGTTATTCATAAGCTACAAATATAAAAAACAGTTTGAAGGAAAAAGCTAAATGATTAAATGTTTTTGAACACATATGTGAATAGTATGTGTGTTGTATATCTTCTCCGTAATTTGTGAGTGTTCTGTAACCGGCCAAACATAAGACAATAAACAAGTTTATGTTATGCTGAAAAAAAAATTGCTTTAATTTGAAATTAAATTGATTAAAAATAACAGACTATTTTTATATAAATAAAAAGAGTGTTGTCTGAGATGATATAAGTATGTGGATATAGTTCTCCTTTAATTATTTACCAACGATAACAATGGTCCTTGTCTGATTGTATAAGAAATTTCGAAAAACAGGGCATGCGACGTCAAGTTTTGCAAGCTAGAAAAAGATTTCATTGGTTCGTTGAAAATGTGTCTAAAGATAACCTAAATTTGTTGTTTACATATAAACGATTACACAAAGACACAAAATTGACGATTAAATACATCCGTGAACAAAGCAACTAATTAACAGTCAATTAGGTGTATATAGTTTATTTATATTATTTGTAATAGTATAATTTATTTTATTTACAATTTATAACTTTTGGCGAGATTATAAATTCTTCAGGTCTCTATACAGAGCTGAATTTTGCTCTTTATTCTTTATAAAATAAAGTCTAGGGTTTGACAGTAAAAAATCCACATAAAAACGTTTTTAAAGCAGTTTTTCCCGTAGCAAGTAAGTATCCACACATAAAATGCATTCCTTCAGGTGGGTTGACCGGTTTTAAATACAGTGCACTTCCACTATTTTGTTTTATTAAAAAAGTTCTCAAATGCTCAGATATGTATCCATTTGTTAAAATCCTATAAAAGTCACTTTTAAACATCAGTGGTGTCTTATTGCAGTATATGCTAAGTCATCTTCTGTTCTACTCATCTGTAGCAAAGAGTCACACCTCTTTGAACCATTTTGGACATGTAACGAACCAAATTTCACAGGACCTTTTTTAAGCTCAAGAATCATATGACACCGTCACAAAACGGGTCGCAACTGTGTAGAGAGACGTTAATGCGAGGTTCAACAGAGCATATCACGACTAATTGATCACAAATTAGTAAAACAATGAAAACAAATGTTAATGCTAAATAAACAATTAAATACATTCCGTTATCTGATCGATGATTTTAAACAGACAAGAGTACTAAATAAAGTGAAAATGTCATTACGTAGAAGAATTACTGAGGATAAATGTTAACCAACAGCGGGGATAAACGCAGTTTAGTTTAACATATATTTTATTTCAAATATTTTGAAATGGGGTTTTAGTGAATAAAATTCCAGTCTAAATGAACATTTAAACACAAAATGGAGCTTTTCTTCAATGTCTCCGCTATCTTCTTATACTTTATACAATATCTGCTTACGAGGTATTGCAAGATGTTGATATAAGTTATTTTCAAGTCAATCACAGATTTGCTTAGTTTATCTATTTTGATATGCCTTTTAAGATAAATCAATATGTTTGAATGTATGAAATCTACTTTTATAACATTTGTAAAATTCTAATAAATTATTAAGTATAGGTAAGTAGGTAGGTAAATAATTAAATATGTAGTCTAATTTTTTTTACATTTTATTGTAACTTCCTTGCCGAGTTTTTTAAACATGCGTATAAACTCGCAGACTGAATAAATTCAAATTGTTATAAAAAAGCAATAAATTAATAAATATTCTGCACCGCCAAGTTTACTTAATAGATAATAAATTCTTTTTAAATTACAGTCAAGATGAACGGTAGATCAGTATACGTACCAGATCGTGATAAATGGCTAAATATTACGAGAAAGCACCCTTGAAATATAGTTTCTGTGAAAACGACTACCCGATTTGGTCATACTGGTGAATCCGTCGCAAAAGTAGCGTGAAGCAGCATTGTGCCAAATAGAACCAGTTTCTTCAAAACCTTCTAACAGCGCAGTTGTCGGGTCTGAAATAACAGTTTTTTTGGTCTCTCCAGCTCTGCAAACGGTAGGGCAAGCTAAAAGCGTTGTGTAAAGACGGCTTACAAAGGAAAAGAGAGAAAATTTATTAAACAGAACTTGTCCTCCTACATTAGAAAGAAGAAGAAGAACAAATTGGCCGAACTTTCTGATCTTTATAATGATGACAATCAGTTTTAATCCACCAGGTGGCGTTACTTTTTTTTTATCTCAGCACGAATAAAAGGAGAACATTTAACAGAGCAAAACAACGTAATAGTATGGTTTTAGAAATGACTTTCAACACTTATTCTTAAAAAAATATAGTTGTTTTATTGAAACAAATTCGTATAACACAACCTTTGTAACATAAACACATATAGTTAGATTTAATATGCTTTAAAACTATAATTATACATTTTCTATATTATGTTATATAAATACGAGTTCACTTCAATGAGCGGCACTGTTTTATGTCAGAAATATAAAAAATGAAAATATATACAATTAACAGTCACGTTTATATTTATTATTATTTTGTTTGTTAGTTGTAATAAAGTTATCATTGAATATCCAACACAATACAATTTCGAAAATCATTAGTCTTGGCGATAAACATGTAAATATGTTTGAGCCGAAAAAAAAGTTGCCATCTGTTTTAGGAGTTTTATACTTCTTCATCAGTTTGTTAATAAGGTATTTTCGCGGCAAATTTCCCCGATTCTACTGCTTCACAGTCATCCTTTTCTTTCAGACGCTTGGTCGTCTTTCTGACAGCGTCATGTGCAGGGTCTCCTTTTAGAGATTCTAGTCACATAATTCTGTATAAATACTTGCTTATGAAAGTCCTCCTGTATGTTAGCAGTAGCTCTTGAAACGCATTTTCCTAGCATCTTTTTCGTTAACGTTCTGTTTTTCCCCAGTAATTTCGAGGTTAATGCTTCGAATTTAGGCTGACATTCTATGTAAGTATATTTGATAATATATAAACTTAGACATTTTTTCATAATCAAGCTAAAATAAATTATTATAAACTTCACTGAGAATATGCATAGACAAAAAGTACACTTCAAGATTGAACTTTACCAGTGTGAAAGACTGAGGTAATGTGTTGTCTTTATATGGTGGATCTGAATAATAACACAAACCGGTTATTCCGTTTTCATCTCTATTAAGCTGTTTTCAAATATATGCGTAATATGATACAGATTTACTAGTCTTGTTCATCTTCAACGACTGGTTTACTAAAGGCAGACATTGAAGGTAATCAAGATTAGTAACTTAACAATATTGATGTAACAACAGGGGAAATAGCGATGAGTGGTTCACGTGTTACCCAGGTTTAAGCTCCGCAGTGGCGGTTTTGTTACTGAAAGTTTCGCCTTGGTGATCCTTGTTGTCACTGTATAATGTCACTTCCTGTATAATGTTGTCATTTCCTTATAATGTTGTCATTTGCTGTATAATGTTGTCACTTCCTGTATACTGTTGTAAATTACTGTTTAATGTTGTCACTTCCTATATAACGTTGTCATTTGCTGTACAATGTTGTCACTTCCTGTATAGTGTTGTCATTTGCTGTACAATGTTGTCACTTCCTGTATAGTGTTGTCATTTGCTGTACAATGTTGTCACTTCCTGTATGGTGTTGTCATTTGCTGTACAATGTTGTCACTTCCTGTATAGTGTTGTCATTTGCTGTATAATGTTGTCACTTCCTGTATACTGTTTTAACTTCCCGTATAATGTTGTAAATTACTGTTTAATGTTGTCACTTCCGATATAACGTTGTCATTTGCTGTACAATGTTGTCACTTCCTGTATAGTGTTGTCATTTGCTGTATAATGTTGTCACTTGATTTAAACATGTTTTATTGCCAAATGAGAGAGATATTTGTTATGCAAGTACCAGTGTTCGATTTCGGAGTCAAAATATTATTAATGGGGTAAATGTGGTTTAAGTTCAGTTCAAACTTGTAAAAAAATAAAGTCGACATACTAGAAGCGATAAGACGCGGCAATAAACTCTTGAACCGATCTGAAGATATGCACGTTTTCCTCGTGAGATAAGTTGACACTTCCACAAAGCATCAACTCTAAAGTAATAATACCGTTATTGTAGAGATGTAAATAATTGCTGACGTTGAACAGTATAGTTATAACAATAAAAAAAAAGATACGTATTTTCACATGCATTTCCACAACTACATCTAGGTTTATTTACAATATTAACTCTAAACAAATCATAACTAAGTGAACTGCATTGATACCTTTAGCGTGTATGTATACTATTCAATTTTCTTTTGCCGTGGTTGAAATGATCAGTTCATGGAAATACCGAGTTATTATCACTTGCTATAACTGTTTTAAACTGTGCCAATGATGGTAATTTTCTAACTTTAAGATCTAAATTATTCCATGTTCTTATAATTGACGACAGAAAGAATTTATGCGATAATATTAATTTGTTATTTGGTATTTTATAGTCATCAGATTTACGGAGACGATACTGTGAACTTTCACCTATCAGAGGCGTTATTATGTTTTTAAGATAATCTGGAGCAGTGTTGTTATGAATTTTATAAAATAATATAAGTTTTTACGTTCACGTCTTTGCACAAGCGGTTCCAAAGATGATTATTGATAAATATTATATTTACTACAGGATATAGGTAGACCCGTAGCTATCCTGGCTGCTTCAAGTTGAACAGAGTCTAATAACTCAGACGCTGCCACGGTACAACCGTCCGAAAGTTCACAAGCATATTCTAAGATTGGTAAAATAAAACATTAATATAGCTTTAAAATAGTATTTTTGTTGAGTATGTATTGAAGTTTGCGAAGAATAGAAACTTATTTCATAAAATATGTAAATATTGAATAAATAGGTGTAACCCATTTAGCATTATGGTCAAAATGTACTCCTAAATGTCTATGTATGTTGCTTAATTCCAGTGGTGTGTTATCAAACAAAATTTCAAACCCTGGGCTCCTGGTAGTGTTTAAAAAAAACAGTACTTCTGTTTTACTATGATTTAATGTTGTTAACCAATCCTTGAACCAAGTATTTTAACTTATTTAAGTCAGAATTTATAGTTGTTTCAATTATTTGTATAGGATCTGAAGAGAAGGATAATGATGTCTCGTCTGCAAAAAACCGTGACAGACTATTAAGATCATCAGCTATATCATTTATATGAATAAGAAATAAAAGTGGACCAAGCACAGAACACTAGGGGACTCCAGCAGATATGTCACCAAGATACGATGTTTCATAATTTACCAGAACATTTTGTTTTCTAAATGACATATAGTTAATTATCCATGAATGTAGGTTTCCTCTTATACCATAAGCATATAATTTATGAAATAGTGCCATACAGTATCAAACGCTTTTGATATATCACAGAAAACAATACAAGTATGCTGATTGTTTTCAAGAGCTCTGCATACGTTATCATGAATTTCAATAAGTTGATAAACTGTACAATGTTTAGGCATAAACCTAGATTGATATTTATAAAATTGTGAATTATCCAGCATGAAGTTATGAATAAATTAAACTCAATACGCTCAAAAACTTTTCCAACACAGGAGAGCAAGGATATAGGTCTATAATTGAATATCTCGTTTTGATCACCTTTTTTAAATAATGGAAGTACAGTTGCTTGTTTCCATGATGAGGGATATTGTTTGCTGTTTAAAGATAAATTAAACACAATTTGGAGTGGGATAAAAACTTTTTTAAACATGTTATGACTAAAAGTATCACTACCAGAAGCTTTATCTATTTTTAGATTGTTCAAGGTGTCTATTAAGTCAGTTTGTTCGACGTGTATTGTATTTAGAGTTCTTTTTTCAAAATTAGGTATTTTTTTTATTTTGATCGTCAGTATGTGATATTGAACAAAAATATTTATTTAATAATTCTTATATAATTATTATAGTATTGTCAATGAGAGGTGGGATAATATTACTAAACCCTGAATCTTTCATAAGCTTGCAATAAAGTGTCCAGTATGACCTTGGGTCAGAGTGAAAATATTGGTCTATCATACCATTAATATTTTCAAAAAAAAGATTGTCTTGCGTATTTCTTCATATTGTTTACTTTGTTCCTTTGCTGTTTAAATGTTATTATATTCTGGTTTGTATTTGATCATATGAACTTTTTGCGCAACTTATCCCTAAGTTTCGTTTCGTGTCTTAATTCCGACGACATCCACGGTTTATCATTTTAACGAATAATTAAAAATTCATTTGGAATACATTAGCCATATGAGGTAAAAACGTCACAAGCTTCATCTATATTTCTACATGATGTTAAAATATCAGACCAGTCAGTATCAATTATTTTCCAATTTAAAAGATCAAAATGTGCCCTTTTGTACAACCAAATTTTTCGTTTGTAGGTTACTTTTAATAGTGAATGTATTTCAATATATACAAGAATTGCATCGTGATCACTTTTGCTACGATCGACTTGCATAACAGATGATTCTACACATTTTATATTATTACTAATAATGGCTAGATCAATAAGACTCGTATGATTTCTATAGAACGCGTGGGTTCTTTAATTACATTATTCGTATCAAATGTAGACATCATAATTTGCAATGCGTGACGGTTACTTACAGATAACATGTCAACGTTTAGATCGCCTAAAATAACACCATGGTGTATAATCGGTGCCCTATCTAGTGATGCATTAACCTGATTCCAAACCAAAGAATGCACTTGAGTTTTGAGGTCGATATAAACAACAAACGGGAATATTAAATTCAGGGAAATTCAATTCAACTCATAAATATCTTGGAATTCAAGGTCATTTCGATGCTTATATTTTAAAAGTCCAGAAACGTATACAGGAATGCCGCCTCCAGCAAAAGATCTATCCTTTCGTCAGGGCTTCATTAACCCTGGAGTAAATAAATCTGAAGTTAAAATGTTTTCATCAAGATGTGTCACAGTAATGCGAATAACATTGTACTCTGCAGCAATGTTTTCAAGATAGTCTATTTCATGCCGGATGTTTCTGGCATTCCAGTGAAAAATTGACAGTTGGTCACTATTTGGTCCTGGGTTCTTTTCTTTATTCATGTGAGACAATAAAAGCAACAACATGATGAAATAAAATTTCCAGTTATTAATTGAAATACTCAAATGTTTAATTAAAAGTAATGTAAAATTAAAACTAAAACCATAAAAACAGTATAAAATGTTATAAAGATTCAATGTAACTTGATGCAAGTTTGTTTTGAGGACAACATTGCCATATGATTTAGTATAGAATAAACCAATGGAGACCCTGTGAAAAATAGCTAAGAAATTTATTTTCCACGATCAAATGATAAATGCGTATAATACCCAGACACTCCATCAATATATTATTAGAAAGTTGATACAGTTCAGTGAACACACCACATATCTAGTAAAATTAGCGTTGTCACTACCTGTATAATGTTTCGTCAATTTCTGTATTATGTTGTCACTTCCTGTATAATGTTGTCACTTCCTGTGTAATGTTATCTGTATAATGTTGTCTCTTCCTGTATAATGTTGTCACATCCTGTATAATGTTATCTGTATAATGTTGTCATTTCCTGTATAATGTTGTCACCTCCTGTATAATGTTGTCATTTCCTGTATAATGTTGTCTCTTCCTGTATAATGTTTCGTCAATTTCTGTATTATGTTGTCACTTCCTGTATTATGTTGTCACTTCCTGTATAATGTTGTCTGTATAATGTTGTCATTTCCTGTATAATGTTGTCTGTATAATGTTGTTACTTCCTGTATAATATTGTCACTTCCTGTATATTGTTGTCTGTATACAGGTGTTACTTCCTGTATGATATTGTCACTTCCTGTATAGTGTTGTCATTTCCTATATAATGTTGTCACTTACTGTATAATTTTGTCACTTCCGGTATAATGTTGTCATGTCCTGTATACTGTTGTCGCATACTGTATGCTGTCATTACCTGCATAATGTTTTGTCACTTCCTGTATAATCTTGTTGTTTCCTGTATATTTTTTGTCACTTCCTGTTTAATGTTGTCTGTATGATATTGTCACTTCCTGTATTATATGTTGTCACTTCCTGTATAATGTTGTCACTTCCTGTATAATGTGTGTACTTGTATTACAAATTGGAGTCGTTTATAAATGATAGGGGAGAGAAATCAATTATTTAAAGAACTAGATCAATGCATACAACAGACAGAGTTACGTGCCGTATACGATACAATTTGTTAATAAATATATAATCGAATACATTGATACATCGACTGGTTACGTCATACGATAATTGACAAAAAATAAAATGCCCAATTTTTCTCGTTCCTTAATAGAGGTGATTGAAACAATGAAATAAATGGTAATTTTACCATTTTCCTGAAATATATGATAAAAAGAATCTTAGATACGTGCGCATTTTTATTTAATTTATTAAACTCGTTGGCGAAAAATGATATGATGCTCGGTAGAGCCTTGCATTCTATAATTTTGCAAACTTGTTTAATAAATTCAACAATAAGGAGTACATTTGTAAAATCCTCTATTTATACTTAAATAAACGTTAAAGAGTTTGGTGTTTTAAGATATGTGTACATTAAAATTAATCCTGTAGTATTGTATGAGGAGTTGTAATTTTCGAATGTAATGTCGGTTTTTGCAAGGTAAGTAACACATTAATTTCAGCTTTCTTGAATGGCCTTAAAAATAAACTTCAATCTTTGTAAATCATCATTTTATTTTATAGTTGTTCACCGACGCCGTCTGTATAATGGCTCGTACCCCGAATGGCTACATTGCAATATCCCTTATATAAACAATATTGCGATACGTGAACTTAAATGGTCAAAACGAAAACATTGGTTGTTTTGTTGTTGTATTGTTTTTCAATAAAGGAGGACTACTAGTATTAGGCCAATTGGAATGTTCATATGCTAGTTCATATATAGAGATTGTGAAAGGTATCCATTATTTAGGATATACATTGTCCAGCAGTTACTTATTTGTGAAGATAACACATGCTCTATTATGCGCTAACGAATATTACTAAAACGAAAAACGAATATCATTATAACGAATATCACTATAACGAATATCACTGTAACGAAAAACGAATATAATTATAACGAATATCACTATAACGAATATCACTATAACGAAAAACGAATATCATTATAACGAATATCACTATAATGAAAAACGAATATCACTATAACGAATATCATTATAAAGAATATCACTATAACGAATATCACTATAACGAAAAACGAATATCATAATAACGAATATCACTATAACGAAAAACGAATATCACTATAACGAATATCATTATAAAGAATATCACTATAACGAATATCATTATAAAGAATATCACTATAACGGATATCACTATAACGAAAATCATTATAACGAATATCATTATAACGAATATCACTATAACGAAAAACAAATATCACTATAACGAATATCATTATAACGAATATCACTATAACGAAAACGAATATCACTATAACGAATATCACTATAACGAATATAACCACCCAAAAGCTTCAGGATGACAAGATAGACAACTGAAATACAAAGGGAATCTGTGGAAATAACTTTAGGAATATGTTTCTCAAAAATGACTGTTGTGCTAGCCGACACCACATTCACAAATCCTAAGCTTCAACGGGATGCGATGTAACATTTTACATGGAGATGTTTGTGAAAATATCTGACATATTTCTAAAAAATTTAAAACTTTATTTAGAAAAAAATAGGAAATGGCTTATGATAAACACGTTCGGTAACCTTCTATTAACAACATAGTGTTATTCAGTGTTTCGGTACTAAAACGCTTACTCGAGAGTATACATTTACGAAAAGCATTTAAAAGTTCAACGCTAGAGCTGTAGGAGAGAGGGTGTTCACTAAAGACAAATGAGATGAGGGTAACAGTACATAAGTGTGTTATTGGTCGAAGGGGTGTAGCCCGTTCGGTGTTGTAAAATAGGACAGACCAGGGGGGTAATTATGGGTATTCTTAATTGCTCCACATAAACATAATGCGGGTATTTTCAATATGTTTTTAAACAATTGTTCTTTTAGTGTTCTACAATTCGTACGATGACGCGTATTTAGATCTAACATTTTCTTGTGCCTGTGTAAAAGTATTTTGATGTTGTGTTAAGATTTGTATTTAGCTGGTGCTTAAAGGTATTGCGAGAATCTGCTTGTCTTGTTTCGATCGGAAGAGTATTCAATTCGGTTGTTTTAGATAGTTTTGTTGTGTGTGATTTCTTTAATTTTATTGAAACGAATACATTAACTTTATAATGTATTTGAAAACATTAAGACAACCATATATTTACATGATAGGTGAAAGACATTGATGGCGACAGCCTGTGTATTTCACTTATACTAAGCGCGAAATTCCTTACTTTATCAAATTAAATACTATTTGATAGTCTTCAACAAGTAACACAAATCTATCTATACAAACACGGCAATAAGAAAGTATCGCATTGCCTATAAGAAAGTATCGCATTGTGTAATACTTCATTTTAAGAATATGGCAATTACTCACAATGATCTCAGCTAATGTACTACTTCTTATAATAATAATGATAATAATAATAATAATAATAACAACAATCACAATAATAATAATAATAAAAGTAAAGATTTTTATTAACGAGATAACTCACGAGACCCTTAACATATTTACAAAGTGCAACATTATTTAACATATAAATAAAAGAATTAAACAAGTATATACATATATGTGTAATAATGTATATCAATTTTGATGAGAGCTACCCGATTTATTAGAGTTTCTAAGCATTTTTACTCAATTGTTATCATAAAGATTTGAACTGATTAATAGAATTTGCAATTTTTATATAAGACGGAATAGAGTTCCACAAACAAGAGCCTGAATAAGCAAACGAATTTCGAAACATTTCAGACTTAGGCTTAGGACAATACAACTGTAGATTAGAGGATGACCGTAATGTACGTGTATGAATATTCAGAAGCTTTGTCTTTTAATGATTTATACACGAGTACTGCTTTTTGAAATTTAACTCTTTCAGGAAATGTCATCCATTTAAGCTCTGTGACTAATTCTGTAATTTTCGTATTTTTTATCGAGAGTAAGTCTAGCAGCTCTCTTTTGAAACCTAACATTTTTATCTACATGTTAATCATTACAATTTCCCCAAATAACACAACAGTGATCTAAATGGGGTAAAATGTAAACATTAAAAACAGCAAAGTTTTCAAAAAATTCTTATCATTTTAGAGAAATACTCGGTATACGTTGTTGCCAATATCACAATTTAATGGTTTTATTTGCATCTCAGGAGAGTAAAGGTCAGTACCACAAGTAATAGTGAGTCTGAAAATAATGAGAGTTGTGTATCTTTTAAAGTTTTAATATATCATTTTAAAATCCAGAGTTTACCACACACACACACACACACACACACACGGTATATTTTCATGGTATGGCACTATTGCACTCTCTAGTTAAAGGACGAATTTCTCTCTCTAAATTAAAATATAAAAAAAAAAAAAACTATTCAATTAATGGTTCGGAGCATTGTCAACTATAAGGTAGAGTCTATAAGCTAATTTGTATCTTTCTCGTACTCATGTACCCAACCGTCCAGGGCCCGTTTCACTAATTTTCGTAAGTTTACGAATTTCTTGGTGTGAAATATGAAGTTACGAAAACAAAATCGGGAAATTTATTTAAGGTTTCGCTTACATCATTTTATGAACTTTCGCTAGCCTTGTAAATATTCCCCATACACACCTTGGTGTCATAATTTGTTCGTACGAAAATCTTAATTTTTACAAAGGTTAGTGAAACGGCCCCAGTTGTCGTCTGCCGCCGTCGGCAATTTCTTTTAATGACGAATTTCCTAATCCGCTCATCAGAGTTGATTTAAACTTGGTCAAGCACACTGTAGCTTTGAGATTTGTGTTGTTGTTGTGGGTTTTCTTTTGCCACCAATAATGTAACATACCCGCTGTTCCTCTAATTTTAAAGTCACTTTAAAGTTCACGAGGCTGTCTGTTTTTTTGTCATCGTAAAATATTCAAGACTGCCGCCACACTCAGCTTAGAGACGCCAGTTAACAAAGAGTTATAAAGGAAGTAAACAAAATGACAACTACCTAAATATGCATTCATTATTTCACTAAAAGAGGACTACAGTATTTTTTCTTGTTGCCGAGTAAATGCCATGGAATTACCAACAAAAGACCGCCTCTAGAGAGCTTAAAACTAGTGTGCGGGTGCCTCCAACCTCGTCACATACTAAAACCAAATGCTCATAAGCACATACCTGTTAATGTATTAACAATCCATGGTCAATTCTTTGGTACATAATGCCGGTGAGTTTTTCTACCTCGTTTCTCGATTTCATTCATTTTTCAAAGGTCGTTCACAGTGTTTTTGATAAAGAGAGGCTATACATTTTCCCGCTCATGTATTCCCAATAATAACTCGACTAAGCATCCATTGTTGATACAACATTCAAACAGGAACGCCACGGAATGATCCATTAAGTGGTCAAAGTATGAAGTACTTACAATTTGCCGATGTCATCATATAATGTGCTTGTAATTTCGTCAGGCTATTCCCTTACAAATGCAGAAAATACATATACATCAGTTTTGTTGCACATGTCCCTGCTTGTTGTCAACCCTACAGTATATTATGGCTGCCGCAACAATGACCACCATGACTAAAAGCCCAATATATATATACAATTCTGGCGTGCTTTCACGTTCAGTCTCTGAGTCGTTTGGTATACCATCTTTATCTTTATTGTCTACATAGTCAACTGTCTTTTTCATTGAACTTCCATTTAGATAATCTTGTATACAAATAATTACAATTGTTTCGTTGTGAAAAACTTCAAAATTGTCCCTTAGAACATATACATTAGGTAATTCAATGTGAAGAAGGTTGATAATGCGTCTAGTGTCGTGATATGTCACATGGAATTCTTCCTGTTTCAAGATCATCCTATTACAAAAATCCTGTTTAGTCATAGAAATGGTTTCACCACACCCCATAGACGGAATAAAATGTCGACCGTCTAAAGGAATTAACCGTCGGCCATCAACGCCATCTAATAGCGGCGCATTCTTATACCCTCGATCAATAAATGCTATATCGCCAGGATCAATTGACATATAGTTAGGAAGTGTTTGATGAAACTCTAGAATCTTTCTAAAGGAGCCATCAATCACCCGTTTGAAGCTTGATAGTATATCTTCATAGAGTTTTTCACCGAGTGGCATTAACCAGAGTTCAAGTATGATATATTTCAAAATGAACTTATGTTCTGTCTTGACACTCACCTTTGAACCACATAACCTATATCCTGTGAACCTAGTAACTGAATATGTTATATTAAGAACCAACTCATCAACGAAAGATCTGTCACGGTCAAGGTCAATGTAATGGGAAGAGGTTAGTTTAAGTTTTATATAAAACGATAGTCCGATTGATACCTTAAACAAAGTTTCACACTTGCCACCATATATGTACTGATGTCTTGGACAAAGAATTTTCCGACAGATCCCCTGAAAATACATGCAATAACATATCATACACGCGTACTTATATAAGCATGTCATATTAAAAAATATATATAGACAAGAAGCCTTCAAAGAAAAAAAAATCAATTTCCGTCATCTATATAAACATTAATTTGATCTAGAGTCAATGTATAAAAAGCACATTGGTCAATTAAAGACAAGGATGCATGTAATCCAACCATCCCATTCAAATACAAAGTATAAACCAGGGGAGTCTTTTACCAAGTGGTCTAAGATGTCGCCTCAGGATCATTTATCTCTTTTGACTAAGTCTGATAGTTCCAGTCCCGCTATGTAAAAAAAACTTTATGTAAGAAAATGTGTTAGTTGCTTGCATAAGGGCGGTTGTTCTCCATCAATGACACTGGATATGAAATATGTAACATGAAATGTGTTCAAAATGGTGTTAAACACTTTTCCAAAAAATGAGCAATATTCTGTTTAACATTTGCAAGTAACATAACCGTTGGCGGATGGCCATGTGACTTTCGCGGATGAGTTAGCTAAAAACACACTTCGATTTGTCTGTTATTTCAATTTTTGTGATCGCTTTTATTTAAATGTAATGAAGGGAAATGTACACAAAATATAAATAATATATACCAGTATGTCATGTGTGACAGGCGCACAATTGTTTTAAGCAATTAGCTAATGTACATTACAAGAGCAATTTTATTATTAATTAAATATGCAATATATAACTAGTTATATGTTGTAAAAGCGTTAAACACCATTGTAAAATACTGTAGAACTTCAATGAACCCGACAGAACTGGACAAAATAGTTCTCGAGTTAAGGGTTGTTCGAGCCAAGTTTTGTTCAAAGCTATACCATACATATACATGTGTAAACATCGAAATAGGAATTAGGCAGGCACCAGATAAGTAGTTTAAGATATATGTGATGTTCAAGCCGTCCATGTTCGAGTAACCAAGTTCTACGGTAAAACATAAAGAAAAGCAATGTACCACACTGAGCGTACCTAGTCATTACATGATGAAATATAAAAAATATCTCTATAAAAGGTTTACCTTGTATGGGTCCAGAAAGTATCCCTTATCGCAAGGTATATCTTTTCCCGAAGGATTAAGTTCAATTTGAAGTACATCATCAAATTCCGGCTGAAACCCTTTAGACCGCATACTGATAGCTGGACTTATGTTGAAAACAAGACCAGACCTTGACTTGCTTTCTGTTGAACATTGTGGTAACCCCCCATATATATTTCTGTCAATAAACCTCGAACTTACTGAATCAAATCCGTTTGGGAACACACAATGCCCACAAGCCAAATTGTGTAACATGTGTCCCCGTCCAGCTTCTTTTATTTGAATAGGAAAGTAAAACAATTCACATGCGGTTTTCAGTACAGATGCATGACTGGGATCTTTACACACTGACGATTTTATCCCCATACCGATTCCGCAATGTGTTGGCAAGTGTTTATTATCTAGACCGAGGTGTTCCGGAAGAGCCGTAAGTGTGAAGTGTGCAAAATCCTCGTCTTCTAGAGGTAAGTTTGAAATTCGCAGCTCTATCAAATCATTGGCTGACAGAATGTACGAGTCAAATGATGTTTTGTAATATGTGAATAATCGGAGTTTATAAAATATCAGCGAAAAAGGCACACTGCCATTGGTTGCTGCGTTACACTTTACACAGTATAAGTTGCTGTAAACTAAATATGTTTTGAGGTTAAAGTACGGCAGTAGATCCAGTATTCTCCCATGTATTCCTTCTTTCGTTTCACACATGTGCATCACTTTATCGTCTGAATATTCCCTAGGACAACTAGTTATCATTTGATATGATAGATGCGTCGTTTTACTTAATTGTTGAATTTTCCCAGGAAGGGTAGTGCCTTTACTGTTCGTTTCATAAACATTGCCTCTGTGACTGAGCTTCTCGAAGGTGAATGTGGATTCACAGCTGGTGTTGACATCGTACATACCTGCATCTGAAATTAACAATATTTGGTCAAAGATTCTGCGGGACGATGTAACCAAGTAAAAAATAGCAGACTCGGTTTTATCGAGTCTGTTCATGTCATATTAAATGCAACGCGTCCCAAAGCTCCAAGCACCAGTTTTTTATTGTGCAATTTTAGCCATACATTACACTTTTCTGCCCAGCTGGATAATATATTGTCCAAAACCCTTGTAAAACAATTTACCTAAACAGCTTGGCCCCCTATAATGTTCAATTTCATTTAAATTTCCTATTTTATGTTCTGGTATTACATATCGCTTAGACCATGTTTAAAGAAAAACAGCCTATGTTAAACACTTTATTAAACATTCGACTGATTGTTGGGGTTAAGATATT
This sequence comes from Panopea generosa, assembly GCA_029582155.1. Classification (NCBI taxonomy): domain Eukaryota; kingdom Metazoa; phylum Mollusca; class Bivalvia; order Adapedonta; family Hiatellidae; genus Panopea; species Panopea generosa. The sequence goes on along the minus strand of CM055910.1, from coordinate 41,973,515 downwards.
TCCCCTATGTATAAACTGTTGATTTGATTATAAATCGGGTCCATGTGAACGGTTTGATTATAACTGTTTGATAGCTTAATTTAATTCCTATTTTGAAATATAGTCATTTAATTGATCAAACATTATATATAACTCATTTTTTTTATACCTTTCATTGAATATAAGATAGTTCGTGTCCTGCTTGCTCCAAAAACTTAATGTGAGAAAGCTTCCAGTCTGAATCAGCCTGAGGTCTTATGTAAGCCATATATAACCTGAATTGTGTTAAAAATGGCGAAACACCGCATTAAAAAAAAAAAAAAAAAAAAGAAAAGAAAAAAAGGGAATATATAATATCCTCACCAGCCACAAATCAATGGATCACTAGGACTGTTAATCATTTAAAATATTGTTCGAAACTGCTCATACAAGCTGCTGTTTAAGCATTCACCAATATGAATTTGCATTTTTGTAATTTGGTTCAGTTAAAGGTTTTGCTTTTTTTTCACGGTCATATTTGGATCTACAAATTTGTCTCATTGTTCTGATCTATCTTTAATCATATTACCTCTATTTATATCAGCTTTAGCAACATTATATTTATCTAACATTTTAAGAAAATATACTTGCTCTCATGGCAACCATTGTTATACCATGGGTTTTCTTTTGTTGTTAAAATAGGGAATATTTGTATATAAATCATCTAGCTTTATATTGAATTTAAAATAACGCTTAGGCATATTTTATACAGTATCTGATACACATCAATATATCACAGTTTTTCATAATTAGTTTTATTGTTTAAACTAGTTATTTAATTTAGTTTGCACGTACATGTATATGTATACGACAGCCAGCTTTACTTGCGTTAAATACCTCAGAATAAATATGTGGTGAGCAACGGACCATATGCAAGTTAGTACAAAGTTATACTTAGTTTAAGACTAATCAAGTGATTCTGTCTTTATGCGCGCGTGTGTGTGCCCGTGCGTGTATATGTACTTGCGTGTGTGTGTGCGCGCGCGCGCGTGCGAATGTGATATTTAATTCGTTTACTCATACGTTTTGTAAATGTACAACTTATTCTTATTTACCTGTCAAAGCGTAGTCATTTGGTTCCCCCTTGCAACATTGCCATCCCATGTAACACTGGGTACCAGCACACGCATCGCAGTCATAGCAACAGGGAAAGCCACGCCCTACTTCTGAAGAATTAACGTAGTACTGTCCATCACCTGTATAATCACACTTAATTGGTGTGCCACAACCTTCAAAGAAAATTATTGATTATTAAGAAGATTCTTGATGACGATGCAATTCTAAACTATTTCTTGTTTACATCAACATGCTATCAAAAATGCACTCGAAAACTAGCAAACTCAGGGCTGCGTTCGGTTCAGTTAAACATTTGATAACGTTAGCTAACATATTTTCCTAGACACTGGCTCAACGTCAAATTAGCACACAGTACGCAACAATATTAGGGAACCAGACATTAAACGTGTTTGATGTTTAACGGTGCTAAACGCAGCCCAGGTCAGTGTGTCATTCGTTTTCCATCTTTTAGTTCGAAACTAACATTTACCTCAGTTACACGGGGACGTCCATTTTGTGCAGATGACATCACTACCTCCAAATGATCTATGATCTATCTATAATTTAATTTTTTATTCAATTTATATAAAAAAAGTATATGAAGTTAAATTAACAAAAAGTAAAACTACATAAAAACATGTCACTTTCGTCATCAGCAGCAGTTACAGTAGTAGCAACAACAACAACATTGGCACAATTAAAGCTTTTAAGTTATGTCCAAATAAAATCAGTAACAACATAGACATTTATGGAATATTATTTCTAGACTCAATCACTTTATAATCTTTGCAATGTGCCACCTTGTTGTAGCGGCCTAGTTCGTTCTTGTAAATAACAAATATGTGGAACATGCACCCGACATATACGCTAAAATGTACCAAAATATGAATCTGAAGGTACAATATATACTTAACGGAACAACCAACCCGCCACTTTGTATTTTCAATATCTTTGTCGATATATTGAGTAATGTTATTACATTTTTATACGACATTTTTCTATTGTATATAGCCTTAATGTTGTTGCGTACTCAAGTCCAAATTTCAGAGAAATTGCCTTAATACTTTTTGAGAAAATACATAAATGTCAGGTACATAAAATGTCAAGTGGCAGGTTAGCTGTTATATATATATAGCAGAAATAGTCAATTGCATATACTGTATCCGTATTTAACTGTATTTTCAATGTATTTAAATGAGTGAGCTAACGTTAAATTATATAAGGTCCCATGTCTTATCGTTGATGGCGTTTCTTATCGTTGATGGCGTTTCTTATCGTTGATGGCGAGAAAGAGGATCAGCACGTATGCCAACGATCTAAATTCTTTACGAAGTTAGTGTTTTTCTAGGGCCATTTACAAATTGAAAGCACAATACAGTGCGGCTATATGAAACACATTATTCTAAAAAAAAAAACTATACCGGATACTTTCAATTGAAACAGAATGTTGCACGGCATATATATATATGGTGGATTATTTGTGCTATTTCATTTTGTCATTCTGGTTGGGCCAAAACAAACATGACAAAAACAATAGATTTACAGCTTTGACATCATTGATAGACACTAATAAGATCCAGTGAAACAATGTTCTTTTGTTATCTTGTTGCTTTATGGCCAACATGTTAATATCACAGCCATCCAATCTGAATACAGCACTGCATGATGTAACGGCGGCGGACAAGATGAAGAAAACAAACAGACATTTACGGAAGGCGGAAAGATGACAAAAGTATAATTTAGTTTTTCCTCGTGCAGCGAAAGAACAATACCATGGCAGACTACATACAATACACGATAACTACCGGACAAACTGGACACTTTTAATATGTGCAGGAACTTACGCATAATTAAGGGTACCGGAGCCACACTCATTTAAAATGAAAATAACAGTTATTAGTGTATGCATAAAATCCCCAACAAACTAATGTATTTACAAAAATATACAGAAAATAGCATACTGCAACGTGACAACATTGTTCTCTAGTTCGTTATATTTTCATAGGTTCTGAACATTCAAATATTAATGATTATGAAATAGAATTAGCAATGGCAAATGTTGGAAGAACATACTTGCAGACAATCAGATTTTCAGGGTTTACATAAACATATCACTGAAAATGAAGAAATTGTAAACTGATTAGTTGATCCGAAGTATCACTAACCTATTTATAACATCTAGTTCTGTTGAGGTACAGATAACTTGCAATTACCAACAATATGAAAGATGATTCTGTTGTTGAAAGAGCAGAATATGACTTTGAAACCTATAATGAATTGAAAGAGGCTGCAGAGATTCAGATGGCTCCTGTCTGCTCCAACAAATATTCGCCATGATATGCAAGAGTTTACTGGCTTCTCAAATACACAAAGTGTAAATCTAATGAATCACACGGAATTAGAGATTTCGATTATATATAGTGTTGAACCTCAATTGACAACCAATTAAAGCGCTTCAAATTTCAAAATTGTGTTGCTCTTATTTGTTAAAACAGCCTACAAAATAATTTAAATGACATTACACAGACTCTGCCCTTGATTCAATTCTGAACTGGACATGTACAAACTACATAGTCGGGCGAACAATACTAAGAAAAGGCCTTAGCAAACATCAACTTTAAAACATCAACCGTCTCAGCGTTCATTATAGCTCGCACAAACTCAGTTAAATGACGTCAAACTGTCAGTCAATTAACGTTTAACACTTTAGACTAAAGACCAAACAATAATGTTCGATACAAGTCTGACATGGAAGGTTGATAAGGAGTTGGTTTAGACTATTATTTAGAGATTAATTTCTCCAGTAAAAAGAATATTATCGTTTGAATAATTACATTCCTTGGGTAATTATTTGGTTATGTAAACATCTACCGACACTCCTCGTCAACTTGCAATGCAAATAAAGTCATATAAGGTTGTTTTAAACGGCGCTATTCAGGTGTATGCTGCAAATCCTATCTGTTCCCGATGATCACTGACTTAGTTCCGTGATTCCAAGACACTAGAAATAAAACCAACAATGAGTCAAAATATGGGGTGACTTTTTGCGGCCCTCGAACAGCAAAAATTATCAAAGACTGCAAACGTTTTTGGAGCTACGACTACGAATATGAAGAAATCACCTTTTGTTCAAAATACAATAAACATGCAGCGTTTATTTTATATACTCTCTAAACTTTTAGGAAAATTTAATAAAAAAGGGATACAGCTATTTTCATAAAATCAACAGCTGTTAAGTCATCAATATATGAGCCTTCCTTGGTTAGATGAAAACACATACTTGCTGGTATTAGTGTGCTAAGTAATATACTTCCAAAACGAAACAAAATCGGACATTCTCCCACCAGAAAAAAACACACTCTGACCTGATATATGCAAGCATATACATGTATGTTAAGATGAAGTTACACAACACCAATGAATCTTTCAGGAAAATATTTGCCTGTCGCGCTGGAAACATGATTAACTTATATAAAACTCTAGATCCACACATTTTGATGCTACTTTTTAAAAAAATTCGTTCAAGTGTAAAGTATGTCGGCCCGGAAACAATTCCACCAAAATCAGTTGTAGCAAAGCGTCAACTCCAGATAGTGGTCTGCAACTGAAAATCTTAAGTATATTACGGTTCGAAATATCTTAAACGTGTTATTTTATTGATAGGAATGTTTTGCTATAAAATGTATATTTTAGAAAATAGGGTGTATGGTATGAAACTGTAATTTATTTACATGTACAACTTATATCAGTGATTGAAAGAATAACCATTAACAGTTAGATGATACATAGGTTCGAACTAAGACTTAGATATTTCTCAATGGTTTATTACAGTTAACTTTCGATATATTACGAAGCACTATTTTATGAAAACAACTTAGAAACATGTGTTACATTTTTGTCTCGGTTTACCTTAACTTATCATAGATCTGCCTGTAAGAATTGGGAGGGGTAATTTCACATGCTGTAATAACACCAATTAGTTATTTTATTGATGAACACAACACATTTTTAGTATGGAGCATAAATTATTTCAGGTAACACGAAAAAATGTAAAAGTGGTCAACTCAGAGAATAAATATTTTTTTCAAATAGGTAATAGGTTGGAACTAAAATTAAGCTTTCCCTTGGTTTTATTGCTGTATTTTTAAGTTTGGCAAAAATGATTATGAAAATTAAAAATCAACATAGAATCATTTTGTTGCAATTGTGCCCGATTTAACATAAATTAATTACAGATTTACTCAATAAAACAGATGGGTGGGGTAATTTCACATGCTCAAACAGTATTTCCAATACATTAAGGCTCCAAATAATCTAACATTTGTTATCTTGTTCAACATATGTGCCATAGAAATAAAACAGTATAAGATGTAAAGCAGTGAACTATACACAACTAATGTCACTGATGACATTTTTAAAGCTTAACATTTACCCGTTAGATGGTACGTGTATGTAGATGTATGTATGAACTAACAAAACTACACTTTCCTATTGTTCGATTTCGGTATAAACTTTTGATCTGTTTCTTTGCAATATTTGTAAATAAAAATAACAGTTTATAAACATTTTGTTGCAATTTTATCTAATTTGACCTAAACTACATGTAGCTATAGATTGACCCATTAAGATAGGTGGATGGGGTAATTTCACGTGCTCAAACGGCACATTTTCAATACTTTAAGGCTCCAAATAATCTAGAATGTGTTATTTTTGTGATAAGAAATTTATTGTTACAACATAATAAAAAGGTATGCATCATAGAAAATAACAGTATTAGGTGTAAAACAGTGACCTATACGCAACTAGTGTCAGTGATGAACTTTTCAAAGCATGTAACATTTTTCAGTTAAGCGGCATGTTTGAACTGACAAAAATAAACTTTCCTATTGTTCGATTGCGATAAATTTTTGATACGAATTTCTGCAATATATATAAATAATTCAAACAGTTTAGTAACAATTTTATCTAATTTTACCTAAAATAGATATAGAGTGACTTGTTAAAATTGGTTGGTGTGGTAATTTCACATACTAGAAAGATACCATTCAGTACATTAAGGTTCCAAATAATCTAAAATATGTTAATTTTCTGATAAAAAAACTTATAGTTGAAAATCTGTATCCCAGAAAATAACAATATCAAAGGTAAAAAGTCAATTAAACACAATGACTGTTAGTGTTGACCTTTTCAATTTCAGTTTGGTGATGTGTTTGGACTAGTAAAAATAAGCTTTCCTATCGTCCGATTGCTGTAAACTTTAGATATGTATGTATACAAAAATATCTTAGAAACATTCTGTTGCAATTTTGTCTGGGTTGGCCTAAAATCATTTTCATTAAAATCAGATCAACTTTAGATTCAATGACGAACACGCATTGAAGGTCACCTCAGATTGACCTTTCATGTAATTACTATTCATAACAATTCAGCCAATCAGATTTATTGTTACATTCGCAGTTTGTTGAAATTTACAACATGGCGTTGATAGTTACAGTTTAAAATCGAGTATTTTAAACCGAAACAACTGGATTCGGCAATAGTGATCGTCCTATGGTGAATAAATAAAAAAGTGTCCCTGTATCGTCACCGATTTCTAAAATTTCTGAAAATCATTTACTTTTCACATGGGAGCAGCCATGATGTTTTCGTCGTAAAAATTATAAACGCGTGATAATCGCACATTATATAACTAAATAAAGATTTTTCTTCGGTAAAAATTACTTCTACTTTCACTTTCAAAATATTGAAAGCAAGGGGGAAAGGTTAATCTGAGATGATCCTTTATGCATGGCCGGCAGATCTACGGTGCGTAGAGTATTGCAGCTTAATATGATCTGGGCACAGACCCAGTCAGAAAATATCGCCTTTTTAGCATATTATTGATTGGTTTGACATGTTTTAAAATACTGAACGGAACAGCTAATCCGCCTCCTGACGTTTTATATATATTCTCAAAATGTATTAAAGTAATAATCTTGGAATTTGGCTGAAATAAGAAAGAACATTAAGGCTATGATAATTGTCTGTTAATGTCATATTACTCGAATGCAAATTTTAAAAATGCTACTCAATATTTTGACGAAGATATTGGAATACAAAAGTGGAAGGTTAGCTTACTGTTCAGTATATATATTTTAACGATAACACGGGCTCAGTGAGTATATAAAGTCATACTATTTTAAAATTTATATTTAATATTTTCCCAGCCTTATATCATCGGATAATACTAATAATATCACGTGTCTGCTTTTAGTGAAGTAACATCAACAAAGTTCACATACCATATAATAAGTAGCAGACGACATGAATAAACCACATGACATTTTACGACATGTTAACTTACCAGAAGCCGATTCGTTCTTGTACAGTTCATTCAGATAGGTAAAGGCCTCATGTACGGTGACGTTACAGTTTGATCGCGAAATGCCTAAACATACTACCATATAAGCAACCGTATACAGAAACATATCGCCTATTTTCATGCAGCAACATGAATATTTGATTTAACAAATAATAATGAATTTCCAGTAAGATATTTCTTACTTTGTGGCAGGTGCTGTAATTTGAAAACTGTCAGGTGTCTCACGCCTACTTCTTCGTCACAGTTTCTTTTATTGTGTTTTCTTTATCGTTGCTTAAAATGTCAAGCCCTTTTATTGATGCTTCAGTGCCGTTTTGATAGAAATAGTGTGCTTTGTTTCGTCCAAGTTTAGATGTCTCTCAACGCAACAACAGTGTTATGTATATGGTGTTCAATTTCAGGGCAACCATTCTGGTTATTGCGTAAATGTAAAGTTTTGTATTATAGTACAAATTGTAAGGTGCTTTTAAAGGGAATATATCGTGTGTTTTTTTCAAATGTTAAAATTAACTTAATCCTGTTTCACTTATATATCATGCCTATGTTGTACTCACTGACCCCGTATTACCAAAATGATATCTATTTAAACATGTCAAAATATATTGAAAAGGGATTTCCTAACTTAGGCTATTCCTTTTTTTAGACCAAAATAGATTTCCCACTTAAAATTGCAACCCATTTTGTGACGTATTAAATGAGTCACGAGATTTTATTTTTATTTCAGTTTAAACCATTATACAGGTTTACAAGTAGTAAAATGATTTTACCTTAAAAAAAAGTCAGAATGACGATGTGACGGTCGTCAAGCAGTATTCAAATGCTCTCTGTTTTAAATTTACCACATCAATTTAAATATCGATTTTGCCATGTTTTGGTTGATTTGACATACCAAACCATTCGAATATGATTTATTAATGATAATGAGATATTTTTAATCCATTATAAAATTAATTTTATTTTTAAGAAATTTATAGCGTTCGACCTTTAAGATAAACCGAACTTGCGTTTAACAAGCGCATTTTACTCTTTCATTTCGCATACAGAACAATCAGAGGCGTAGTTGCCTTAAGCCGTGTAGGCCCTGGCCTTCACCTTTCTCCGAAAAAATATAATAAATAAAAACGCCAAAATGCAATAGAAGTGATTCGGAATATGCCTTAGGGGTAACATGAGCTGAGAAGTTAATTGTGCCCGACAACGCTGTAAAATAAGTTCTGCGTATTTTGCATGTGAATGTAAATTTTGCTCAATCATCATAATTATGTCCCATGAGTTACAGATGTATATATGTCTTGAAATGCATCAAAGGCCACAACTCCAAATTCATACGCATAACATGAACTACATGCAATGCAATGTTTAGATTATTAGTGTGAACATATTAATTTCATACTATATGTATACTTCAATTTACAAGCATGCATACAAGGTGAGAACGAATGTAATAATCGAATAAACTAAATTATATACTTCCTCTCCTTATGGATTAATGACATACGATGATGGCAAGCAGTGGTTATATTCCATTAAAATAAGCAGTTATTTTTCAATTATAAAGTAGCAGAGAATAGAGAACAAAACAATACTGAAATTGGGTGATAACACTGAATTAGTAAATATTAACTAGTGAAAATATAATACTTACTGATTACAACTACAATTCTGAGATTTAATAATTTGAAGCGGGGTTTATGTCTGATGTTTTAAATGGAGAAACACAAATCATGTATACATATAAATATACACTTTTGCTGTTACGTATTGGGCGGTGAAAAGAATTATTGTAAGTATTTACGAAAAAAGATAAGATATGGAGGAAGGGTTGAGATAGGCGTGACTTTTCAAACCTGAGCATACAGACCCCCTCCATTCGAGGTCATTGTATATGCCGTGTAGTTACGTTATTGACACATATTTTCATAAGATCACTCCAACCCAACACAAAAGATGCCAAGCTCAGGTAAATAATTAAAAAAAGAAGAAAGAAAGTATAAAGTAAAAACATGAGGTTTCAAAATATATACAGTTGATTGGAATTGATATTGTTTTTTGAAGTAATAATGTGGTATAAACTTTCTGTTAGGTATTTGTACTTTTAACGAGGTTGTAATTGATTTGAGTTTGTATATTGACATACATGTACATTGTTGGATACCCACGGGTGTCAATTCCGATATTCTCCACCACACGTGGGAAATTACGCTAGCTCTGCGTCGTTTTATTTCAACAGAACAGAACAAAATACAGCTAACGTTAACAACGTCTTATCAGAACGGCGTTTGCATGGAACTAGCGTTGCAATTGGGTAACGTTCCTTTCATGAAATCATGAAGGTGCCAATTATTTGGTTACATTGTGACTTGGTAGAAACGACGCAAAGCTATGGTAGTACCCAACGGATGATAAATAACCCCGTCCAACGTATAAGTTACATAAACGGCTACTACGCCGCATTTACTTTGATAACTACACACGATAAACCGGTACCTCCTGTTATTTTTGTGCACGCAGTCGAACAGTGAGATAAGAAAACCTTTTTACTTTCATATTGTTATTTCGTTTTTTAATCAAAGATATAGCCGATATGAGCGGCATTCTATTTAAGTTTCAAGCGGACATATATTTTTGAATGGGAGCATGGTCATTTCCTCAAACATTCGAGAAAAGTGACGGATTGAACCATTTTCAGATTGAAAACAGCTCAATTTATTACTTAAGAGGCATTTATGGGACTACTGTATGTGTTCTATTTTTGTTTTATGTATCAATATACCAAATTATATCTATAAAAGTACAAGTTGATGTAATAAAATTTGCTTAGTATGTAGCATAAGTAGGTGCATTGTATATTGTACACTAATATATGTAGTATAAATGTATCATAATACCCAGCAATACTTACCTTACAGTGTATTACTACTAAGAGTCGATATGTACTGTTATGCCGGACCTAAAAAGCCACCAATGTGAATTCAAAATAATAGTGTAAAAATGAGCAATTGTATTAAATGTTATTTGTGTTATAGTTTGAACGGCTTAAAATGTCTGAAATATCAGAAAAATGCAGGAAATGCATGCCACGAGCTAAATATCTTTTCGTGGCAGCATCCCCCCGGACATCTCTAGCAAAGTTGTGACTGTGCCTCCTGTAAAATTAAACAGGACAATATAATAGAATAACTACTTCAACATGTCTGATACCTCAGCATAATAATATCGCTTTTCTTATAAACACAATATATATACTTCCACATCACAGGATTGCGAGAGAGATTGTGTTTTTTTTTCGTTGCTTTAAGTTGACATATTTTTTAAGTGTGTTAGTTGAATACCGGTAACAGTTTCAATAAAAAAAGATAATATAGAATAAAATAAATGTATTATTATTTTTTGTAATTTTTTAACATTGACTAAGGTTTGAACATACGACATCCTGAGTGACAGTCAAAGGTGTACACCATAAGACCACTTTGGAGCCTAATAATAGTGTAAGAGTTAACACCTTTTAAAACTGTTAGGTCTTGAAAGGGGCATCATTCTAGTTGACCGGAACTAGAATTAATTCATACATTTGATATGCGTTTTATGTTATGCAAATCGTTGAAACCGACTAAAAGTTTTTGCTGGTGAAAATAAGATACCTCGAAATGTGTATGTTGTATTCATACGTTTCGGCGGTTTGCTAGAATTGCGAATAGCCTAATTTTGAAATCTTCATTGATTTTAGGTTAACTCATCCAGTGGGATGCGCTTGTCTTACAATTGTTACATTCACCGGTCTTGGAGGATTGAGCGTCTTTTACTGTCTTCTTTCTTATGTCTAATAACATAATTCTTTTATTCTGTTTGAATAAACCGGTTTGAGTCCGTATTTAATATTGATATCATATTTGATAACTGTTTTTTCAAACACTATTAGTACATGTACTCCGTTCTGGCTTCAGATTTATCTGATAAAACTTGTTTTCTTCACCCTAAAGCTTTTTATTCCGTACATAACCGTATTAGTCTTAGTCTGTTTCACTCAATTTACTATCTTTTATTCTGTAGTGTGCTTACTCATGTTCTATATACTTGCTCCTATTAAAAAAGCCGTCCATATATTTTACCTTTCGCTTGTTTTCGGTACAGTACCCTGTACCCTGTACCCTGTACCACAGATATGACCAATATAATGACGTGTTTAATGTTCAGGTTAGGCGGGCCAGCATATACTTTCACATACACTCTCTCCTCAGGTTTCCCCCTCCCAATTATTAAAATTGTTTCTCTCTCTCCCCCCCCCCCCCCCCCCCCCAATTATTTAAACGTTTCTATAACCATGAATATATGATCACAATGAGTGTTGTATTAAGCAAGCTCTGTTGCTAGGGTAGATCACTCTTTGGTAACATTAATTGTCGCACCGTCAGATAAAGGAAGTAGAAATTAAGCTTTAATTCTCTTTTTATTCTTTTTTTCAGGGCGTGTATTGCAGTGATTTATTTTTTCCTACCATGTGTTAAATGCTAAATATTTTAAAAATCACCACTGAAAATTTGATGCTGATACCAGATTTCTAGGCAATTCTGTGTCATTATAGAATTGTTGGTCCGAACTGCATCGTGGGCGAATAGTTGACATTTTTTTCTGCAAATTGATAGGTATCACAAAACCATTGAATTAAAAAAAAACCTGGTCAAGGTAAGCTGTTTTTCTTTTATAATTACAGATCTTGAACTAGTGAAGAAATTGAGCAGAAACACATGCTGCAAAATTGATTTTTTTGCTGTGTTTAGGACATAAATGTTACAATTGAGCCCTATGGGAAATGTAATAGTGGTGCGAGACGTGAATGTTGCAAACCCATCTGCCGACAAATGTCGCACGTTTAACACGTTATGGCATAGCACCACATTGAAAACAGGATGCGCTCTCGTGGGGTAGTCGCATAATGGCGTTTATAAATAAATAAAAACTAAATAATAAACCTCAACTGTTTGAGGAAACGGTCATGTTCCCATTCAAAAACACATGCTCGCTTTCAATTTAAATACAACGTTGCTTGTGTCGGTTATACCTTTGATTTAAAAACGAATTAATAGTACCAAAATAAAGGGGTTTTCCAACATCACCGGTGTCAGACCGGTCACTTTTTCGCTATATATTTCAACTGAAATTCTATAATTTTGGTGTTCTGTCACAAGTTTAAAAACATTCCCACACATAAAGCACAAGTTAATCGATGCAGGAGACCTATTTAGCAGTATTTCTGTGTCTCTGTAATGCCATCATCATAATTTTGTTTTTTTCACTATATGCATTCGTCCCTTCACTCTATCCAAAAAGTCATGAAAATGCTGGTGGCCTAGTTTCGTCCTACACTCTGACAAAATAGTCCCTGAAAAATACAAAAATATCCTATACCTTAGTAAATAAAGACTTAAACTTTCACATGGGATGAATAGTATTGGAGGAATTACAGTCAATGTAAACATAACCACAAACGATATGCAAAGTTTTTATTTTAAATGGGACTCTTTCTGCACACAACGACCTCTTAATGTTGTTGTCACTGTTATTATCAGCATTAACAGTATACTGTGCCATCGGCGAAATTGTGATCACCGTTCCGGTTTAAACAGTCAATTAAATCCTTCTGCGGTTTTTTAAATGTTGTATCATGGTCGGGTTATTACTGGAAATACGTGCAAGTGAAATGTATATATTTATATTGATTGATTAATTGGTTGATTGATTAATTGATTGATTGATTTATAAAATATTTAGTATCATCTTTATGTCATCGAGGGCTAACGGACGATCAGTTAACCTAACCACTGTTTCCTGGGATCTGAAAGATTAAACTCGTACTCGAACACACTCCATCTTCGCAAGTAACTGGTTACTTTCCCACTTGAATCAGCGGTGAGAGACGAATGATAATGTCGTATATCAGTCATCACGAAAACTGTTGCCGGGCGATGGTTCAAACTCACGACCCCTGGATTGATAGTCAGACGCATTGCCATCTGAGCTAATCGGGCCCGGTATATTTATAGCAAGTGTGCAAATAAGTTGTGCGTAACAATTACTATTTTATTAGTGAATTGCGCAATATTGGAATTATCACGCCTATTGTAAGCTTAGTTTTTATTGAATTTGTTTGCGACACATTTTCAACATTTATGCACGGTGAGAAAATTAGCCAGTTCAGTACTTACGGTGGTTCTTTTCAGATTCACTCTGATGTCATGCCATATATTACCTAAAATGGTGCTAAACCCCATTAAAAAACAAACATTTTCAACAAAGCCGCATTCAATTACAATACAAGTCTGCGCAGTTTAATCAACAGGTCCGTAGATGGGTCCATACTTTCTCAACCCTTTACTCAATAGATACGCGTTTTCCCACACCAATCACAGAAGGTCATTGAAAACAGTTCAGGAAGAGTGACGAGCAATCTGAACACTTCCTGCACTGTTTTCTACTCTGTCAGTTAATGTAAACATAATTAACCCATTGCTGATACGTGGTGAATTAATGCTTTCAATATTAGAGGTGTCCAAAGGTGTCTATATGAAGTAAAGGGTTAACAGAGGCCTAACGCTGACTCTCTGATCCCAGTTTGAACTCAAATTTTTGAAATGCTATAACTACTATTTCATTGATAATTTTACGCGTTTTCCTTAGTTAGGGTTGTCTCCATAGCTGCATCAAAGTTCAAATAGTTTTCCTTGAATCAACCAGGTGTTTCTTCGTTGTTGACGTCTCAGTTTGCCATCGCCGATCATCTCGATCCTGGGTGGGCAAGAGGCTGACATTTTTGTAGAGCAGTGAAACCATGATATATACCTGCAAGTCCCCTTTCTTCGTCCGTCTGTTCAGGCTGTGGTACCCGGCATCTTTTCACGTCGTTGTTGGTTTACACTTCCAAAAAAAGCTCCAAGATCATTCACTCATGCAATATCGAACTCTGTATCCGTGTTCTCTGGTCGGATACCAACAGGTGTCAATTCAGATACTTTCCATCAATCACCTGTGGAAAATTACGCTTGCTCTGCGCCGTTTCATTTGAACATAACAAAATACAGCTAACGTTAACAACGTCTGAAGTGAAGTAAAAAAATTATTAGCATAAACATAAACATGTTCATCGCCATATGTATGGCTATTATAATAGTACAATAATAAATATAACAACAAAGCCATAAACTCACACACCCACACCACACACTTCACGCACACAGCTACCTCGCACACCACACACTTCACGCACACAGCTACCTCGCACGCCACACACTTCACGCACACAGCTACCTCGCACGCCACACACTTCACGCACACAGCTACCTCGCACGCCACACACTTCACGCACACAGCTACCTCGCACGCCACACACTTCACGCACACAGCTACCTCGCACGCCACACACTTCACGCACACAGCTTCCTCGCACGCCACACACTTCACGCACACAGCTACCTCGCACGCCACACACTTCACGCACACAGCTACCTCGCACGCCACACACTTCACGCACACAGCTACCTCGCACGCCACACACTTCACGCACACAGCTACCTCGCACGCCACACACTTCACGCACACAGCTACCTCGCACGCCACACACTTCACGCACACAGCTACCTCGCACGCCAAACACTTCACGCACACAGCTACCTCGCACGCCACACACTTCACGCACACAGCTACCTCGCACGCCAAACACTTCACACTTCACGCACACAGCTACCTCGCACACCACACACTTCACGCACACAGCTACCTCGCACGCCACACACTTCACGCGCACAGCTACCTCGCACGCCACACACTTCACGCGCACAGCTACCTCGCACGCCACACACTTCACGCGCGCAGCTACCTCGCACGCCACACACTTCACGCGCGCAGCTACCTCGCACGCCACACACTTCACGCGCGCAGCTACCTCGCACGCCACACACTTCACGCGCGCAGCTACATCGCACGCCACACACTTCACGCGCGCAGCTACCTCGCACGCCACACACTTTACGCGCGCAGCTACCTCGCACGCCACACACTTTACGCGCGCAGCTACCTCGCACGCCACACACTTCACGCAGCTACCTCGCACACCATACACTTCACGCACACAGCTACCTCGCACACCACACAATATTTTGTGGAAAAGCATGATATAACATTTGTTACAGTATTAATAAGTAGACTTCATTATATAAACATTTCCATAAAGAAAATCTAATTCATATCTCACAATCAATATTGAAAAAAGTACTGCAAATTTATTATGACAATGATAATAATCAATAATAAATTTTGTAGGACGATTATTATACCTAATCAAGAAACTAGCGTAGCGATTTGATAACGTTCTCTTCATGAAATCGTGAAGGTACCAATCATATGATTGTATTGTGGCTTGGTAGAAACGGCACAAAGCTAGTGTAATATCCCACGGGTGATAAATGGAGAACTAGAGTATCGGAACGGATTATACGCGGGTATCAGTGGGATTTGGGACGACATGTCGAGTGTTCATCTGAATATATTCTTCTAACCGTATCAAACAGTCTTAGATTAGCGCTGAAACAGTTTTGATTGAAATTATTTTATTCATACTGGTTTACTTAAACTTCCGTAAAGTAATTCCTTTCGAAACATTGCATCTATCTTGCGAAACTTACGAAACTTTGCTACTATCTGTCCATAAATCTTTCATTCCTTCTTTAACTCTTTCATTTCTGTAATCATTCTCTCGCTATACATCTCATTATTTGTTTAACTTTTGCATTACATCTGTTATTTTCACATCAAAAGTTATTGCTAGTACTGTGAAATTTATGTTTACATATAAGCCATCGTCAATTACTGTTTATGATTGATAAGGGATGGACCGAATCTAAGTTGTGAGAACTTGTGGTCCAACACATTTGCTATATACATGAATACTTATTGGCAATAAAATATGTTTAAACTAAACTAAACTAAACAGTTGAATTTACAAGACGTTAATGCGATTTTCAGCCACGGTTTTAACTTACAGTGAGGACTAGTACATACAAGTTAACGATGAAGATTATTTAAAAAAAATAAAGAACACGCAAATGATTTTAAAAAATAATAACTCATTATTTAGCATGATAAAAATACGATAGAGAGACGATATGTGACGCTTGGGAACCAACTCATAATTCCTCTCCTGACAAGGTTATTGAATCCCTTAGAAATGGTTGAAATACACCAAATATTCAATAGAAAATTATATGTAACTATTAAGCGACTCTTAAGTTTTTATTAGATATGTACAATAGCTTTGAAGGGGGGGGGGGGGGGGGGGGGGGGGGGGGAGGTGTTGCTTGCTCACCACTGTCCAAACCCAAAGATGAATATCTATCGAGGACTTATATAAATTCTTGTGTCTGTATAAAATGGAACGTTCTACTATCGTAAAAAGCGAGTTAATGGTTTAATAGTTAAATAATAAATACTTGGATACTTTGTTGACTAGTGTGACACGACTAATAATGACTCTATGGTTACTTTGGGTTCTTTAAATTCCTGTAGCTTCATTTGGTCGCTTTCGGGTATTTCAACTCTTCATTTCTCGTGCTAATTGCAATTGTAACTGCAGCAGACGCCACCACGTGAACAGCAACAAATATCTAGATGACTTTTGTGCCCAACCCCAGCAGCTATAGATACAGAGAATTATGCATTGGTAAGACGACATCAGACACAATAGTTCGTACATGGTCAGTTGTTGTGTAAAAGCACCATAAACACGCGTCCCAATAGCACTGGTTAAACGTGCCGCATGGCGGAGGAATTTAGTTGTATCCAGGGCTGCGTTCAGCACCGTTAAACAGCAAACATGTATAATGCCTAAAATGTTTAGTTCGCTAAAATTGTTGCGTACTCTGTGCTTATTTGAGGTTGAGCCTGTGTCAAGGAAAATATGTTAGCTAACGTTATCAAACGTTTAACTGAACTGAACGCAGCCCATGACCTAATTCTTTGGTTCGATAAGGCCATCCCGCGGTTTTTGGAGATCTGGGGGAACATGGCCAATTGTATTTAGGGATCTGTGGACTATTGGCCGTTACATTCAGGGATCCATAGATCACTTTAAGAGATCCAGGGAACAGGGACCCTAAAACAATATTTGTTTAACTGTCCCTATTTTGATGATATTGGTATTAAAAGTGATGGTGGTAAAATGTAAACCTAAACATTAAAGACGATTGCAGTAGTTTTTGTCACATTTTTACTATGGATAGAATTTAATGAAACTTACCAGTATTTAAGTTTAATGTATGTTCATGAAATATCAGAAATAAAAAAAAAACACATGTTACAGTGCTGATTTTTTGGTATTGCTTCTTCATAAACATACCCGTCCTTGAAAGTTAGATTTAACAAGCAATACGAAAAATATTTAAAATTGTTTACATAAGTATTTAATTAAAATTATTACATATATGCATGCATATAATATTAATTTTCATGGAAATGATAATAAATAGGTTGAATTTATTTATTTAGGATTTTTAAAAACAAAATCATTTCAGCAAAGTGTCAATTTTGTAATAAAAAAATAGCCTTTTTTTAAATATTTTGATACAGTGTATGGATAAATTTTGCTTAAAACCTAACATAATACTCTCTGATACCTTCTAATGACAATCAAAATAAAGTATACACTTTATCACTTAATTTGAGAAAAAATACCTCTTAAATGTATAAATGTTTTTATACTAATTGAGCTTATTTATATAAATATTAAGATTTCTATTTTCTATTTCATATTCAGGTTAAATTGCTATAAATAATTATTTTATGCCAGAAAGCAACTTTCATATTTTGAACACAATAAATCCGTAAATGACTGTGCCATCCGAAATAGGGTCAGTTGTAGTATAGCGGTATGTAGTGACTCTGACAGGTCACGACAAAATTGCTTCCCTTTGTGCATGGAGCTGGTTCGCATGAAAAGCTATAGCAATCTTCCTTTATTGGACATACATTTGTATTTTTGATTAGATCAGGGCATAATTACATTACTGGGTTACTGATCAGAACAAAAAAAATCAGTAAAAATACTTAAAAGATAGTCTACAAATTAATAGAAATGCTATCTACATTACTTATAAAAACTGATGGAGAATAAAACTGTTTTTATTTTTTGTTATATGTTTGCCCTATAGCATGGGTCTGTTTAAATAAGTTGCATCCATTAATAGTTATAGAGAATACCATATTAGTGTCTGAAAATCTGAAATTATTCACATGAGGTAGAGAAAAAAAATAGGGCATTAAGTGCTTAATTATTTCAAGCCAAATCGATAAATTTTGGACTTGGTAGATCTATCAGACACTAACATGGTTTTCTGTTATTTTCAGAAATTGTGTTTTAGGTGAACATTTATTAAGTTAAATGTGTTTGTTCCTTTTATGCAATAAAATGTTTCTTTTATATTAGCTTAGCTCAAGAAAAGCTATTCTGAATTTCTGGTCACCCTGTGTCTGTTATGTCCATTAGTTCACGTTTTGTTTTATGCACTTCAGCACCTGCATTTTCCATTGGATCTTCACCAAATTTACTTACAGGTAGTAGTTATATGACTATATTATCTCGGACATGTTATTGAACTGGCCAACTCTGATTACCAATTTCAGAGTTATGGCCCTTGGAACATGAAACTTCTCACTATTTGACATTGTGTGTACCGGTACTTTAGCACCCACATTCATCATTTGATCTGCAACACAGGTATACATTAGGTACATAACTGTAAAACAGGGTTCTTCATGTTTGAGAAATAGGGCCAGAGGCCTCTGAGGTAGAAATTATCTCAACATTTTCATGCCGAGTCATATTTGTGGTTAAGCAGAAAAATCATAATAAATATAATTAAATTAACAAGTCGAAAAGAGAGACTTTAGCCTAACCAGTCGCAGGTTTCCTTAGTTTCTTTAACCAGAAAATTTCCTCCTATAAAGAGTAAAAGAGTAATTAACAAAAGGGTTGTGGGGGGAGGGGGGATTTTCAGTTAATTTGGGGAAAAAAATGTTTTTTTTTCAGGGCAGGGAGAATTGGATCAAACAGCCAAACGAGAGCCTCTGATATCTCTGATAAGTTTTTGAACAAGCCCTTGACACATCAAAAATTGAATTATTTGACAATGATGCACACTCTAGCATCATTTTTCATTAGATCCACACCAACCTTAATAGTTATATTATTAACATAATTATATTAAACAAGTTTTTGAACTAGCCAAATCAGAGTTATGGCCCTCTTGCCATCAATAATTGAACTATTTTTCTTTTTACTTTATGTGCACTCTGGCACCTGCAGTTTTCATTTGATCCTCACTAAACTTGCATAGAAATTATATAACCATAATATCTTGGACAAGTTCTTGAACTGGCCAAATAAGGTAATTGATGTTGGAGTGATGGCCCTTGATTTGCTGAAAGTTGTGTTAGTTGACATTGTGTGCACTCTAGTACGTGATTTTTCATTTAATCTCCACCAAACTTTCACAGTATTATATAACTAAAATATCTTGCCCAAGTTTTTGAACTAGCAATATCTGATAATTATCATTAGAGTTACTGTCCTTGGATCCTCAAAATTTGTGTTATTTGATGTAGTGAGCTCTTTACCACACACAGTTTTCATTTGGTCTATGTTTGGCCAGCTAACCATAATATCTTGGATAAGTTTTTATCTGAACAGATCAGATACATATTGATCCATGAGTCATCAAAAATGGGGCGTATTTGATGTTGGTTGCATTTTAACACTCACAGTTTTTATATAATTTCAAACAAATCTACACAGTATTTATATAATAAAAATTTCTGTTCAGTTTTTGAACTGGCCAAATAAGATAATTAATGTTGGAGTTGTGGCCCTTAAATCATAAAATAGGTTATTTGATGTTGTGTGCAATCTTGTAGTTATACTAGTTTTTAATCTTCATTTAACTTGCACAGTAGCTATGTAACCATAATATCCTGGATAAGTTTTTGAACTAGCCAAATTGGATAAATGATGTTATAGAGTTATAGATCTTGAATCTATAAAAAATTAAAAGCAAGGTTGATTTGTTCGTAGATGCTTAGTTAATGAAAGCTGATCATGATGGCGTCACACAAAGTTGTTTTAAACAACAACCTCTGAAAAAAACATTAAGCATTAATGATTTAAAGGGAATATATCAGGATTTTTCAAATTTCAAAATCGGCTAGAAACATTTTCCCCCAAAAAATATCATGTCTATATACTCACTGATCCCATATTGTCAAAAGGATATATATTTACACATGCAAAAATTATATATTTAAGGGGATTTCCTAACCGGCTATGCGCATAGGTTAGACTAAAATAGATTTGCCGCTTAATATTGCAACATATTTTGTGACATATTAAATGAGTTGCATTGTTCATTTCGATATCAATTTGATGTGTTATACAGGTTAACACATAGTAAAAATTGTTTCATCTTAGAAAGGGTCCGTATGACAGTGTGTAGGTCATCAAACATTATTAAAATGCTGCCTATTCTTAGAATGGGGATTTCGTTTCAAGTTTACCACTCCAATTTAAATATTGATTTTGTGAATTTTTGTGGTTTTGACACACCAAACCTTTGGTATTTTATTGATAGATGACAGTGAGATGCTTTTATCAATTTTAAAAATAATTCATTTTTTAAGACAAGTGGAATGTTTTTTTTTAGCTGATATGCTCCCTTTGATTTAGAGAGGGAAAGACACTGTTAACAAATTTTAGGAGTAAAATACTTTTTAGGCTAAAAATTTATCCCGAAGTTATATTGTATTAAAACTTTTACAGCAGAATATACATGTTTGTAATAGAAATCAGCATTTTCATGCATTTTTGTATGAAAAAAGCCCTCAGTTTTTATTTCTTTGGCATTTCAGCCTAAATAAAGATATATGTTTGGCTTTTTATATTACATTTTGACATTTTTCCATAATCATCTTCGCTTGGTCAAAATGACCTGTTTTGATTGGATATCAGCTTCATCGTTTTGCGCGCTTTATTATGCAGTGTGAATTTTCCACACACATTTTAATGTAAAATACTAAAAATGTCCAAAATGGTATGTTCAGCATTTTGAATGGAGACCCAATGATACATTTTTGATACCCACAAAGGGTAGTCTTGCTGGTAAGTTGGGTAACTCTAATATATAAAGTATATGAATATTATAGAAGTTACTTCCCTTGTTCATTTAATATAAGGGATTACTCTGTATAGTTATGTATAGAAGAGTCGGAGCAGTTGTTTCCCTTTTGTTAGTTTGTGAAAATCTACAAAATCTTAAAATCTCACATATACCATGCTCTTGAAGAAAGTCTGTGTTTACATGTTCATACATTTTTATCACATAATTAAATAAACAATGACATTCTCAGAATGTTTACCACCCACAAATATGTTTTTTCTCTACTCATTTTACATGTCTTGGAATGATGAGATTTTAAAAATAATTCAGATCAGCAGACCAACAAAAAACTGTATTACTTTTTGTAGCTGGCAAAAAGTATAAGGATATATTTTGTTTGTTCAGAAAAAAATGAACTGAATGTAAATATATATACTTGAAAGAAAAGATTTTAATATTTTAAAATTGAATTAAAACATTTTTATCATGCCTATAAAATTTACTGAATGACCCTGTATTTCCAAAAGAAGATCTATTTAAAAATGCCAAAATAATTTATTGAAAAGGATTTTCCTGACTTTGGTAAGATGCCTGTATAAGACTAAAACAGATTTCCCGCAAAGTTGCATATTTTTATGACGTATTAAATGAGTCATGAGATTTCATTTTGATTTCAATTTGATCTGTTACTCAAGTTTACATACAATTATAATTGTTATCTTAGGAATAGTCCGAATGATGATGCAAAGGTCGTCAATAAGTATTTAAAGGCTGTCTATTCTTAGAATGGGTATTTCCTTTCAAGTTTACCGCTCTAATTCAAATATCAATTTTATCACATTTTCATGGATTTGACATACCAAACCAGTGGGAATTTGTTTATTATTTATTTATGATTATGGGATGCATTTTATCCAGTTCAATATTTTTTTTGTTTATTTAGGCATTTTCCTTGATATTAAAGAGTTCATTTTCCATTTTATTTCTTAATGTTTTAGTATAGCTTTTAAATAGTGTGGACACTATTTGAGCCTTTAATTGTGGGTCACAATTTGTTACTGAGTACTTGCCACTTGTCTTAAGCAGCCACATTTATTATTTCCCATTTATATGCCTTTGGAGTAAATTAACCTGTATTAAACAATAACCTGTCCTAAAAGGCCACTTTCGCTTCTCCCTTTGACTGGCTGCTTAAGACAGGCTTGATTTATATACAGGTAACTGTTCGAGAAAGAATCCAAAGTAGCACCCAGTGATGCTCCCCCCAGAGACTGGTACCAGTACTATTACATGATTATCAGCTTCCACAGGTAAGAAGAAATCATTGAACCAGTCCACAATATCTACAGACTGTGCCTGTCAATCTTCAGCAACACGAGTCTGTTGATAAAAGCCAGACAGCAACCATGGCCCATGTATTTTATATCTAAATGATATATTATCACTGCTGCTTACTCTATCAAATTGTAATTTGGTGTTAACAATAATACAATTGTGCAATAGGTATGGGCAAACTTGCAATCTCTCTCAGAATTTGTTCTTGCTTTATTCATCTCTGTCCAGGTCTTGATTAATGTCAGTCATTGCATGATCACTTGTGCGAAGTAGCCTGATTTATAAGTAAAGTAGGAACCTGATATTTTATGTACTTGACATTTCATGTATTTTTTCAAAAAGTATTGAAGCAACTTCCTGGAAATTTGGACTTGAATAAGAAAGAATATTTGGGTTATGTAACGATACATAAGTGTCTGTTAATGGCATATACAACTTTTAATAGCGCTTTCCATATTTTGACAAATATATTGGAAAATTCAAAAATGGTGGGTTAGCTGTTCTGTTCAGTATATTCATAATTGGGTATTTACTTTAGCTTGAAGTAAGCTTCATCCTTATGATTGATGTTGTGTCTGTTTCCTGGCAAGTTGTCTTAGGTCGCTGTAAAAACTTTTTTTTGAGAAAGTTTGTCAGTTACTTCTGGAAGGACGGTGGTTCTATTCAGATTCATTCATTCTCAAGATGCCATATATATATATATATAACCTGAAAATGTATTGAAAATGGCTTTTAAAAAGTCAGTTTAACCTATTGACATATAGTGTAGAAATTAATCTTTTTCATGTTCACAAATTAATGTTTACACGTGTATTACACATTGTAATCATATACATATATATACTGAACAGAACGGCTAACCTTTCACCTGACATTTTAAGCGCCTGACATTTTATGCATTTTCTCAAGAAGTATAAAAGCAATTTCCTTGAAATTTTTACTTGATTAAAAAACAACATTTAGGCTATGTAAAATCAATACTTAGTTGTCTGTTTAACCCTTTACTCCATAGATACGCGTTTTCCCGCACCAATCACAGAAGGCCTTTGAAAACAGTGCAGGAAGAGTTCAGATTGCTCTGTCAGTCAATATAAACATAATTCACCCGATAATTCAAAAGCATTTTATATTAGGTGTCCAAAGGCTTCTATAATAGAAGTGTCAAAAGGTGTCTATATGAAGTAAAGGGTTAAATAATAATGTTGTATAACACTACTCAATATTTTGGGTTAGCTGTTCTGTTCAGTATGCTTATAATATAATTGTTTCTATATATATATACAAATGCATTCGTTAAAACTTGTGTTGTTAAACAGTTTATGTCTAATAGTCTGTAGATTTATTAGTAAACATGAAAATGTATAAATAGTAATGTGATGTGAATATGTGAACTATTGGTTTAACCCTTTGCTCCATAAGCATTTGTGGACTGTTCCAAATTGAAAGCATTAATTCACCACATATCAGTAATGGGTGAATTATGTTTATATTAACTGACAGAGTGGAGGCCTTCTGTGATTGGTGCAGGGAAAACGTGTAAAGGGGTTTAAGTATATGAAATGTTTAAATATAGTCTCTTATAATTCTTTATAGTTGTGGCCCAACCCTTTTGCTTATAATTACCCGTGAGTTTGTTAAAAGCAATAAAATAAGTCTTTCTAGAAAGGTTTGGTAAGGCTATAAAGATTGATAACTTCCTTGTATTTTTCAGAACAGTTATTGATTAGTAAACAGTGAAGACTTTCTCAAACGTGGTTTGGCTTCTCGTCTGTGATGTTTTTATTAGTATCCAACTACCCAATATCTGTATAAAATTGTTTATTAATGCAGGGTGTCGGTTAGGCTCTCTCGTACGTCCAGTGCATAGTGAACCCTGGTGGAGTGTTCAGGGTGCACAGCACCAAGTCCAAGAACAACTGATTAGGCTTGCAGGGTGTCAGTTAGACTCTCTCGTACGTCCAGTGCATAGTGAACCCTGGTTGAGTGTTCAGGGTGCTCAGCACCAAGTCCAAGAACAACTGATTAGGCTTGCAGGGTGTCAGTTAGGCTCTCTCGTACGTCCAGTGCATAGTAAACCCTGGTGGAGTGTTCAGGGTGCACAGCACCAAGTCCAAGAACAACTGATTAGGCTTGCAGGGTGTCAGTTAGGTTCTTTCGTACGTCCAGTGCATAGTGAACCCTGGTGGAGTGTTCAGGGTGCACAGCACCAAGTCCAAGAACAACTGATTAGGCTTGCAGGGTGTCAGTTAGGTTCTTTCGTACGTCCAGTGCATAGTGAACCCTGGTGGAGTGTTCAGGGTGCACAGCACCAAGTCCAAGAACAACTGATTAGGCTTGCAGGGTGTCAGTTAGGCTCTCCTACATCCAGTGCATAGTGAACCCTGGTGGAGTGTTCAGGGTGCACAGCACCAAGTCCAAGAACAACTGATTAGGCTTGCAGGGTGTCAGTTAGGCTCTCTCGTACGTCCAGTGCATAGTGAACCCTGGTGGAGTGTTCAGGGTGCACAGCACCAAGTCCAAGAACAACTGATTAGGCTTGCAGGGTGTCAGTTAGGCTCTCCTACATCCAGTGCATAGTGAACCCTGGTGGAGTGTTCAGGATGCACAGCACCAAGTCCAAGAACAACTGATTAGGCTTGCAGGGTGTCAGTTAGGCTCTCTCGTACATCCAGTGCATAGTGAACCCTGGTGGAGTGTTCAGAGTGCACAGCACCAAGTCCGAGAACAACTGATTAGGCTTGCAGGGTGTCAGTTAGGTTCTTTCGTACGTCCAGTGCATAGTGAACCCTGGTGGAGTGTTCAGAGTGCACAGCACCAAGTCCGAGAACAACTGATTAGGCTTGCAGGGTGTCAGTTAGGCTCTCCTACATCCAGTGCATAGTGAACCCTGGTGGAGTGTTCAGGGTGCACAGCACCAAGTCCAAGAACAACTGATTAGGCTTGCAGGGTGTCAGTTAGGCTCTCCTACATCCAGTGCATAGTGAACCCTGGTGGAGTGTTCAGGGTGCACAGCACCAAGTCCAAGAACAACTGATTAGGCTTGCAGGGTGTCAGTTAGGCTCTCTCGTACGTCCAGTGCATAGTGAACCCTGGTGGAGTGTTCAGGATGCACAGCACCAAGTCCAAGAACAACTGATTAGGCTTGCAGGGTGTCAGTTAGGTTCTTTCGTACGTCCAGTGCATAGTGAACCCTGGTGGAGTGTTCAGGGTGCACAGCACCAAGTCCAAGAACAACTGATTAGGCTTGCAGGGTGTCAGTTAGGCTCTCTCGTACATCCAGTGCATAGTGAACCCTGGTGGAGTTTTCAGGATGCACAGCACCAAGTCCAAGAACAACTGATTAGGCTTGCAGGGTGTCAGTTAGGTTCTTTCGTACGTCCAGTGCATAGTGAACCCTGGTGGAGTGTTCTGGGTGCACAGCACCAAGTCCGAGAACAACTGATTAGGCTTGCAGGGTGTCAGTTAGGCTCTCTCGTACATCCAGTGCATAGTGAACCCTGGTGGAGTGTTCAGGATGCACAACACCAAGTCCAAGAACAACTGATTAGGCTTGCAGGGTGTCAGTTAGGTTCTTTCGTACGTCCAGTGCATAGTGAACCCTGGTGGAGTGTTCTGGGTGCACAGCACCAAGTCCGAGAACAACTGATTAGGCTTGCAGGGTGTCAGTTAGGCTCTCTCGTACATCCAGTGCATAGTGAACCCTGGTGGAGTGTTCAGGGTGCTCAGCACCAAGTCCAAGAACAACTGATTAGGCTTGCAGGGTGTCAGTTAGGCTCTCTCGTACATCCAGTGCATAGTGAACCCTGGTGGAGTGTTCAGGGTGCACAGCACCAAGTCCAAGAACAACTGATTAGGCTTGCAGGGTGTCAGTTAGGCTCTCTCGTACGTCCAGTGCATAGTGAACCCTGGTGAAGTGTTCAGGGTGCTCAGCACCAAGTCCAAGAACAATTGATTAGGCTTGCAGGGTGTCAGTTAGGCTCTCTCGTACATCCAGTGCATAGTGAACCCTGGTGGAGTGTTCAGGGTGCACAGCACCAAGTCCAAGAACAACTGATTAGGCTTGCAGGGTGTCAGTTAGGCTCTCTCGTACGTCCAGTGCATAGTGAACCCTGGTGAAGTGTTCAGGGTGCTCAGCACCAAGTCCAAGAACAACTGATTAGGCTTGCAGGGTGTCGGTTAGGCTCTCTCGTACGTCCAGTGCATAGTGAACCCTGGTGAAGTGTTCAGGGTGCACAGCACCAAGTCCAAGAACAACTGATTAGGCTTGCAGGGTGTCGGTTAGGCTCTCTCGTACGTCCAGTGCATAGTGAACCCTGGTGGTGTGTTCAGGGTGCTCAGCACCAAGTCCAAGAACAATTGATTAGGCTTGCAGGGTGTCAGTAAGGCTCTCTCGTACGTCCAGTGCATAGTGAACCCTGGTGGTGTGTTCAGGGTGCTCAGCACCAAGTCCAAGAACAATTGATTAGGCTTGCAGGGTGTCAGTTAGGCTCTCTCGTACGTCCAGTGCATAGTGAACCCTGGTGGAGTGTTCAGGGTGCTCAGCACCAAGTCCAAGAACAACTGATTAGGCTTGCAGGGTGTCAGTTAGGCTCTCGTACATCCAGTGCATAGTGAACCCTGGTGGAGTGTTCAGGGTGCTCAGCACCAAGTCCAAGAACAACTGATTAGGCTTGCAGGGTATCAGTTAGGCTCTCGTACATCCAGTGCATAGTGAACCCTGGTGGAGTGTTCAGGGTGCACAGCACCAAGTCCGAGAACAATTGATTAGGCTTGCAGGGTGTCAGTTAGGCTCTCGTACGTCCAGTGCATAGTGAACCCTGGTGGAGTGTTCTGGGTGCACAGCACCAAGTCCGAGAACAAGTGATTAGGCTTGCAGGGTGTCAGTTAGGCTCTCTCGTACATCCAGTGCATAGTGAACCCTGGTGGAGTGTTCAGGGTGCACAGCACCAAGTCCAAGAACAACTGATTAGGCTTGCAGGGTGTCAGTTAGGCTCTCTCGTACATCCAGTGCATAGTGAACCCTGGTGGAGTGTTCAGGGTGCACAGCACCAAGTCCAAGAACAAGTGATTAGGCTTGCAGGGTGTCAGTTAGGCTCTCTCGTACATCCAGTGCATAGTGAACCCTGGTGGAGTGTTCAGGGTGCACAGCACCAAGTCCAAGAACAATTGATTAGGCTTGCAGGGTGTCAGTTAGGCTCTCTCGTACATCCAGTGCATAGTGAACCCTGGTGGAGTTTTCAGGGTGCACAGCACCAAGTCCGAGAACAAGTGATTAGGCTTGCAGGGTTCCAGTTAGGCTCTCTCGTACGTCCAGTGCATAGTGAACCCTGGTGGAGTGTTCAGGGTGCACAGCACCAAGTCCGAGAAACAACTGATTAGGCTTGCAGGGTGTCAGTTAGGCTCTCTCGTACATCCAGTGCATAGTGAACCCTGGTGGAGTGTTCAGGGTGCACAGCACCAAGTCCAAGAACAACTGATTAGGCTTGCAGGGTGTCAGTTAGGCTCTCTCGTACGTCCAGTGCATAGTGAACCCTGGTGGAGTGTTCAGGGTGCACAGCACCAAGTCCAAGAACAACTGATTAGGCTTGCAGGGTGTCAGTTAGGCTCTCTCGTACGTCCAGTGCATAGTGAACCCTGGTGGAGTGTTCAGGGTGCACAGCACCAAGTCCAAGAACAACTGATTAGGCTTGCAGGGTGTCAGTTAGGCTCTCTCGTACGTCCAGTGCATAGTGAACCCTGGTGGAGTGTTCAGGGTGCTCAGCACCAAGTCCAAGAACAATTGATTAGGCTTGCAGGGTGTCAGTTAGGCTCTCTCGTACGTCCAGTGCATAGTGAACCCTGGTGGAGTGTTCAGGGTGCACAGCACCAAGTCCAAGAACAACTGATTAGGCTTGCAGGGTGTCAGTTAGGCTCTCTCGTACGTCCAGTGCATAGTGAACCCTGGTGGAGTGTTCAGGGTGCACAGCACCAAGTCCAAGAACAACTGATAAGGCTTGCAGGGTGTCAGTTAGGCTCTCTCGTACATCCAGTGCATAGTGAACCCTGGTGAAGTGTTCAGGGTGCTCAGCACCAAGTCCAAGAACAATTGATTAGGCTTGCAGGGTGTCAGTTAGGCTCTCTCGTACGTCCAGTGCATAGTAAACCCTGGTGGAGTTTTCAGGGTGCACAGCACCAAGTCCGAGAACAATTGATTAGGCTTGCAGGGTGTCAGTTAGGCTCTCTCGTACGTCCAGTGCATAGTGAACCCTGGTGGAGTTTTCAGGGTGCACAGCACCAAGTCCGAGAACAATTGATTAGGCTTGCAGGGTGTCAGTTAGGCTCTCTCGTACATCCAGTGCATAGTGAACCCTGGTGGAGTGTTCAGGGTGCACAGCACCAAGTCCAAGAACAACTGATTAGGCTTGCAGGGTGTCAGTTAGGCTCTCTCGTACGTCCAGTGCATAGTGAACCCTGGTGGAGTTTTCAGGGTGCACAGCACCAAGTCCGAGAACAATTGATTAGGCTTGCAGGGTGTCAGTTAGGCTCTCTCGTACATCCAGTGCATAGTGAACCCTGGTGGAGTGTTCAGGGTGCACAGCACCAAGTCCAAGAACAACTGATTAGGCTTGCAGGGTGTCAGTTAGGCTCTCTCGTACATCCAGTGCATAGTGAACCCTGGTGGAGTGATCAGGATGCACAGCACCAAGTCCAAGAACAATTGATTAGGCTTGCAGGGTGTCAGTTAGGCTTTCTCGTACGTCCAGTGCATAGTGAACCCTGGTGGAGTGTTCAAGGTGCACAGCACCAAGTCCAAGAACAACTGATTAGGCTTGCAGGGTGTCAGTTAGGCTCTCTCGTACGTCCAGTGCATAGTAAACCCTGGTGAAGTGTTCAGGGTACACAGCACCAAGTCCAAGAACAACTGATTAGGCTTGCAGGGTGTCAGTTAGGCTCTCTCGTACGTCCAGTGCATAGTGAACCCTGGTGGAGTTTTCAGGGTGCTCAGCACCAAGTCCGAGAACAATTGATTAGGCTTGCAGGGTGTCAGTTAGGCTCTCTCGTACGTCCAGTGCATAGTGAACCCTGGTGGAGTTTTCAGGGTGCACAGCACCAAGTCCGAGAACAATTGATTAGGCTTGCAGGGTGTCAGTTAGGCTCTCTCGTACGTCCAGTGCATAGTGAACCCTGGTGGAGTGTTCAGGGTACACAGCACCAAGTCCAAGAACAACTGATTAGGCTTGCAGGGTGTCAGTTAGGCTCTCTCGTACATCCAGTGCATAGTGAACCCTGGTGGAGTGTTCAGGGTGCTCAGCACCAAGTCCGAGAACAACTGATTAGGCTTGCAGGGTGTCAGTTAGGCTCTCTCGTACGTCCAGTGCATAGTAAACCCTGGTGAAGTGTTCAGGAAGCACAGCACCAAGTCCGAGAACAACTGATTAGGCTTGCAGGGTTCCAGTTAGGCTCTCTCGCACATCCAGTGCATAGTGAACCCTGGTGAAGTGTTCAGGGTGCTCAGCACCAAGTCCAAGAACAACTGATTAGGCTTGCAGGGTGTCAGTTAGGCTCTCTCGTACGTCCAGTGCATAGTGAACCCTGGTGGAGTGTTCAGGATGCTCAGCACCAAGTCCGAGAACAATTGATTGGACTTGCAG
This sequence comes from Panopea generosa, assembly GCA_029582155.1. Taxonomy (NCBI): domain Eukaryota; kingdom Metazoa; phylum Mollusca; class Bivalvia; order Adapedonta; family Hiatellidae; genus Panopea; species Panopea generosa. Next base: position 41,942,922 of record CM055910.1, on the reverse strand, counting down.
GGTGTCAGTGAGGCTCTCTCGTACGTCCAGTGCATAGTGAACCCTGGTGGAGTGTTCAGGATGCACAGCACCAAGTCCGAGAACAACTGATTAGGCTTGCAGGGTTCCAGTTAGGCTCTCTCGTACGTCCAGTGCATAGTGAACCCTGGTGGAGTGTTCAGGGTGCACAGCACCAAGTCCGAGAACAAGTGATTAGGCTTGCAGGGTGTCAGTTAGGCTCTCCTACATCCAGTGCATAGTGAACCCTGGTGGAGTGTTCAGGGTGCACAGCACCAAGTCCGAGAACAAGTGATTAGGCTTGCAGGGTGTCAGTTAGGCTCTCCTACATCCAGTGCATAGTGAACCCTGGTGGAGTGTTCAGGGTGCTCAGGACCAAGTCCAAGAACAATTGATTAGGCTTGCAGGGTGTCAGTTAGGCTCTCTCGTACATCCAGTGCATAGTGAACCCTGGTGGAGTGTTCAGGGTGCACAGCACCAAGTCATAGAACAAGTGATTAGGCTTGCAGGGTGTCAGTTAGGCTCTCGTACATCCAGTGCATAGTGAACCCTGGTGGAGTGTTCAGGGTACACAGCACCAAGTCCAAGAACAACTGATTAGGCTTGCAGGGTGTCAGTTAGGCTCTCTCGTACGTCCAGTGCATAGTGAACCCTGGTGGAGTGTTCAGGGTGCACAGCACCAAGTCCGAGAAACAATTTACAGATATTTGAGGTGGCTTGAGAGAACTCCACTTTCACTCTTACATCTGATCTTGTTTTGTATTAAATTCTACTTTTTGTAAATAATAAAAATAACTGATGATGCAGGAATTGTGTCATTTATTCAAATAGTTTTAACTTGCTTAAATATTGTACATTTCTGTTCCAAATTAATTACAAGGGCCAAAAAAATATATTCTGACAAAGATGGACCAGAAACTGGAAAACAAAAATTCATTATCATAAATACATTTTTTTTTTAATTTCTTTTTTAAAATTTAAAACTTCAAAATTCATTAGCTTCAAACAAATCTTAATTCAGAGCAATCATATTTCAGTTTTTGAAATATTGTTAAATATATATTCACTCCCTAATTTTAAAAGATTGGGTTAAATTTGCCCCTAATTTAAAAAAAAATAATAAAAGAATATTTAAGCTTCCATATTTGGGTCTCTGGAAGCCATTTAACTGACATTCGTAAGTGTACGAGCCTCTTAGTGTAAAAATTGAAGTTACTAAAAAAAATCTGGAAATCCATAATAATGTGTTTCACTTAGTCATCTTACAAACTTTCGTAAGCCATGTAAATAATATACTTTTTAAAAATACTGCCCCAATAAAACGTTCGTAGGTGACGCAATTTGTACAAAATTGTTAAGACTTTAATTCGAAGGTTAGTGAAATGGGCTCGTATTTCAGAACTACAGAGTTCATTAACATATGATTATGTATTTGATATCTAGATTAACTAAATACAACTGGATATGCCATAATTATACAACATGAAATGTGTTGAATAATATTGTTTAACCCCATTCAAAAAAAAAAATGATTAACTAAACTAGCGACATTTTATGATTGAGCCATATAAACGGAGGAATATCAGTTATCACAGATATGTGGTGCTTCTAGATGATAATAGTATTGTCCAAGAAACAAGACATTTCTGGGCAAATATTGCGGAACAAGTTGCCATTAAATATTAAACAATAAACACTACAATAATGTCTTCAAAGCAATTTGATCAAATGGATGAAAACTGTAAAATTTTAATTTTTACCAGTTTGATTATCTTTTTCTTGAATATATATTGATTGATTGATTGAATATTTAGCGTCATTTTTATGCCATCGGGGGCTAACAGACGATCAGTTGACCTAACCACTGTTTCTTGGGATTAACCAGTACTCGAGCACACCCCATCTCTGCAAGTAACTGATAACTTTCTCACTAGAATCAGTGGTGAGAGACGAATGATAATGAGACACAATGTCATATATCAATCATCACGGAGACTGTTGCCGGGCGGAGCTTCGAAATCACGCCCCATGGATTGATAGTCAGATGTGTAACCGACTGAGCTAATCGGGCCATATCTATAAACTGTATTATGATAAGCTGTTATAGTGTTATGGCAGGTAATGAATAACACAATTTCAATTGTTTAACTATGTAAATAATGTTTTGTATTTAGTGTAATAAGTGAAAATAATGCTTATTTTACTCCATACGCATTGTATTTTATGATTCGAAGATTTGATTTTGATGACTAAAATTGCATATACAATTCTTTTTATTTAAGCTATAATATAAAATGTGGTTGATAGAGGGCCACATAGAAGATTATGTGCTGTACTCTTGTATAATAGAGTCGCTTATATTATTTTATAGAAGAGTAAATTATTTATGGTTCCCATGGCTGGCACCATACCCAAAGTTTATAATCCAGTTCAACTAATTGTCTTATATCTCACAAATAAATCATTAAATATTTTAGTCCTCGTTTGCAAGTGAACTACTGCACCATCTCAAGACCTCTAACTGCTGAAGTCATGGGTTTGAGCCAAGCTTAGTCCAGAAAGTTTGGGCTTATGTTTGTGGATGGATGGACAGTGGTTTTACTCAGATTACTCTTAGTTCTTCCTCCAGCATAAAACTAGTTGCCATAATTATTATATAACATGCAATATGATGAAAATGGCATGCATGCAATTTTTTATGCTCCAACCATTCCAAGTATGATGCAAGGGCATTGTGTGTCCTGTGTAAAAAATTGGTTTACGATCATTTATTTCTGAAGAAATCTAATTGTATTTAGTTATCATTTCTTGCATACCTGTATAGTTATAAAATACAGGTCAAATTCGATATTTGTGAACGTCGATCAATGTTTACACGACATATGGCCCCTTTTTTACCTAACTTTTGGTAAAATATATGTTTCTGATCACTAGAGGAGGGCATTCATGTTGACAGACACAATTATATTTTTTAATCTGAGCTGCACCTTTCACTCAGACCTCGGAGAATATAAGACTGTAGATTCCGCACTTAATTACTTCACAAGGGACAACCATAAACTGCCTGATATCTGATTTTGGTGTTTTATTGGTGTTACACGACTGAAAAAAAACTACAACAAAAAATTAGCAGTCATCGCCATATTAGGAACAATAGGACGCCTTACTGACATGTCTATTTACACGGGTCTAAGAACCAAGCCCTATTATAATTACTATACAATAATATGCTGAATATTTATGGTCATCAGCTAACAAAATATATTGCACTCGTTTACATGGTAGAGAGCAATAAAAAGCTTTTAAATATCATGTCCTAACATCACTTTTATGTACATTACTTGTCATCTGTCAGCTGAGGATGTCGCCATAGTGATATGTTGTAGCCTGTCATGTGACATGACAACACTTGTATTAGCCAATCAGAGTGTAGCTTGCAGAATTGACAAATGAGCTTGTATGTTATTAACTTGTTTTCATCCAATGCCATTTAAGCTTTGTTGAATTGTATTAATATTTCATCAAATGAAAGTGACGTAGGCCACTAATGTAGTAAATATTAATGTTAATGGCCTGTGGCTCTAGGGAAGGAATTTACTGCTTTAATAGTAATGTGGAGACATGCACGCCAATTTTACATGTTTCTTTTTTTGTCTTAAATTTTGTGTGAAATTTTTCGTTGTACATTTCTGTCATTAGTGTGACATTTGAGTGAGGATTATGCGTGTCCACGGTGCAGTTCATAATGTCTGGATAACCTCAGTTGTTATCACTTCAACCCAAGTGTAAACTTTTAATCTGGTGAAAAATCATAACTCCAAAATTCTCTTTCCCAATTCCAATGGGTTGGCTGTCTGTTCTTTTGTTATCTTACGAAACTTTTTGCAATGTGATTACCCTTGGTGTTCGTACTTGTTATGACATTGACATGTATTATTTGTTATGACCATGAGATGTATTACTTGTTATGACCATGACATGTATTACTTGCTATGACCATGACATGTATCACTTGCTATGGCCATGACATGTATCACTTGCTATGGCCATGACATGTATCACTTGTTATGGCTGTGATATGTATCACTTGCTATGACCTTGAGATGTATTACTTGTTATGACCATGAGATGTATTACTTGCTATGACCATGACATGCATTACTTGTTATGACCATGAGATGTATCACTTGTTATGACCATGAGATGTATTACTTGTTATGACCATGAGATGTATTACTTGCTATGACTATGCCATGTATTACTTGCTATGACCATGACATGCATTACTTGTTATGACCTTGAGATGTATCACTTGTTATGACCTTGAGATGTTTTACTTGCTATAACCATGACATGTATTAATTGTTATGACTGTGAGGTGTATCACTTGTTATGACCGTGATATGTATCACTTGTTATGACTGTGATATGTATCACATGCTATGACCATGAGATGTATTACTTTTTATGACCATGAGATGTATTACTTGTTATGACCGAGACATGTATTACTTGCTATGACCATGACATGTATTACTTGTTATGACCATGATATGTCTTACTTGCTATGACCATGATATGTATTACTTGCTATGACCATGACATGTATTACTTGCTATGACCATGAGGTGTAATTACGTCATATGACCATGACATGTATTACTTGCTATGGCCATGACATGTTTTACTTGCTATGACCATGAGGTGTAATTACGTCATATGACCATGACATGTATTACTTGTTATGACCATGAGATGTAATATTTGTTATGACCATGAGGTGTAATATTTGTTATGACCATGACATGTATTACTTGTTATGACCATGAGACATAATACTTACTATAACCATGAGATGTATTACTTGTTATGACCATGAGATGTAATATTTGTTATGACCATGACATGTATTACTTGTTATGACCATGAGATGTAATACTTACTATGACCATGAGATATATTACTTACCATGACCATGAGAGGTTTTACTTGCTATGACCATGAGATGTAATATTTGTTATGACCATGACATGTATTACTTGTTATGACCATGAGATGTAATATTTGTTATGACCATGACATGTATTACTTGTTATGACCATGAGATGTAATACTTACTATGACCATGAGATATATTACTTACCATGACCATGAGAGGTTTTACTTGCTTTGACCATGAGATGTAATATTTGCTATGACCTTGACATATATTACTTGTTATGACCATGACATGTAATATTTGTTATGACCATGACATGTATTACTTGTTATGACCATGAGATGTAATATTTGTTATGACCATGATATGTTATATTTGTTATGACCATGACATGTATTACTTGTTATGACCATGAGATGTAATACTTACTATAACCATGAGATGTAATACTTACTTTGACCATGAGATATATTACTTACCATGACCATGAGAGGTTTTACTTGCTATGACCATGAGATGTAATATTTTTTATGACCTTGACAGTATTACTTGTTATGACTATGAGATGTAATACTTACTATGACCAGGAGATGTAATACTTACTATAACCATGAGATATATTACTTACCATGACCATGTGAGGTTTTACTTGCTATGACCATGAGATGTAATATTTGCTATGACATTGACATGTATTACTTGTTATGACCATGAGATGTAATACTTATATGACCATGAGATGTATTACTTGCCATGACCATGACATGTATTTCTTGTTAGGTCCATGTGATATATTACTTGTTATGACCATGAGTAGTATTACTTATTAGGACTTTGAGATGTATTTCTTATTATGACTATGAAATGTTTTACTTTTTATAACCATGAAATGTATTAATGGTTCATGACCATGACATGTATCACTTGCTATGACCATGAGATGTAATAATTGCTATGACCATGACATGTATAACTTGTTATGATCATGAGATGTATTACTTGTTATGGTCGTAAGATGTATTACTTGCTATGACCATGACATGTATTACTTGCTATGACCATGACATGTATTACTTGTTATGACCACAATATGTATTACTTCCTATGACCATGAGATGTATTACTTGTTATGACCATGAGATGTGTTACTTATGACCATGAGCTGTGTTTCTTGCTATAATCATGAGATGCATTACTTCCTATGACCATGACATCTATTACTTGTTCGGATCATGAGATGTATTTTTTTTAGGACTGTGAGATGTAATACTTGTTATGACCATGAGATGTATTACTTGTTAGGACCATGAGATGTATTTTTTGTTAGGACCATGAGATGTTTTACTTGTAAGGACCATGAGATGTAATACTTGTTATAACCATGAAATGTATTACAGGTTCATAACCATGAAATGTAATACTTGTTATGACCATGTGATGTATTACTTGCTATGACCATGCGTTGTATGAATTGTTAAGACCATGGGTTGTATTTTTGTTAGACCATGAGATGTGATACTTATTATGACCATGAGATGTATTACTTGGTATGACCATGAGATCTATTTCTTGGTAGGACCATGAGATGTATTACTTGGTATGCCCATGAGATCTATTACTTGGTACGACCATGAGTTGTTTATTTGTTATAACCATATATGTATTACTTGTCATGACCATGAGATGTAATACTTGTTATGACCATAAAATGTAATACTTGTAATGACCATGAGATGTAATACTTGTTATGACCATGAGATGTAATACTTGTTAGGACCATGAGATGTATTACTTGTTATAAACATGAAATGTATTACTGGTTCATGACCATGAGATGTTATATTTATCATGACCATGACATGTAATATTTGTTATGACCATGAGATGCATTACTTGTTATGACCTTGAGATGCATTACTTGTTATGACCGTGATATGTTATACTTGTTATGACCATTAGATGTAATACTTGTTATGACCATGACATGTAATACTTGTAAGTACCATGAGATGTATTACTTGTTATAACCATGAGATGTAATACTTGTTAGTACCATGAGATGTATTACTTGTTATGACTATGACATGTAATACTTGTTAGTACATGAGATGTATTACTTATTATGATCATGAGATGTAATACTTGTTAGACCATTAGATGTATTACTTGTTATGACCATGACATGGTATACTTGTTATGACCATGAGATATATTACTTGTTATAACCATGCCATGTTTTACTAGTTCATGACCATGAGATGTTATATTTATCATGACCATGACATGTCATATTTTATATGACCATGAGATGTTATACATGTTATGACAATGAAATGTAATACTTGTAATGATCATGAGATATATAACTTGTTATGACCATGAGATATATAACTTATTATAACCATGACATGTTGTACTTGTTATAACATTGACATGTTATACTTGTTATGACCATGACATGTAATACTTGTTATGACCATGAAATGTAAAACTTGTTATGGCCATGAGATGTATTACTTGTTATGACCATGGCATGTAATACTTGTTATGATCATGACATGTAATACTTGTTATGACCATGAGATGTATTACTTGTTATGACCATGACATGTTATACTTATTAGGACCATGCCATGTATTACTTGTTATGACCATGAGATGTAATACTTGTTATGACCATGACATGTAATACTTGTTAGTACCATGAGATGTATTACTTGTTATAATCATGAGATGTAATACTTGTTAGTACCATGGGATGTATTACTTGTTTTGACTATGACATGTAATACTTGTTAGTACCATGATATGTATTACTTGTTAGTACCATGAGATGTATTACTTGTTATGACCATGAGATGTAATACTTGTTAGACCATAAGATATATATCACTTATTATGACCATGAGATATAATACTCGTTATGACCATGACATGTAATACTTGTTATGACCATGACATGTAATACTTGTTAGTACCATGAGATGTATTACTTGTTATGACCATGAGATGTAATACTTGTTAGACCATAAGATATATCACTTATTATGACCATGAGATATAATACTCGTTATGACCATGACATGTAATACTTGTTATGACCATGAGATGTATTACTTGTTATGACCATGAGATGTAATACTTGTTAGTACCATGAGATGTATTACTTGTTATGACTATGACATGTAATACTTGTAAGTACCATGATATGTATTACTTGTTATGACCATGAGATGTAATACTTGTTAGACCATGAGATGTATTACTTGTTATAACTATGACATGTAATACTTGTTTGTACCATGAGATGTATTACTTGTTATAATATGACATGTAATACTTGTTTGTACCATGAGATGTATTACTTGTTATGACCATGAGATGTAATACTTGTTAGACCATGAGATGTATTACTTGTTATGACCATGAGATGTAATACTTGTTATGACCATGACATGTATTACTTGCTATGACCATGACGTGTAATACTTGTTATGACCATGAGATGTATTTCTTGCTATGACCATGACATGTAATACTTGTTATGACCATGAGATGTATTACTTGTTATGACCATGAGATGTATTACTTGCTATGACCATGACATGTAATACTTGTTATGACCATGAGATGTATAACTTGCTATTACCATGACATGTAATACTTGTTATGACCATGAGATGTTTTACTTGCTATTACCATGACATGTATTACTTGCTATGACCATATATGTAATACTTGTTATGACCATGAGATGTAATATTTGTTATGACTATATCATGTAATACTTGTTATGACCATGACATGTAATACTTGTTATGACCATGAGATGTATTACTCGTTATTACCATGAGATGTATTACTTTCTATGACCATGAAATGTAATACTTGTAATGACCATGCGATGTAATACTTGTAATGACCATACTTGTAACACTCAATACCAAATGCTCAGTACTGAGTGCCCATACTTGCTATGAATGAGGATTCTTACCTTTTCCTGAATCCTAATATTGACTGATCTTCACTTTTGGTTTATTTTCATAAAATTGATACCTCCCCTGGCTAAAGCAAATAGATTTATATTCAAAATATCAAAGATGAAAATGGAGTTTTGCAACAAAAAATGAATAATTACACCAGATGATGCAATTTATCTCCAGTGATTGAAGAGTAGATAAGGGAACATAAGCGTGAAGATAATGTCGACTGGTATCTTTATTGCCATTTGAATTATTCCTCAATCATCACAACGGTAGGCAACCAGTCTAGTCAGAAATGTTTAAGTATACAAGCTGAACTGATTCTCTTCTCGCAGCTATTTTTAGTTTATTTTACTATTATTTTCAGACAAAATCTTCCTAGAGACTGTGTGGTACCACATAATGTTAGACACATCTGCATCCAAGAATAATCTGATACCTGTTGCTCAGGCACCTCCCCTATTTACATGGCATTATACAGTCAAACCTCTGTAAGTGGTCACCTGTATTAGGCAGTCACTTGTCTTAAGCAGCCACATTTACTATTTCCCATTGCTATGTTTTCCGAGCAAATTAATCTATTTAAAGCAACAACCGTCTTAAAAGGCTAGATTTGCTCCTTCCCTTGACTGGTTACTTAAAACATGTTTGACAGATCATATTAATTTATTGGTGTTTGATATGTAATGAATGTAGATATCCATTCTTATTTGTATATAATGATTTACTTTCTAGAAACAAGGGTCCACCTTGTCTGAGTGGCCAAATGGCTGTCTTATCTCTCACTGAAGAGGTCAAGGGTTTGAACCCAGTTTAGTCCAAAAAAATGATGTAACAAAGTTTGCCAGTTACTAAAGGAAGAACAGTGACTCTACTCAGTTTCATTTTAGATCTTCTTATATCAATAAAACTGGATATTATAATATAACTTATAGAATAAGATTAACACTAAAAAGCTTTTTAGAAACATGACCTCAAACAAATTTTAATTAGTTGTTTAAATTAGTGTCGGGCCTCTGTGGCCTTGATCTAAACCTAATAACCAGAGATCAGAGGACATACTGTCAGCAGTTCCTCGGGGTCAAGAAATACCCTTGCAGAATTCTTCCATGTAATGAGTGCTGTAAGTTATTGGAGTATTGAAAAAATCAATGTATTTCATTCAAGGAATTATATAGAGAAGGAAAAGCAAAATTAATGATTAAGATTTTGCAAGTGCTAGCACATTCACGCAAAATCTCACATTATCTTGTTTTCAATTATCATAACTTCCATTCATCTCAGGAACACTAATCAAAATTCTTACATTGCAGAATGAAATTCTCATCAAAACGGTACCATTTCCAGATACATGTATATGTGTTTAAAACTGTTGAAGTACTTTTGATTACAAAATGTGTATACTGTAGCTAAAATAACGACAAATTACGAGAAATTGTCCTTCCAAGCTCAGTATTTTTAATTCAAGATTGTTTTGTGTGATCAAAACATGTTTAAACATCTAAAATTATATACAACTTACAGCTTATGCACAAGAAATCAGTTGCCTATGAATTATGCACAATTAATTGCCAAATAATTAATCCTTCATGTGCTATTTTATCAACATTTAGCCAGGACATCATGTTTCCTATCCTTTCATACAAGTCCTTGATTTTACTATGATATTTTCAAACATTTCTGTAACTTCAGATAAAAATCTAAATACTATTGTTTCATTAATTCAATGCCATTTCATTAACATTGTACTGATTTTCTGAAAGTTTAACAAATTAATGGTTTTTGGCCGGTGCATAAGCACTGGTTATAGCCGTTATTTTGGAATCACTCGTCACTTTTACTAAAAACCTAACAACTCAGCTGAGAGGAATTTAATCTACTCAGCCAATAAAAAAGTAGGTCTATCGAATATGTTTGAAAATTGAATTGAATTTAAGCGTATTTAGTTATAAATCAATTAAATCATAGATTAAATGATAAACCTTGTCAATTAATTTATATATGCTCACAGCAATAATTTTTAAACTTTTTTTTTCGCAAATATGTGGGTTATTTGGTAGTCTTAGTCCTGATATCCATGAACCCCCAATGAAAAGGCAGGGAATTCCATACCTGTCCCACAATTCATAGCTATTCAACGCTTACCAAACTGTGACGTCATTCAACTGACCAATCAAAGTGCTCAAATCCCATTCCTAGTTTACGGACCCAATCAGGAGAGCTGGGTCCGCTCTACAGACTAGTTATTTGGCGTGTAATGTAGTAATACGTTTGTGTAACTGCGACGTGACTGATGCTGAAGACGTCATTTTTCCTGATATTGATAGCTGGTCATCAACTCATCAAATTGAGGACAAATGGCAAATTTAGTGATTTTTTTTCAGTCTCATTATTAAGGCATACCTTACCATTCTCCTTATTATAGGAAGCACTCAGAAACAAATTGTGAGCATAATTATGGACGCCTGTCGGTCCTTTATATTAAATTGTGAATTTCATGCCCCTGGGTCTCACGGTTTAAAAAATGGCCCTGGGGGTGGGGCCTACTTTACTAAATCTTTATAAGAGAAAATGACAAAAAACGTTTTTTCTTATGACTGAATAGACTTATGTGAATGTTTTTTGGTGTGACTTGTTGTTGCTGACATGACAGTTAATACCTATGTGAATTTTATTGTCCTCACCCCCATGAGGTCTAAGAGCGGGGGGCCAATTCATTCAAATTCAAGGTAAACTTTTAAAATCTTCTTCTTATTATAGGAAGCACTGGGAAACAATTGGTGAGCATGATTATGGACACCTATGGGTCCTTTATAAAAATTGTGAATTGTATGACCCTGGGTCTCACAGTTTGGGGAGGGGGGGGAGGGGGGGGTGCCTACTTGACTAAATCTATATATTAAGAGAAAATGACAAAAACTGGTCAATCAAATCAATTTATATTTTATAAACATTTATCCCTACAGGTATGGGGTTTGAAGTTTGTACAAATCAAGGGGCTGGAATGGATCGGGGCTTTGTATGGGGATTTTGAGTTTTACAAAGGAGTACTATGGGAGAACAGACTATTCTCATTTTCTCCAGCATTTTTGCGAAAACAATTTTGAATTTGAGATTAAAACCATTGTATAGAATTAGCAAATAATTTTTGTTACATGAAGAGGATTGAAATTCCATAAGGAGCCGGAGGGACCCAAAAAGAGTTGGTTTTGTGAAATTTCAAAAACTGATTAGTCGAATTTGTTACATAAAACAACAACCACTATTTACCAGTAGAGTGCCCACAGACCCTATTGGGCCTCTTGTTCTTTTTTTAAATTTAAAAGATCTCTGACAATAGTACATGGTCAAGATAGTTGGGGTGTAGCATCATATCATGACATGTCCTCTGTGGTCACTTTTTGAGTCGCCAGAGAAACTGATATTTAAATGCATTGTGACAAAACTTTCACTGTAGTAGAGATATCACAATCTGAAATGATGTCATTACTGTAGACTGAAGTTGTTAGACAAAAAGAGTGTTTGTGCCTAGAAAACAAATTGTTCAACAATTTGTTGTTGCTGTATTGTGAGAAATAAATTCAATAATTGGGTATAAAAGGGAAAAAATTAGACACTCTTCCTTATTATACTTTCTTCGTGAACCTTCAATAAATATTTTCCTATAAAAACATGCACCGGCCACCAGTACTTTTGTTACTTTGATTACAATAACTTAATTAAGCTTGATTAATAATAATAATTATGTCTTTATTTAGAGAGGAAACACAGTTGGAACAATCTCCAATCTTCCCTGTGGTCCTCTGTTATATACATGGTAACAAGGTAATTACAAAATAATTATATACAACAAAATTAAACAACAGAATCAATACAATTTGTAAACTTATAAACAAAGTAGTGAATTATTTTTCAGGTATTCAGTCACTTTATGGCAACAATTCCAGTTATATTTTAATTCAAAGTTTAAATAAACTCAAAAATTAATTTTATTCCATTTTGGTAACACAGCGCTGCTGGATGCTCCTTCACTCATTATCAAAGTTGGTTAATATCTAATGGAAATCCCATGAAAAATTAAAAACCCATTAATTAATACTGTTAATGATTGTAATTGACATGTAAAACGGTTCTTCGTTACCGTCTAATCACTAATCAATGGTGCTATCCATTAGTGTCCTTCAAGTGAAATTCCATCCAACCAGTAACATGTTGCTGTACTGGGAATACGCACATGCTTGTTTCTTTATAGGAAAGGTGACTGTGGAAGACGGGGTAGGGGAGGTAATAAAATTAGGGAAGGTAAATGAGAGTCTATCATTGTATGATTTAATGTATGAAAATAAGGTCATACCGGGTAATACCTATTACCATGACAAATAGATGTCATTTGTATATTCGGTCAAGTCAGAAAGAAGTTTGACACTTTACCTACTATCGTTGTGTTATAATGAAATGTTGAGTGATGACAATCACTAGTGATATTACACTGACTTTTAATATCAAAAACATGTCATTGATTAATATCCACAGTCGATTAGCTCAGTCAGTAACTCGTCTGACTGTCAATCCACTGGTCGTGAGTTCGAATCCCCCCCCCCCCCTCCCTGATGATTTATATTTGACATTGTGTCTCATTATCATTCATCTCTCAACCCTTGTTAAAGCGGAAAGTAATCAGTTACTTGTGGATATGGGGTTTGCTTGAGTACTGGTTAACCTTCTAGGATCCCAGGAAACAGTGGTTAGGGTAACTGATCGTCTGTTAGCCCTCGAGGGCATAAAAGTTGATGCTAAATATTGAATTAATACTCTCCACAGTTAATTATAGGATAAACGAAAAAGGGTTGAGGTGAGAAAGGGGCGGGACGAGAAAGGGATGGGGTGAGGGGTGGGTTGAGAAAGCAGCAAGGTGAGAAAGGATGAGGAGAGAAAAGGGTGAGGCGAGAAAGGGTGGGGTGAGAAAGGGGTGAGGTAAGAAAGGGTGGGGTAAGAAAGGGGTGGGGTGAGAAAGGGGTGAGGTGAGAAAGAGGTGGGTTGAGAAGAGAATGGTTTTGAGGAGATAATCTTACAAAAGTGCAAAAAGTGAAACAAAGTAGCTGACAAAAGATTTTTATTTAAGACTTTTCTTTGCCAATATGTGCATGTTTAAAAAAATCTCTTTGGATGGAAATTATTGCTATGATAAAATTAGATAATGATTTGGGTAAGGTAAGATGGGATAGGGGAGATAATAAGATTTTTATCTTTTTGTAATTGTTAGAACTTGACAATTTCATTTAATGTTACCCTGTCTGTTTATTCATGCATCTGAGGTAAAAACTGGTTTCTGATCAATAGCTTCTAAGAGGCCTATTTTTTTATCAATGTTTTATGTGTACCTGTGTAGTTATAATATACTGGTCAATTTCAATTTTTGTCAAAGTTTGTAAAATGTTACATGAGTTCTCTCCCCTTTTTCAACTTGATTTTCAGTAACAATGGATATCCGATCAATATCGGAGGCATTCGTGTTGACTGACACATATCTAGTTTTAAGTCCCTTTGTTTCTTATATCAATAACATCAATGACAACCAGTGCAGATCCAAATCAGCATGTGTCGACACTTGAGTCTGATCAGTGTACATTGTTTGTCCCTCAGTTTAGGCCAATTAAATTAATTGCTTGATTATCGTCCAAATTTTTCTTTAAAAGGGGGAGTGGAGAGAGGATATTATTTGTTTTTAAATTATTTTTTCTTTTCATTTATTTATTTTTTTTTTTTAATAAAAAAGGGCCAAGGTGGCGTGAAAATTAGGGGGTGGGCATGGTTTATAATCTAGCAATTAATTTATTATGACCTTATGTTGTCATTTTGAAGATGACAAATGATTTCTGGGATAATGCACATTTCGGTTCCAAACACATTTCTGGTAAAATGGTAAAACAAGGTACATTATGTTTAATTAAACTTTACTTAACCCTTTACTCCATAGATACACGTTTTGACGCACCATCACAGAAGGCCTTTGAAAACAGTGCAGGAAGAGTTCAGATTGCTCGTAATGAGCAATCTGAACACTTCCTCCACTGTTTTCCACTTTGTCAGTTAATATAAACATAATTCACCAAATAGTTCAAAAGCCTTCTATATTAAGTGTCCAAAGGCATCTATATTAGAGGTGTCCAAAGGCGTCTATATAAGTAAAGGGTCAAACACCTCTTAAGTAAAAAAATAGTATATTCATAGTTACCTCCCTTGGTAAATTGTAAAAAGTGTGGGTTTATTATGCAGATGCAAATAGAGCGTCAACGTTGCCAATTGGAGACAATGACACTGGGCAGTTTGTGTCACAGGTCAGCAATGTTGGCAGTGAAAGAGTTAAATTGAAGTGGAAAAGTCTATTTATAGAAATTCAGCGTTAAGGTTGAATCAGGGCCTGCAATGTTTAACTTCCATTCAGTTAATATTTAAATAACAGCAATCCCTTCTTTATAATATAAAAGACAATGTAAAATTGGTTTCAGATCAATAACTTCTGAATGGGTCAATGTATTGAATTGATAGTTCATATGTACCTGTATAATCCTAAAATATTGGTTAAGTTTGATATTTGTGAATGTCCGTTTAGTTTTACAGGAGTTAGGCCCCTTTTTGACTTAATTTTCTGTAAAAAACTGGTTTCTGATCAATAGTGGGGGCATTTGTGCTGACAGACACATTCTAATAGATATGGACTATTCAGGGTCTGCATAGTTTCTCTCAGTCAATATCACATAATTTACAATGAACGAGTGTAATAAACCCATGACATATATTTGATATTAATCGTGTAAAATATCACTTCCAATTCATTTCAATATTTACCCGGCTCTCGTATGTAAAATGTCGAACTTCTTCTCGACCTGACAGAACATATATATGATGTTGATTTGTCATGGCAGATATGTTCTCGTTCCTTACAGAGTGAACTGACCAATAAATTGTAAATGTACCATTTTCCTGAGTGATGACTGATAAAAAGAATCTTAGATTCATGCTCATTGTTTATTTCATTTATTAAACTCGGTAAAAAATGATATAATGCTCAACAGAACCTTGCATAAATGAGGACTCCTGTAAGATCCTTTTTGTTGTATTTTTATGAAAATAAAAAGGGTTGGGGTGGCATGAAAATTAGGGGCGGGCGGGGATGATAATCTAGCAATTAATTTGTTATGACCTAATCGGGATGAACACTGTTTGGCTTCCTGAGTTACCATAAATGATGGTTGAATGGTCTTGGTTTAAATGGAAATAAAACAATTGAAACACTATACTAAATAATAAATAATGGTTGCGTTGTTATGGATATCATGTCAAGGTTCTTTTTTTTTGCATTAATTATTTTAAAATAATTATAATGTAACAAAATCAATTTGATCAAGCAGCCTGCCAAATTTTATTGAAAAGTTTCAATTAATACTTAACATTCATAAAATACAAAAAACTGTCCAGCGGATACTTCGGAGCCAGTGGAGAACAACGTGCCGAGGGAGAGGTTAAATGCATACAAAGGCATCAATTACTTGGTAGTCATTATCCCATCATAATGGCGTATCATCACCGGACATGTACACCTGAACTACTGGTGGAGATGTTTTCTATCATTGATACACTGCTAATTGCCGTGAGGGGAACTACTAGGTGCTGCACGGGCCAGTCATATAGCGTACACGTTACCAATCATTTTAACCTGTTAATGTATATTTTATGTAATATGTCTAGAACATAATGAGCAAAAATAAGCAAAAATAGACTTAATTATTCCCCTTATTGCACACAATATCTGAAATTTCCACATTAATTTTCCTTATCATGGTTGCATCCGTATCTGCAGAGATAAGCTCTTGTTTTACTGTTTTTGTTCTTTATCTGTTACTGTACTAACTGTCAGACAGAGAGTTGGGCAAATTCAGGCATTAATTCCATTAAAAAGCCCATTAATATCATTGTACGATGTGCAAGAATATAGGTATTTGCAAGAATTGTGCTATTAAAAAAATATAAAATCATATATAACTCGATTGAGTATAAGGCAGTCTGATTGAATATTTGATAAAGATATGTGATAACCCTTCATCATTTGTTTCAAGGAATTTGTTAGACTGGTTCATACTGATATTTGTTAGAATCATATAAATAGTATGAGATTATATAAAAATATAAAATCATATAAAACTTGTATAAAGATTTTGATAATACATTATGGTGATTTTATTGCCATTGTTTCATGGTGACTGGTTAGAAGGTTTCATTTCTTTACATTTGTTACAATCATATGAGAAAAGTTAAACACACATAGATGTCTTGTCATGTTAGTCTTATCCCAATTGTTTCATGATCTAGAATTGTAGTTGTCATTAAAAAATATTTTAACTCATAAAATAATGAATGTCGGTCTCTGTTATAAAACATTGTTAGAATCATATAAAAAATATGAAATCATATAAAACTCATATTGATACTTTGCTATCACATGGGGACCTCATGCCATTCATAAAAAATGTTTGTTTGCTGTGCTCTGACTCAGTATTTTTCATATGGGTAGGTAGGTAATTTTTTTTTGCCAGATTTTCATTTTGTATACACATTTTAAATAAAAATACACAGAAATCCTAAAAAAAAAATTACGCTTTAAAAGTAAAAAAAAATGTTTTGGGTAGCTGCAGTTTAGAAGCGTGGCAAACAAGTATTTTTTAAGAACGGCCCTCAGTGGCTGTGGCAATTGTTTCATTGTACTTGTTAAGTTTTAGTTGTTATTAAAAGAATGTCACTTATGAAAGGGTCCTCTGTGGCAGAGTGGTCAAAGGCACCATCTAAAGACCACTTACCTCTCACCGCTAAGGTCATAGGTTCGACTCTCGCTCGCTCCATAAACTTTATGTGAGAAAATTCCCAATTACTTGTGAAAGGACAGTGTTTGTACTCAGTCTGAGGTCTTCCTCCACCAATAAAACTGGATATATAACCTGAGATGTGTTGGAAAATGGCATTAAACCCCATTAAAAAAAGCACACACAAAAAAAAACTCATGAAATTATGAATGTGTCGTACATAATACATTATAATCTTAAACCAGTTGTTTCATACTGGCATATTTCAGAATTATATGATAATATAATTATAAAATCATAATATTAAAATTTATTGAGTTATCAGTTAGTGATACAAGATGTTTTTTGTTGATATTTATGAAAACAAATTAAATAATAAACTGAAAAGAGATTAACTTACTTGTGCATCCAAATTAGACTGAAATACTGATTATTCCCGCTTGAAATTGCAAAAAAAATGGATGTATCAAATGGGTAATATCATTTCAATTTAATCTCTACTTTATCTGCAATTTTTTTCCATATTTTTGAATTAGTTATTATTATTATTATTCCAAATTTATATGGCACTCTTTTCATGCACACACTCAATAGTTCTTTACAGAATTAAATATAGTCGTGCAATCCAATGTAAACAATTAAAGAAATTTCAAACATTTACAGACCTTTATTGCTTAAAATATTGCTTATTTAATTAAACTATCACAAGAATAAAATGTACGTGCAAAAGGATACAAATAGTTACATATATTGAATAATTGTAAAACTTGCGGTGAAAAATGTGTATAAATCTGATTGAAATAAAACTTGTAACATTTAAAGCAAAATTATTTGACCAGTACTTAACATCAAGCAGTATTTTTTTTTATTATTTTAAGAATTAGGATTCTATTTCCATTTCACAATTTTGATTAAAATATTGTGTTTTGTCATGTTTTCTTGGATTTGAAATTTAATAGATAAAAATGATAGTATTTCATTTCAAACATAATTAATGATATTTATTAAGACAGTTATAGCAACTTTTCTTAACATGTTGCCTTTAATACAAAGTATGGCTATCGTTTAATTATGAAATCTTAATTTTTGTTCAGTAGTCAATTTTCTTTCATTTGCTAGGAAACAAATATTCAATTGTTTAATAAATTAAACATTAAATGACACGACAGTCTTACGATAATTGTTTATATGGATATTTTAAAGATTTTATAGCAGTTTTCTCTTTTAAATAGTTTTGTTTTGTTTATTACAATCTCTTCATAAAATTGGATATTAAATTTATATTAGATATATATTGATATTTAATTGATTTGGTAATTAATTTATTTTCGTATTAAATTGATAGTGAAATTTAAATTGTATTGATATTAAATTAATATATTAAATCAAATTGATATTTAATTGATTGAGGTTTGATTGATTGATTTTTAATTGATTTGGTTATGGATTTATATTCATATTAAATTTGTAGTGATATATAATTTGTATTGATATTTGATTGATTTATTAAATCAAATTGATATTTAATTATTTGGTGTTTGATTGATGTAATAATTCAATTATATTGATATTTAATTTATAATGTTATTTGATTTATATTGATTTAAATTTATATATTAAATTAAATTGACATTTAATTTATTGATGTGTAATTAATTGGATTATTAATTTATATTCATATTAAATTTAGTGATATATAGTTTTTGTTGATATTAAATTTATATATAATTTAACTGATTGATGTTTAAGTGATGTAATAGTTAATTTATATATTCATATTAAATTTATTGATGTTTAATTAATTTGATTATTAAATTTATTGTGATATATAATTTGTATTGATATTAAATTTATATATTGAATTAAATTGATATTTAATTGATGTAATAATTAATTTATATTCATTTTTAATTTATATTGAA
Source organism: Panopea generosa (assembly GCA_029582155.1). NCBI lineage: Eukaryota > Metazoa > Mollusca > Bivalvia > Adapedonta > Hiatellidae > Panopea > Panopea generosa. The sequence goes on along the minus strand of CM055910.1, from coordinate 41,923,223 downwards.
ATTTATATTTTTATTAAAGTCATATTTCAGTATGATGTTTTGAAGGCTCAATGCAACACTGCTCTGTTTCCTTATTTGTTTATATATACATGTAGATAGAAACATGTTGCACTGAGCCCTCAGTTTGCTATATAGGATATTTATATAAAAATGATATGGCATTTCATTAAGTATTACATAATATATAACTATAAAATGAAAGATATAATTTATCATGCATTTTTATCAAAGGATGAATGGTACAAAAAAATGGTGTTTCATAAAACAAATTATGACAGTTAAAGTGATATATTGCATATACATGTAATACCATATATAATTATTTTTATATGTCTTTATAATGTATTATTATATTATATGTATATACTTTTTAGTAATGTTTTTATATAGATGTATATAATAGAATAATGTTAGCAGTATATTAATAATTTATGTCATATTCAATTCAACTTTTTATTAGTGATTCAGGCCTCCTGCCTACACACATTGCACATATAAAATATAATATCAAATCATTTTACTATGTCTGGTTAGGTAACAACATATTGTATTTCAATCAAATGCATTCAAGTACAAAGACATAAGAATAAACAACATTACCATATACGGTACATTTTAAATTTTTGATAATTTGGCTCCTTTTGATGAAAGAATTATAAAGATACATGACTACATGTTTTATGACATTTTCATTTACCTAACATAATCATATAAAAAGTTGTTTTTGCTGGAAAGATTGAAATAATTCTTGGACAGCAACAAATGATATTCCTCTTTAAGTAGATTTTTGCAATGAAAACACAGATGTCTGTCCTTTGATATACCTGAATGTCTTCTTCGTTCTGTACATAGACTTGAGAAGCTACCATTGGAACTCTAAACCTCTTTATATCCAATACATTTAGGTGACTTCGTTCCATATATACTGAACCTAAAAAGAAACTTTCGCTAAGTTTGTTGTATAATTATGTCTTATCAATCTACTTTCAGCCTGAGCCCGTGTGGTTCCGGCTAAGAATAGAATCACTGCCAATCTCTGCAGAGGGGTAGGAATCCTCCGAATGGGTGTCGTGTTCATTTTATCATTTTTTGTCGTGTTCACTATTGTTGTAAAATTATCAACCTCTGTGTGGTTTCAGGGAGCCATGAGTGATGGCAAGAATAGGACCACTGTGGCTCATGCATGTCCTAAGAAGCGACAATTTGAGTTATACAATATAATTTGCTGAAACTCTGCAGTTCTGCAGGTATCAAGGTGCTTGGTTGATTCTGCATATTCATTTGTTGGTGTTGTTTTTTTTTTAAATCTTTATGTTAATTTGTTGTTTTTGTACATGTAGAGTGAACCTGGAATCTTCCATCCTGTTGGCGTCGAATAACCTATAATGTGTTGGTAAGCCGTAATACTCTATTCATTCATTCATTCATTACTTTCAGCCTGTGGGGTATTATCATTTTTTTATCCCACAGGCTGACATAAACAAGCTTGTGCTCTCAATGCGATGTCGCTGTCAGGCAGTCATCATCACACGCGGCGGCCAAACACGCTACTGATAACCTGATTTTGAAATCCATCCCTTCCTGTTTTAAATTCAAATCATACAATAAAATTGATAATTTCTATCCAATTTAGCTATTTCAGTATATTGATAAGACATAATTGTACAATAAACAGAAGATTTCAGCCAAAGTTAGTTAGATGTTAACAAAATATTCAAATTCAAACTTAGCGAAAGTTTTTTTTTTGGTTCAGTATAGTTTGTTCTGACTTAAAATGCTTATACAAATTTAGTTTTACATTACCCTCCACCTTTGGTAAGTCTATTATGATAACAATTTTGTAATGTCAACATTTGTTAGTCCCCAAACACAAACAAAACCATTTGAGTATACAGGTTGTGTTTGAGTTTTGAACCCAATACAGCCTAAAAATACTAACATTAAAATTATAACATTTTATTACATTTCTTGTGCTCAGCATTTTAAAGATTTTACAACAGTATTAAATACATTTTTGTTGGCAGATATAAAATATCTTCCACGGTCACCTATACAAATGTTGCTGCAGCATTACGAGATTTCATACTCTAACGTGAAGTTAAAAAACATTTATGTAGCGCCTCGCAGGCTAGAGAAATTTTGAATAGTTAATTTTTAAGTATATGTTGAAAATATTTCTTGTATTGTGAACCACTTATATATATTGTTCAGTTATTAAGGGTATAAGATAATTCAATGTTTATTGTATTGTTACATTTTTAAAAGTTTATATCAAATGCCTACATTCTTAAGATTTCATGTATATCTTATTTTTTTTAAATTTTTAAAAAATCACAATTTTTAAGGGAGGGACCCCATTGGAAATAAGCATGTTTGTTGCTTTAATGGGTTATCCCAGGTTATAAGATCTTTTTTAGATGAGTACTATAATTATTTATTTTACTTATTTATTTTTCTTGATTTATTACTGTTATTTTATTATCATGATATATATGTTGTATAATGGTATTATATACCTGAATAAATTTGAATAGAACTATGGGGGGAATTATCTGTTAAAGAAACACAGATTTGAAATGACACGAAAATGATGTGAAAGTTCCTCCCTAACATGGGGTGGTCTGGCCCCATTTCCCAATAGTAAAGGGAGGGCCCTGATTCACAAATCCTTTACAAGCATATAACAATGTGTGTATATAAAGTTATGATATAAAATATTACTTGTGTAACAGGAAATCTCCCCCCCTGAAGATATCCCCCCCCTCCCCCGGGGGCTATATTTTCTAGGAAATATTTTCCCCTGGGGGCATATTATATTTCCTAGGAAAAACTCCCCCAGTCTGAAAGAAATCCCCCCCCCCCTCCCCCACACACACATTTTACTTTTTGCTCAGAGGAGATCAGATTATATATATTAAATGCTAGTTACTTAATATAATAATGTACTGTAGCAGTAAGATGTGTTATAACCTCTACTGGCAGGTAATGCCAGTACAGCTTGTGTCATGGCGGGTTGTCCATCATCCGTCCGTCAATATTTAAGTTGCGACCTCTTAAGTTAGACTGTTAGTCCACCATCTCCTGTCACACCCTTATTTCCTGTTAGACCATTATCTCCAGTCACACCCTTATCCCCTGTTAGACCATCATCTCCTGTCAAATCTTTAAACCATGTTAGACCATCATCTCCTGTCAAAACCTTACCCTTGTTAGACCATCATCTCCTGTCAAACCCTAATCTCCTGTTAGACCATCATCTCCTGTCAGACAATTATCCCCTGTTAGACCATCATCTCCTGTCACACCCTTATCTCCTGTTAGACCATTATCTCGTTCACACCATTATCCCCTGTAAGACCATCATCTCCTTTCAAATTGTTAAACCCTGTTAGACCATCATCCTCTGTCAAATCTTTTAACCCTGTTAGACCATCATCACCTGTCAAACCCTTTTCCCCTGTTAGACCATCATCTCCTGTCAAACCCTTATCCCCTGTTAGACCATCACCTCCTGTCTAACCCATATCCCCTGTTAGACCATCATCTCCTGTCAGACCCTTATACCCTGTTAGACCATCATCTCCTGTCAAAACCTTACCCTTGTTAGACCATCATCTCCAGTCACACCTTATCCCCTGTTAGACCATCATCTCCTGTCAAATCTTTAAACCATGTTAGACCATCATCTCCTGTCAAAACCTTACCCTTGTTAGACCATCATCTCCAGTCACACCTTATCCCCTGTTAGACCATCATCTCCTGTCAAATCTTTAAACCATGTTAGACCATCATCTCCTGTCAAAACCTTACCCTTGTTAGACCATCATCTCCTGTCAAACCCTAATCTCCTGTTAGACCATCATCTCCTGTCAAACATTGTACCCTGTTAGACCATCATCTCCTGTCAGACAATTATCCCCTGTTAGACCATCATCTCCTGTCACACCCTTATCTCCTGTTAGACCATTATCTCGTTCACACCATTATCCCCTGTTAGACCATCATCTCCTGTCAAATTGTTAAACCCTGTTAGACCATCATCCTCTGTCAAATATTTTAACCCTGTTAGACCATCATCACCTGTCAAACCCTTATCCCCTGTTAGACCATCATCTTCTGCCAAACCCTTATCCTCTGTTAGACCATCACCTCCTGTCTAACCCTTATCCCCTGTTAGACCATCATCTCCTGTCAGACCCTTATACCCTGTTAGACCATCATCTCCTGTCAAATCCTTATCCCCTGTTAAACCTTCTTATATTTCCTTCATTATCTCACTAGCTCTACCAATCACATTCACATTCTCTCCATTACCTCACTAACTCTACCAGACACATTCACATTCCCACCATTATCTCACTAGCTCTACCAATCACATTCACATTCTCTCCATCACCTCACTAGCTCTACCAGTCACACTCACATTCTCTCCATTATCTCACTAGCTCTACCAATCACTCACATATTCTCCATTATCTCAATAGCTCTACCAGTCACATTCACATTCCCTCCATTATCACACTAGCTCTGCCGGTAATATTCACATTCTCTCCATTATCTCACTAGCTCTACCAGTCACATTCACATTCCCTCCATTATCTCACTAGCTCTATCAATCACACTCACATTCTCTCTATTATCTCACTAACTCTACCAGACACATTCACATTCCTTACATTATCTCACTAGCTCTACCAATCACATTCACATTTTCTTCATTATCTCACTAGCTCTACATGTCACATTCACATTCCCTCCATTATCTCACTAACTCTACCAGTAACATCAACATCATTATCTCACTAGCTCTTCCAGTCACATCCACATTCCCTTCATTAATTCACTAGCTCTACCAGTCACATTCAAATTGCCTTAATTATCTCACTAACTCTACCAGTCACTTTCACATTCCCTCAATTCCCTGCCAAGTTTTTTTTTTAAAATCCATCCATGTATGACAAAGTTACAGACCTGAAAGTAAAGTGGGGGTAAATTTTCAGGGCGGGGGTTAATTTCCTAGAAAATATAAATGTAAAGTGGGGATATTTTCTTTGGGGGAATATTTACTGTTACACCGGTATTCAAATATTACTGGCATTCAAATAGTACTGGCATTTAAATATTACCGGCAAATAGTACCTGCTTACAAATATTACTGGTATTCAGAAATAAAAATAAAATGACATTGTAAAAATCCTTTATAAGATACATACACAAAGTTAATACATTCCTATTGTTGACTTTGGTTATGAATAAATTTATTATTGGAACAAAAAATATTTTGCCTGGATAGTGACCTCTGTGGTTGAATTGTCAAAGGTGCTAACATATATTGATCACTTTGCTCTCACCACTGAAGTCATGGGTTTAAGTCTAGCTTTGCCCAAAAACTTCATGTGAGAAAGTTTGCCAGTTACTTGCAGACAGACGGTGGGTCTACTCAGAATTATTCTGAGGTTTCCTCTACCAATAAAACCCGATATGACATATATAATCTGAAATGTGTTAAAATTAGTGTTAAACTCCATTTAAAAATGTTTGTCTTTTACACGGATATTGATCAACAAATGACAACAAAATCTTTACTTTTTTTTTCAGCATATAATTTGATGCTTTGCCAAATATTCAGTGGTGGTACAGTGGTATGCCCTCTCTACCTTGCATACAGGAAGTTGTGTGTTTTATCCCAGGTAGGTCTGGTGAAATATTTGAAAATGGTTCTAGAAGCTTCCTCGACGTGTCCATGGTATGATACTCCAGTGTGATATTGTTTACAGTACTCGAGAACACACTATCACGATATTATTCTAAAAGGACTTATGGGATACTTCACACATACAGATTTCTACTGAGTTACCCAGGTGACTTGTTATAAGCATTAATTATTACCAAGCGCGTCCAGGCCATCTTTAAAAAAAAAATTGTTTGCTGTAGGTAGCAAATTTTTTTTTGCCAGATTTTGATTTTGCATGAAATCTAAAAAAAAACATTCAACGTTTTACAAGTCAATAAAAAAGTTTGGGTAGCTGCAATTTTGAGTGAATAGGACTGTAGGAGCACGGCAAACAAATAATTTAAGGACGGCCCCGTCTGAGCATTTGTCAGTCAAACTGGTTTCTGATGGACAACTTCTGAAAGGGTTTAAGTATTTAATTAATAGTTAGTGTGTGGCTGTATAATTGTAAAATACAGGTCAAGTTTCATATTTGTCAATGTTGGTCACATTTTTACATAAGTTTTTGCCCCTTTCCAGTGTAATTTTTAATAAAATTTACCTTCATGTTGTGGGGGCATCAATGTCCTGTGGACACTTTTCTGGTTAAAGAGTTAAGTATTCTGACATTTAAAGTATTGCTCTGTTATTTCCTTTACTAAAAGGATGTATTTTCATGTTTAAGTTGACACATGAATAAATACTTGTTTGTACACACTGTGTCAGTTTGAGGGTTTGTATGTTAAGATATACGCCAGTGAGTGATTTGGACACTGAAAAAGTAGGTTTGAGTCCTGCTCCCTCCAAAAAACTTTTATGTAAAAATGTTTGTAAGCTGCCTGCAAAAGGATGTTGGTTCTACTCAGATTCATTCTGAGGTCTTCTTCCACCAGTAAAACTGGATAAAACTGAAATGTGTTAAAAATGTTATTTAACCCTGTTAAAAAAAAATCATTGTGATTTTCAGCTTTTAATAATACTGTCGCTGGCAAATAAATTCAGGAAAAAATAAAACTTGTCACAAAGAAATCTGTGAGCCTTTACAAATAACCCATTACAAAACAAACCTGCAAACATTGGCTCACTACCAGCAATGAGAGTTTAGCTAAAGCCTCCTGCTCAGGTGAGCTTAAAATTAAAAACACAGGTGAACTTTTTTAAATTTTAATGAGACTATATAGCATGATATGCCCATATTTTTTAATTATGGTATAAACTCTCTGAAGGATCTAATTGCACTCTAATTAAAGTGGTTAAATGTCAGCAACAAGGCTCAGTAATGACTTTAATGACATATACGTGTTTGTCAGTATACTCATATTGTCCTCTGTCTGTTACACCCAGTATTATTAATACCCAATAATCACACGAGGAGCTGTTCAGGGAATTTTCATTTTGAAATTTTCAATATCACTTTAATTTAAACTTCTTATTTTTGTACATATGTGCACTGATTAAAAACTTTTATTGCAAACAATGATGTTTTGTTTTTTTATACATTTACAATGAACTGATCCAGTTTTCATTAAAACCTGCGGAGAAGATTACAGTGAAATTCGATACACTGATAGAATTATCAATTGAAATGCTCTTTCTGTCTCCTCATATTTTTTTATATAACCAATATTTATGGTTTAAAAGACCTGTAATGTGTTGGTACGACGTAAAACTCTATTCATTCATTTATTCATTCATTGAAAGACCTGACTTTTTTTTTTTTTATTGTCGACCAATAGTACTTGCCATCTTTACTTTTTTACATTTGTGGAAAAAAAAGAATTCTATTAAGGTTTGACTTTTTTTATTCTGTGGTTGACGGGTTTATTATTAAAATTATTGGGCGGTCAAAAAAAATAAAATCAGAATTTCTTTCTAAACTGAGAAACAATTTATTACCAATGAAATGTGGACATCAGATTTAGTCATTTTCTGTGTTTAAGATATTAATTCCCAAAACAATAACTTTTAATCCTGGTTTTGTCAAGAAAATCTGCAGTTTAGTTTACTCCCCTTCCCCACACAAACTCTATTTGATAAAAGTTTGGCATAAACACTTTTGTAAGCAAAAATGATGATATAAATGAACATAGGAATATGGAAATCAATAAAATCCTGTCCATGCATCTAATCAAGTTTTATAATTTTTAAAATAAATTATTTTATTAGCACACAGATGCCAAAGTAGTGCAGTGTTTGTACTGTATTAATTGACAGATGTGTTACAACTCAATCTTTATATTTGAAATCAGTAATCATATATATTTGTAATAACAATATTCCCTAATGTTTGATCACGGGTCATAATGACATATTACAAGTAATGTTGTACAATATACAATATTCTATGAACCATAGTGGTGGCCTAGAGGAAGAGTGTCTGCCTTGCACGCTTGTTGCTTCAATCCCCATCTGGGTCATATAAAAGACTTAACGAAAATGGAAATAGAAGCTTGCTCACTTGGTGCTCGGCATTTAGAGGAAAGTAATAGGTCTTCTAGATCCCGACCAGGTGTCAGTATAATGTGACTGGGTGGGGTTTCATACCATGTGTCTGTTGCATGAGACTGATGTATGGCAGGGCTTAGAACACTAAGACACTGTTGTGATATAACTGAAAAATTGTTGAAAGCTATGCTAAACAGCAAACAATAATATACTATATTAAGAAATAAAAGATATTGTGTTCAGTTCTGTATAATGTTAAAACATGTGGAGACAGTCATCTCTGAGTATAATACTACACTGAAAGGAAAAAGAAAGTTTACATTTTGGTTTTTAAAATAATTTCATTATTGGCTAAGTTTTTTCATGTGATGGAAAATGAACTGATTTTTTCTTATTGTTTTGCTTTAAAATGAATTAAATGTTTGTTTTTTGATTCAACAATATGATGAAATATAAATATACAAAATTTATATGCAATACATTTATTGTTCCTTGACCTGTCAATGTTTATAAGTATGTATACTTTCTTTTTCCTTTCACTGTATATGAAATGTTCTATTTAAAGGCAGCATGTCATTTTTTTCTTCAAAGTTTTAAATACAGTAGAACTTCGTTGGCTCGAACACGGAAGGCTGGAACACTATATATAGCTCAAACAACTTACCTGGTTCCAGCAAAATTCTTATTACGATGTATACACATGTGCATATATAATATTTGGCTCGAACAACTCTTAACTCAAACTTTTTTGTTCAGTCCCATTGAAGTTCTACTGGACATAATAAAGATATTCCAATGTATAATTCTAGATGGCGTTGTTGCCTTAAGGTATCTATTAAAACATACCAAAATCATATATTGTAAAAGGATTTCCAACTTGGCCTATGTGAAAATTAGACGTTAGACGAAAATATTTTTCCTGCTTAAAGGATTTATATCAGGATTTTTTGAAATTTTAAAATGGGCTGAAACTTTTTTTTTCAGTTTATCATGTGTATATAATATTATACTCACTGACCCAGTATGTGACGTATTGAAGGAGTTGCATGATTTCATTTTGATTTCATTTGATCCAGTTTACAGGTTTACACAGTAAAAATTGTTTCATCTCAGAAAGAGTCCAATTGACGATGCAAAGGTTGTCCAGCAGTATTTAAGCGCTGTCTATTTTTAGAATGGGGATTTTATTTCAAGTTTACCTCCCCAATTTAAAAAACATCAATTTTGTAATATTTTGGTGGATTTGATGTATCAGATAATTCTGATTTTATTGATTAATGATAATGAAATGCTTTTATCAATTCTAATAATTTTTTATCTTTTAAAATATTTAAAGCATTTTTTTCCTGATAAACACCCTTTAAATTGCAGTACCTTTTATGATGCAAGACATAATTTTCATTTTCATGCAATCTCATTAAAATCATGTCCTAAAGAATGCTTCGCTATGAGATCTGACGCCGACACATAGAAGGTCATGTTCAGACGACTTTCCGCCAGCCAATCAGTGGCTTCTTTTCAAGGTTTTAAAAGCGAAGGTAGAGGTCTATTTTAACCAAAGAAAAATCTATATTTAGCTGGGATTCCAATTATCATGTGCAATTACATTAAGGAAGATCATGTACTTTAGTCAGATTGTGGTTACATGCTGTTAAACTTGGATGATCTTAGAAAATTAGGAGTAGCAAGTCGAGTCGTTTTAGTATCTGTTTTAGTTTTAGTATGTTTTTTAGCTTCAGAGTGTTAGTTTTTAACAAAGAAAAATAATACATAAGTTAAACCTGTCTTGAGCAGCCACTCAAGAGAAAGAGCAAAACTGGCTTCTTAAGGCAGATGGCTGCTTACACAGGTTAATTAGAATTAAAATTACATGTATAACAGTACTAATTAAAAAATGTGGTTGCTTAATAGAGGTGACCACTAATACAGGTTTAACTGTATTCTTAAAATACATGTACATTACATACTGCAGCGTGTATGTAACGTGTAAGGAGAGAAATACATGTACATTACATACTGCAGCGTGTATGTAACGTGTAAGGAGAGAAAAACATGTACATTACATACTGCAGCGTGTATGTAACGTGTAAGGAGAGAAATACATGTACATTACATACTGCAGCGTGTATGTAACGTGTAAGGAGAGAAATACATGTATATTACATACTGCAGTGTGTATGTAACGTGTAAGGAGAGAAATACATGTACATTACATACTGCAGCGTGTATGTAACGTGTAAGGAGAGAAATACATGTACATTACATACTGCAGCGTGTATGTAACGTGTAAGGAGAGAAATACATGTACATTACATACTGCAGCGTGTATGTAACGTGTAAGGAGAGAAATACATGTACATTACATACTGCAGCGTGTATGTAACGTGTAAGGAGAGAAATACATGTACATTACATACTGCAGCGTGTATGTAACGTGTAAGGAGAGAAATACATGTACATTACATACTGCAGTGTGTATGTAACGTGTAAGGAGAGAAATACATGTACATTACATACTGCAGCGTGTATGTAATGTGTAAGGAGAGAAATACATGTCAGCAGCATGACTAACTCAGTCATAGAGCATTCGCTCTGTCATTGAATGGTCCTAGGTTCGAGTCTCAGACTGACTGCATATTGTTCTCATCATGTTACATTGGCGTCAAGCTCGGGACTGTGACATAATATTCCGAGAAAAATTCACATGATTCTCGTGGGTGAATATATCACATTGTGTAACCTGTAAGGTGAGAAATATATGTCACCAGTCTCTTGCTAGACCCAGTCAGTGAAAGGTCCCCACTTCAAATCTCAGACTGGCTACTTATTTTTTTCATCCTGTTACATATATGTGAAAGTAAGAATTAAAAACAAACTACTCACAAGGCCATAATAAATTAATTGCTAGATTATCATTCCCGTCTGCCCCCTAATATTCATGCTGCCCAAACCCTTTTTATTTTATTTTTTTTTTTTAATATTAAAAAAACATTGAAAAATTTAAAAATAAAAATAAATAATAAAATCGTCCTGCCCTCCCCGTTTTTAAGAAAAATTGTGATGATAATCTAGCAATTAATTAATAATGGCCTAATGAACAATTCCAAGCATCCAAGGAAACCAGATTGTAAAAGTTAATGATTTTTAACAACAAAAACAGTTTTAAACTATCCTTGGTGGATTAACATGCTGTCTCCAGATCTCTTGCCTTGTCACTTTTGAAGTCATGAGTTTAAACCCAGCTTTGACCAAAATCTTTATTGGAGAAAGTTTGTCATTTACTTACAAGAGGAATTTTGGTGCTTCTACTTAGATTCATCACAAGAACTACTTCAACCAGTATAAGAGCATACAAACTTAATTCCTAGATTTTCATCCCTACACACACATTGTTTTTTTATCCATCCCGACATGTTTTATTGTATTGTCCAGATCGTGGATTTTGTTCTTTTTATTGATTTTGTTTTTGCAGCAGGAACCATAATTTACCAACAATTTTAATATTTAGATCTTTCCAAAGATTTTGTTTCATTTCATGTCTAATATCACACTTCTATTTCATTATTCGATAAAATCCATTTCATGCTCCAACCAATGACTTTCAAAAACAACTCAGCGCTGCCACAGTCTACACAGAAAAAGGGCTTAAGAGCAATTCATATAAACTTTGCTTTCTTTACAATTTAGAATTTTCATTTTGAGTAAAATATGATCTAAAAAATTTCAACCACCTGTAAGATTCTGCCACATCTGTCATGTGGGCAGCAACGTTCTGCTGCTTTTTCTGCAAAGCCCGAGGAACGTTATCAAAGTTTCTTTTTTTTTTGTGTGTCTTTTTAAAAATCCAGTTTTACAGCTGTGAAAGTTCTAGGCCTGTAAATTCAGAAAATGAGATTTTTTTTCAGGACAAAAAAGTCGGGTGTGTCTGCATGGTTTATGACTGTTGATGGCAATAACCTTTCTGCAAAGGTTTCTCCATCAAATTCCCCGGATTCATTTAACTTAACACAATCCCCACTTCTGAAATGCTTTTAAATAATTGATGGCTCAAATTAAAAATAATCATGCCTGCTAACTTAATAAATGCTCTTGCAACTAGTTTCTCATGAATTTTTGCTTTTTCTGCAAATTGTGAAACAAAAAGTTAAAAATAAAAATGCTCAATGCAATTTCTATTCACAGTTTTGAACTTTTGGTCAATTTAATAGAACGTTACGACCCCTCTAACACTCAGTAAATGTCAGATATTTTTGTTCCCATGTCAACAAAAAGTGTAATAAATGGTAAGTGGGAGGGGTTGTGAGTTTAACTCATTATGATATATATCATATTATTTTGAAATAGGAGGAGACTTGATGATCAAACTGAAGTGTAATAACATTTACATTTGTTATGTCTATATTTTTTATATTTTACGTAATTAAAAAAAAAGTAGGGTGTTGTGTCTACAAATTAAAGGGTGGTCCCCAAAGCACTGTTCAGGGGCTTAAAATAATGGATTTTATTGGCAGGGCTGGGACCTTCCTGCAAATATTTTGAAAGGTCTGCAAGAAAAGGGTGGTCCCCACAGCACTGTTCAGGAGCTTAAAATTATGGATTTTATTGGCAGGGCCAGGGACCTTCCAGCAAATATTTTGAAAGGTCCGCAAGAATTTTGGAAAGGTCCAAATTTTAGCGGTAAAATTAATTTTGCATTGTGTATTTCCATTTACGCAAGTGTCTTTGAAATGACGTAAATGAAGCTAGTACAACCATCGGCATTTGATATAATTTTCACCCAAATTTACTTTATTTTTCAACTGCACTATGCACATATACTGATAACGGCTTACCAGCTCTGGCCATGGCATGAGATGCATTAAATGACTTACCTAAGTTTTCTTTTTAATCAATGGTTTCTGCAGTCAGTGGCGTAGCTGCCTTTATGCCACCGGGCTTGTACATTATTTTTACTTTTTTATCAGTAGCTCAATTAAAATTATAAGGGTCCAACCTCAAAAACTTAAGGTCATGGACCTTTGACTTTACCCCCTGCTGTTAAATATTGATTTTGATCACATTCATGCACCAAATCAATCTTCATACTTACAACTGTACATATATCTGTATTAGATCATTAATGCCTTAAACTTCATATTAAAGAAATTACAGTTTTTAGCTTGACTGGCCAGTGGTTAAGACAGCTTAATATGTGATAACACATCTGTTTTTATTAGCAGGCTGCCAGTTTATTGTACTTAAACTTCACATGGATTTTTGTGATGTATATAAGACTACACACCAAATTTCTCTTTTCAGTCCAATCTTTAAAATGACTGCCAGGCCTGATTAGCTCAGTTGGTAGCGTGCCTAACTATCAATCCATGGGTCGTAAGTTCAAATCCCCGCCCGCCAACAGTCTTCGTGATGATTGATATACAACACTGTGTCTCATTATCATTCGTCTCTCACCACTGATTCAAGTGGAAAAGATATCAGTTACTTGCTGAGATGGGGTGTGCTTGAGTACTGGGTAACCTGTCAGGATCCCAGGAAACAGTGGTTAGGTTAACATTACTGATCGTCTGATATAACCCTCTGTGGCATAAAAATGATGCTAAATATTCAATCAATCAATCAAAGTAGTGTCATTACAAAAGAGAGGGAAAATCTTAAAAAAAAATCTTCTACTAATTTTGAAAATCATTAATTAGAAATAATCACCAGATCTAGTTCTATTTGGTTTGTACAAATATTGTCCCTTGGGTAACTTTACACCACCCCAGTATCATCAAAGGGTTAATGAAGAGATTCATAGTTTATTTAAATGTACTAGTAATTGATTTGGTTAAAATCATAGAAGCATTATTAGGTCAAAGACATTCAAATATGTTAAGAAAATAGGCCCTTAGAAACTTTTAAAAATAAAATTTCAAAGAACTAACCAGTCGATCAGATGTATTCATATTTTGATAAATCGTCATAAAGTTAAATAATCATACAGGCACATGAGGTTTTATCACTTTTCATAACAAACAAAATAATATTATTATAAAATGCAAAAATGTAGAGCCTTTCTTTTGTAATTAATAATAAAAAAATTAATTATTTTAGAAACAAATTGCCAATTTTGCAGGATTTCTATAATTCAAGATTTAAAAGTACAAAATCTGAAAGTTGTTTAATAAAATCAATTTCTAAAAATAGATACGGAGGAAGTCAAAAATTAGGAACAAGTCAGAAATGTGAATAGTGGCTCAAAATTGATGGTTATATGCACACGATTTTAATTTCATTAACTTTTGAGGCCGGGCCCATTTGGCACAGTCAGTAGTGCTTCTGACTATCAATCCAGGGCCTCTGATTCCCTGCTCAGTCAAGTTCTCTGTGGTCGTTGACGTTTGACATTATGTCTCATTATCATACTTCTCTCACAACTGATTAAAGTGAGGAAGTTTTCAGTTATTTGCTTCAGTACTTGTTAATCTTCCAGTATCCAAGGAAACATTGGTTAGGTTAAATGAGTGTCTGTTAGCCCTCGATGGCATCTAAAAATTCAAAGAAAGAAAGAAAACAAGTTTTTGTGAAATTGTTTTGAAAATAATTCTGATTATATCTTAGCAATTATAGAAATATGTTCCAAGTTTATTTATACAGAATCAATGTGCTAAGTTTTTATAAAATAAAAAAATTAAAATTGTTGAACTTTAATTAATTGAATATGGTTTCTTGGCATAAATATCATAATATTTTATGAACACATTTATATGTGTTACAAGCATTGAGTAGTGAGGTTTCAGCAAGTCAACCGGTATAAAACTGTCTAGACAGAGAAATGGTGCATACAACGTGCCACTGCTGAGATTTTTGACAGAAATCTGATGAAGATTTGACAAACAACACTAGACTCCCTGTTGTTTGGCTGACAGTTGATTTTAACCTGCTTCAACTGTTGCTGGGATGAACCGAGGTTTCAGGGTTGCAGTTGCAGATTGAAAGAATTTCTACATAGGTGGAGAAGATTTATACCTACATCCGTATAAAGCTTTAACTCAGTAGAGAGATGACCAAAAAAAACTTCATGACAAGCTTTACCTTCATTAGAGAGATGAAGAACAATACCTACATACAAATTGGGGAGAGTTTTACCTCCAATAGAGAGATTGAAAACAATACATATGCAAGTTGAGGAGAGCTTTACCTCCAATAGAGAGAGCAATACATACATACAAGCTGAAGAGAGCTTTACTTCCAGTAGAGAGAACAATGCATACATACAAGCTGAGGAGAGTTTTACTTCCAGTAGAGAGAACAGTACATACATACAAGTTGCGGAGAGCTTTACTTCAAGTAGAGAGAATAATACATACATACAAGCTGAGGAGAGCTTTACTTCCAGTAGAGAGAACAAAACATACATACAAGCTGAGCAGAGCTTAACTTTCAGTAGAAAGAACAATACATACATACAAGCTGAGGAGAGCTTTACTTCCAGTAGAGAGAACAATATATACAAGTTGTGGAGAGCTTTACTTCCAGTAGAGAGAACAATACGTATATACAAGCTGAGGAGAGCTTTACTTCCAGTAGAGAGAACAATACATACATACAAGCTGAGAAGAGCTTTACTTCCAGTAGAGAGAACAATACCTACATACAAGCTGAGGAGAGCTTTACTTCCAGTAGAGAGAACAATACCTACATACAAGCTGAGGAGAACTTTACTTCCAGTAGAGAGAACAATACCTACATACAAGCTGAGCAGAGCTTTACTTCCAGTAGAGAGAACAATACCTACATACAAGCTGAGGAAAGCTTTACTTCCAGTAGAGAGAACAATACCTACATACAAGCTGAGGAGAGCTTTACTTCCAGTAGAGAGAACAATACCTACATACAAGCTGAGGAGAGCTTTACTTCCAGTAGAGAGAACAATACCTACATACAAGCTGAGGAGAGCTTTACTTCCAGAAGAGATAACAATACCAACATACAAGCTGAGGAGAGCTTTACTTCCAGTAGAGAGAACAATACATACATACAAGCTGAGGAGAGCTTTACTTCTAGTAGAGAGAACAATACCTGCATACAAGCTGAGCAGAGCTTTAATTCCAGTAGAGAGAACAATACCTGCATACAAGCTGAGGAGAGCTTTACTTCCAGTAGAGAGAACAATACCTGCATACAAGCTGAGGAGAGCTTTTCTTCCAGTAGAGAGAACAATACCTGCATACAAGCTGAGGAGAGCTTTACTTCCAGTAGAGAGAACAATACATGCATACAAGTTGCGGAGAGCTTTACTTCCAGTAGAGAGAACAATACATGCATACAAGTTGCGGAGAGCTTTACTTCCAGTAGAGAGAACAATACATACATACAAGCTGGGGAGAGGTTAACTTCCAGTAGAGAGAACAATACCTACATACAAGCTGAGGAGAGCTTTACTTCCAGTAGAGAGAACAATACCTACATACAAGTTGGGGAGAGCTTTACCTCCAGTAGAGAGAACAATACATACATACAAGCTGGGGAGAGCTTTACCTTCAGTAGCGAGAACAATACATACATACAAGTTGCGGAGAGCTTTACTTCCAGTAGAGAGAACAAAACATACATACAAGCTGAGGAGAGCTTTACTTCCAGTAGAGAGAACAATACATACATACAAGCTGAGGAGAGCTTTACTTCCAGTAGAGAGAACAATACATACATACAAGCTGAGGAGAGCTTTACTTCCAGTAGAGAGAACAATACATACATACAAGCTGAGGAGAGCTTTACTTCCAGAAGAGAGAACAATACATACATACAAGCTGAGGAGAGCTTTACTTCCAGTAGAGAGAACAATACATACATACAAGCTGAGGAGAGCTTTACTTCCAGTAGAGAGAACAATACCTACATGCGGAGAGCTTTACTTCCAGTAGAGAGAACAATACCTACATGCGGAGAGCTTTACTTCCAGTAGAGAGAACATTACATAAATACAAGCTGAGGAGAGCTTTACCCCCAGTAGAGAGAACAATACATACATACAAGCTGAGGAGAGCTTTACTTCCAGTAGAGAGAACAATACATACATACAAGTTGCGATGAGCTTTACTTTCAGTAGAGAGAACAATACATACATACAAGCTGAGGAGAGCTTTACCCCCAGTAGAGAGAACAATACATACATACAAGCTGAGGAGAGCTTTACTTCCAGTAGAGAGAACAATACACACATACAAGTTGCGGAGAGCTTTACCTCCAATAGAGAGAGCAATACATACAAACAAGCTGAGGAGAGCTTTACTTCCAGTAGAGAGAAGAAGAACAATACCTACATACAAGTTGGGGAGAGCTTTACCTCCAAAAGAGAGATGGGGAGCAATACAAATGCAAGTTGGGGAGAGCTTTACCCCCAGTAGTGAGAAGATACAAGCTGAGGAGAGATTTACTTCCAGTAGAGAAAACAATACATATACAAGTTTGGGAGAGCTTTACCTCCAAAAGAGAGAACAATACATATGCAAGTTGGGGAGAGCTTTACCCCCGGTAGGGAGAACAATACATACATACAAGCTGAGGAGAACTTTACTTCCAGTAGAGTGAAGAACAACAATACCTACTTACAAGTTGGGGAGAGTTTTATTTCCAATAGAGAGATGGAGAACAATACATACATTCAAACTGAGGAGATCTTTACCCCAAGTAGAGAGATGAAGAACAATACCTTCATACAAGCTAAGGAGAGCTTTACCACCAGTAGAGAGATGAAGAACAATACTTACATACAAACTGAGGAGAGCTTTACCCCCAGTAGAGAGAAGAAGAACAATAAATCCATTCAAACTGAGGAGAGCTTTACCTCCAGTAGAGAGTAGAAGAACAATACCTACATACAAGCTGAGGAGAGTGTTACCTCCAGTAGGGAGATGAAGAACAATACCTACATACAAGCTGAGGAGAGTGTTACCTCCAGTATAGAGAAGAAGAACAATGTCCACTTACAAGTTGAGGAGAGATTTACATCCAGTAGAGAGATGAAGAACAATACCTTCATACAAGATGAGGAGAGCTTCACTGCCAGTAGAGAGAAGAACAATACCTACATACAAGTTGGGGGGAGCTTTATCGCCAGTAGAGAGAAGAAGAACAATACCTACATACAAACTGAGGAGATCTTTATCTCCAGTAGAGAGAAGAACAATAACTACATACAAATGGAGGTGATCTTGAACCCCAAGTAAAGAAAAGAATAACAATACCTACATACAAGATGAGGAGAGCTTTACCGCCTGTAAAGAGAAGAACAATATCTACATACAAGTTGGGGAGAGCTTTATGCTAGTAGAGAGAAGAAGAACAATACCTACATACAAGCTGAGGAGAGCTTTACCACCAGTAGAGAGATGAAGAACAATACTTACATACAAGCTGAGGAGAGCTTTACCCCCAGTAGAGAGAAGAAGAACAAAACCTACATACATGCTGAGGAGAGCGTAACCTCCAGCAGAGAGAAGAACAATACTTACATACAAGCTTAGGATATCTTTATCCCTAATAGAAAGATGAAGAACAATACCTACATATAAACTGAGGAGAGCTTTACCTCCAGTAGAGAGAAGAACAATACCTACATACAAGCTTAGGAGATCTTTATCCCAAATAGAGAGATGAAGAACAATACCTACATACAAACTTAGGAGAGTTTTACCTCCAGTACAGAGAAGAACACTACCTTCATACAAACGGATGTGACCTTTACCCCTTATAGAGAAAAATACAAACTGAGGAGATCTTTATCTCCAGTAGAGAAAAGAACAATACCTACATACAAACTGAGGAGATCTTTATCTCCAGTAGAGAGATGAAGATCAATACCTACATACAAACTGAGGAGATATTTATCCCCAGTAGAGAGATGAAGAACAATACCTACATACAAACTGAGGAGATTTTTATCCCAAGTAGACAGATGAAGAACAATACCTACATACAAACTGAGGAGATCTTTATCCCCAGTAGAGAGAACAATACCTACATACAAACTGAGGAGAGCTTTACCTTCAGTTGAGAGAAGAACAATACCTACATACAAACTGAGGAGTTATTTATCCCCAGTAGAGAGATGAAGAACAATTCCTACATACAAACTAAGGAGAGCTTTACCTCCAGTAGAGAGAAGAACAATACCTACATACAAACTGAGGAGAACTTTATCCCCAGTAGAGAGATGAAGAACAATACCTACATACAAACTGAGGAGATCTTAATCACCAGTAGAGAGATGAAAAACAATACCTACATACAAACTGAGGAGACATTTATCCCCAGTAGAGAGAAGAACAATACCTACATACAAACTGAGGAGATCTTTATCCCCAGAGAGAGATGAAGAACATTAACTACATATAAACTGAGGAGATTTATATCCCCAGTAGAGAGATGAAGAACAAAACCTACATACAAACTGAGGAGATCTTTATCTCCAGTAGAGAGAAGAACAATACCTACATACAAACTGAGGTGATCTTTATCCCCAGTAGAGAGAAGAACAATACCTACATACAAACTGAGGAGAGCTTTACCTTCAGTTGAGAGAAGAACAATACCTACATACAAACTGAGGAGTTATTTATCCTCAGTAGAAAGATGAAGAACAATTCCTACATACAAACTAAGGAGAGCTTTACCTCCAGTAGAGAGTAGAACAATACCTACATACAAACTGAGGAGAACTTTATCCCTAGTAGAGAGATGAAGAACAATACCTACATACAAACTGAGGAGATCTTAATCACCAGTAGAGAGATGAAAAACAATACATACAAACAAACTGAGGAGATCTTTATCCCCAGTAGAGAGAAGAACAATACCTACATACAAACTGAGGAGAGCTTTACCTTTAGTTGAGAGAAAAACAATACCTACATACAAACTGAGGAGTTATTTATCCCCAGTAGAGAGATGAAGAACACTTCCTACATACAAACTAAGGAGAGCTTTACCTCCAGTAGAGAGAAGAACAATACCTACATACAAATGGAGGTGATCTTAATCACCAGTAGAGAGATGAAAAACAATACCTACATACAAACTGAGGAGACATTTATCCCCAGTAGAGAGAAGAACAATACCTACAAACAAATGGAGGAGATCTTTACCCCCAGTAGTGAGATGAAGAACAATACCTACATACAAACTGAGGAGTTATTTACCCCCAGTAGTGAGAAGAACACTACCTACATACAAACTGAGGTGATCTTTACCCCAAGTAGTGAGATGAAGAACAATACCTACATACAAACTGAGGTGATCTTTACCCCCAGTAGTGAGATGAAGAACAATACCTACATACAAACTGAGGTGATCTTTACCCCCAGTAGTGAGAACAATACCTACATACAAACTGAGGTGATCTTTACCCCCCGTATTGAGAAAAACAATACCTACATACAAACTAAGGGGGTTTACTTCCAGTAGAGAGAAAAACAATACCTACATACAAATGGAGGTGATCTTAATCACCAGTAGAGAGATGAAAAACAATATCTACATACAAACTGAGGAGAACTTTATCCCTAGTAGAGAGATGAAGAACAATACCTACAAACAAACTGAGGAGATCTTAATCACCAGTAGAGAGATGAAAAACAATACCTACATACAAACTGAGGAGACATTTATCCCCAGTAGAGAGACGAACAATACCTACATACAAACTGAGGAGACATTTATCCCCAGTAGAGAGACGAACAATACCTACATACAAATGGAGGAGATCTTTACCCCCAGTAGTGAGAAGAACAATACCTACATACAAACTGAGGAGATCTTTACCCCCAGTAGTGAGATGAAGAACAATACCTACATACAAACTGAGGAGTTATTTACCCCCGGTAGTGAGAAGAACACTACCTACATACAAACTGAGGAGATCTTTAACCCCAGTAGGGAGATGAAGAAAAATACCTACATACAAACTGAGGTGATCTTTATCTCCAGTAGAGAGAAGAACACTACCTACATACAAACTGAGGTGATCTTTACCCCCAGTAGTGAGAAGAACACTACCTACATACAAACTGAGGAGATCTTTACCCCAAGTAGAGAGATGAAGAAAAATACCTACATACAAACTGAGGTGATCTTTACCCCCAGTAGAGAGATGAAGAACAATACCTACATACAAACTGAGGTGACCTTTACCCCCAGTATTGAGATGAGCAATACTTACATACAAACTGAGGTGATCTTTACCCCCAGTAGTGAGAAGAACAATACCTACATACAAACTGAGGAGATCTTTAACCCCAGTAGAGAGATGAAGAAAAATACCTACATACAAACTGAGGTGATCTTTACCCCCAGTAGAGAGATGAAGAACAATACCTACATACAAACTGAGGTGATCTTTACCCCCAGTATTGAGATGAACAATACTTACATACAAACTGAGGTGATCTTTACCCCCAGTAGTGAGAACAATAATACTTACATACAAACTGAGGTGATCTTTACCCCCAGTAGAGAGATGAAGAACAGTACCTACATACAAACTGAGGAGAGCTTTTCCTCCAGTAGAGAGAAGCACAATACCTACATACAGATGGAGGTGATCTTTATCCCCAGTAGAGAGAACTACAAGCTGAGGAGAGCTTAATCCCCAGCAGAGAGAGAGAAGAACAATACCTATGTACAAGTACCGTGATTTTCTGCAGCAACACTTGTTACTTTCTAGAATTTTGTTATTAAGAAGTTGTCTATAAACACTAAACTATTGTATTGTATTTGTGATTATTACATTTTTTTACAGTTTTTCATATATAATATATATATATGAAATGATATTTAAACTCTTCAAAATGTATTGATTGTAATGTGTTATTGTCATATGTCTGCCATATGATTTTAAAAAAATATTGTAAATGGCAAAAGGTATATGATTGCTGAAAGTTTGCCAATAAAATTGGATTGTTTTTAGTGAACCCAATTCTATTAAAAAAAGTAATCTCATCCCCAATAAATTCTCCCCTAATAAATGACACCCTCCCATTTGTGTCCAAGAAGTCAGACAAAGACTAATTGTAAAGTGTATTTGTTTGTGAAAGACTTAAAAAAAAATGTATAAATGCCCCATCGAATTTGTTGGTCTCTTTAACTGTACATAAAATTTATGGTCAAAGAATGTTAAAAAAATTCCTGTCATAGTTTTACATTAGTGTTAATTGTTGTTATTACCATAGCAACAGAAAGGTTTTATAACCCAAACTCTGAAATAGATCAGTCTTTCATTTTAGAAAATTCTAAAGAACTTACATGACCTTTTGGTTTGTTTCCTAGTATTTGAGTGCATGTTCTTTTTTGCTTTTGTACAAATATTTAGTTTGTGGCATTTACTCTGATCCTGTCATATTCTTACATAAACTTGAAGGTGTTAACTACAAAAATGTTGCAATGTGCATTCATTTTCGACAATAATTGTCACCAGATAGAACAGTTGGGCTGGGTTAACATTAGATAAAGAATTTTATTTCAGAAATATGGAGTTCATCAAGTAAATAGTAAAGCCCTAGTCCAAAAATGCCTTGTTCAAGACACATTACATGAATGTAAGGGAGGGAGAGCTCCAGCACTGGACCTGTGACTGGCATTTTGACAAAGTGTGTTTTAAAACTTGGGTGGTATTATCAAAAAAGTTAGTCAGTTAACCATCCTCTGTATCATATGGTAAAATAATGATTGATAAATAAATGTATATCCACTGTTTGGTCTTGTATACGTTTTGATTTTCAGATAAGAAAAAATGGATATTGAATTTTTATCTATTAATTAGCATTGCACATCATGCCTGTTCATTCTTATAATGTAAATTGCGATAATTGTATTATTATACCCCCAGATACAAATAATATGAGGGTTATATAAGGGTTGTGCCCGACAGTCGGTTGGTTGGTCAGTCAGTCAGTTGGTCCACCTGTGTACAATTTTTGTGATCACTACATCTCGGAACCATTGGCTGGAATTCAATGAAACCTCACAAGAGTGACTGGTAACAAGCCTAGTTGTGCATGTCATCGGTGTGTTGCGCGTGAATAATTTTTCAATGTGTTGTGGCCCTTTGAATTTTTCAGACATTTTTTTTTGTAGTCGCTATTTCTTGACAACCATTTACTGGATTTCATTGACACTCCACAAGAGCGATTGGCACTAAGCCTAGTTGTGCATATCGTCGGCAAGTTGCGCGTGAATATTTTTCAATGAGTTATGGCCCTTTGAATTTCTGTGTTCTCTGTTTCTTGGCAACCATTGGCTGGAATTCAGTGACACTTCACCAAAAATGATTGGTACCAAGCCTAGTTGTATAATATATATATTTTATGACAATGGCATATTCCTAAATCAGAATAAGTGATGCTAGACAGTAGAAAATTTGCACCAGGACAAGATGGGATCTGCTGCTTTGCATTTATAATGGTGTATTTGAAAAATGACTTTTTACTCATTGGATGTATAAATATATATATATATATACACATATCATATGTCATTCAGATCTAAAATACACATTGGGTCAAAAGCTTATCTCATGCCGCCCAAATTTTTTATCAAGGCTCCATCATGATTATATAATATAGTCTATCTAATGTAGATGGCCGCAGATATGCAGTGTGGGAGGGGTGTACAAGATGCATTTTATCAGGGAGGTATATGCGCCTGCTGACGTAAGAAGATTTATTAAGATTTCGCAGATTTAGACTGACAGACGTACAACAGGATCTGATAATCTCTAAAATCAAAAGTTCTACATAAAGTTTGTCAATATCAAAACGAGAATATCGTGAACAAAAAAAGAGAAAAAAAATGGATTTGGGTTTGATGCCATTTTCAACACATTTCAGGTTATGAATATGTAAGGCATATCCATTTTTATTGGCAGAGGAAGACATTGGAACGAATATGTGTAGAACCACCATCCTTTCACTAGTAGCTGGGAAACTTTAAAAATTAAATAAAATAAAAAAATCAATCAATGTGTATGAAACGTGGTACAGCTCTTTATTTGTTGAATTTTGAACTCAAATTTTTTATCAATAAAATGGTGTTTATATATTCACCTCAGTGACGGTATCTATTTTTTTCTTAATTTTGTAGCAGACTTTTAATTTCCTACATCGATGATATTTTATATATGTTGTTACTACAATCACAAAGTTAAAGAAGACACGCACGATGGGTATCTCTATTATATTGTATTGAATTAAGTGGAGGGCATGGTCTGGTAGAAGGCCATTGTTTTTGCTAGTATATGCTTTAAATACATCCTAGCATAGAGCGTGTGGTCTTGTGGTAGACCATTGAACTTGAGATCGGGGGGTCGTGGAGTTGATCCTCCGGGTTTCCTTGAGCAAGACACTTTTTCCACATATGTTTGTTACACCCAGGAAGACTTAGAGTGTTATTTGTCACAATCAGAGTAAAATAAATAAGATTTAACTAAAATTAAGGCAGAACTATTATGGTCCTTTTGACCACTAGTTTCGAAGAAAAGGGGAGCTAACTCAACATTTGAAAAGTAAGGAAATTATTGTACTTGCCCCAGTGTCGACATTGTTTATCAGTTTCAAAGTTTTTTAGCAAGCTCATATCTCAGTAAATACTAACAGAATTATGGCTCCTTTTTAACTTGACTTAAAAAAGAGCAGAAAACTCTACTTTCAAAGAAAAAAGGAGTTATTTTAGTTGTCACGGTGTTGACGTTGGTTTATGGGTAAATTTATTTTACAAGCTCCTATCTTTACTAGCCATACATCAATGATACTTCATACCAGTTGTACCTGACAGATTGGTGGAATAATTGAAAAAGGGGAAGTAAATGCATTCCCCACAGTGGCAGCATCAGCTTTGCTTTTACGATTAAAGTTTTTAGGTATATTCATTCTCAGTAAACACTACCCATACATCAATGAAACTTTATTTGTAATTTCAGCTATTGCAAGGGTAGTAAAAGAGACAAGTTGGATAACTCCATTTGATTTTTATGCAAAATTATGACCGCATGTATACTTTGAAAATCTTGTATAAGTTTTTAACCTTGATCGTATATCAGTAACCAGTACCTATACTTCATCAATGAAACTTCATAGTTGTGCTCGCTACCCTGAAGGGAAAATAAGGCCTTATGGGATAACTATAGTTTGATTTTAGGCAGAGTTATAGACCCTCTAAAATATTTTTAAAAAAAAAGTGATTAAATTTGAATCTAAATCAGCCAAGTGGAATAACTCTGTTTCAATTTTAGTCAGAATTATGGCCCTTTTATACTTTAGAAATTTTCGTTAAAGTTTTTTTGAAAATTTATATCTCAGTAACTACAAGACTTTTTTGTCTTTATTACCATCAAAGAGATTTAAGGGACTGTTAAATTTTAGTCAGATTTATGACCCTCCTAAGAAAGTTCAGTTAACAGTTTTTGAACAAGCTCAAGTCTCCTTAACTACTTGACGTACATAACTGAAACATGTATTTTCAGTACCTTTAAAATGCTCATAGGGGCTCTATTTTGATCCAGGACAATATTATGGCCACTTTGATTAACCTTAATATACTTCCCCCAGAAGGGGTGTGACTTAAAGGGACAAATGGGATAACTCGCTTTTAATTAAAGGCAGAATTCTGCCCCCCTTTATACCAGTACTTAGAAAATTGGTTTGAGTTTTATAATAAGGTCCTGAGTCCTCAGTGGTTCCGTTGTCAAGGGAGCTGTCATCTAATGACCACTTACCTATCACTACTGAATGGTTCCGTTGTCAACGGCGCTGTCATCTTATGACCACTCACCTATCACTACTGAGTGGTTCCATTGTCAAGGGCACTGTCATCTTATGACCACTCACCTATCACTACTGAGTAGTTCCATTTTCAAAGGCGCTGTCGTCTAATGACCACTCACCAATCACTAATGAGTGGTTCCATTGTCAAGGGGCTGTCATCTAATGACCACTTACCTATCACTACTGAGTGGTTCCATTGTCAAGGGCACTGTCATCTTATGACCACTCACCTATCACTACTGAGTAGTTCCATTTTCAAAGGCGCTGTCGTCTAATGACCACTCACCAATCACTAATGAGTGGTTCCATTGTCAAGGGGCTGTCATCTAATGACCACTTACCTATCACTACTGAGTGGTTCCATTGTCAAGGGCGCTGTCGTCTTATGACCATTCACCTATCACTACTTAGTAGTTCCGTTGTCAAGGGTTGTGTCATCTAATGACCACTCACCTTTCGCTACTGAGTGGTTCCATTGTCAAGGGCACTGTCATCTAATGACCACTCACCTATCACTACTGAGTGGTTCCGTTGTCAAGGGTGCTGTCGTTTAATGACCACTCACCTATCACTACTGAGTGGTTCAATTGTCAAGGGCACTGTCATCTAACGACCACTCACCTATCACTACTGAGTGGTTCCGTTGTCAAGGGCGCTGTCATCTAATGACCGCTTACCTATCACTACTGAGTGGTTCCCTTGTCAAGGGCGCTGTCATCTAATGACCACTCACCTATCACTACTGAGTGGTTCCGTTGTCAACGGCGCTGTCATCTAATGACGGCTTACCTATCACTACTGAGTGGTTCCCTTGTCAAGGGCGCTGTCATCTAATGACTACTCACCTATCATTTCTGAGTGATTCCGTTGTCAAGGGGCTGTCATCTAATGACCACTCACCTATCACTACTGAGTGGTTCCATTGTCAAGGGCGCTGTCATCTAATGACCACTCACCTGTCACTACTGATATCAAGGGCACTGTCATCTAATGACAACTCAACTATAACTACTGAGATCAAGGGTGTTGTCATCTAATGACCACTCACCTATCACTACTGAGATCAAGGGTGCTGTCAACTAATGACCACTCACCTATCATTACTGAGATCAAAGGCGCTGTCATCTAATAGTCACTCACCTATCACTACTAAAATCAAGGGTGTTGTCATCTAATGACCGCTCACCTATCACTACTGAGATCAAGGGTGCTGTCATCTAATGACCGCTCACCTATCACTACTGAGATCAAGGGTGCTGCCATCTTATGACCACTCACCTATCACTACTGAGATCAAGGGGCTGTCATCAAATGACTGCTTACCTATCACTATTAAGATCAAGTGTGCTGTCATCTAATGGCCATACTCACCTATCACTACTGAGATCAAAGGTGCTGTCATCTAATGACCACTCGCCTATCACTACTGAGATCAAGGGGCTGTCATCTAATGGCCACTCACCTATCACTACTGAGATCAAGGGTGTTGTCATCTAAATACCGCTCACCTATCACTACTGAAATCAAGGGTGTTGTCATCTTATGACCGCTCACCTATCACTACTGAGATCAAGGGTGCTGTCATCTTATGACTGCTCACATATCACTACTGAGATCATGGGAGCTGTCATCTAATGACCACTCACCTATCACTACTGAGATCAAGGATGCTGTCATCTAATGGCCACTCACCTATCACTACTGAGATCAAGGGTGCTGTCATCTTATGGCCACTCACCTATCACTACTGAGATCAAGGGTGCTGTCATCTTATGGCCACTCACCTATCACTACTGAGATCAAGGGTGCTGTCATCTTATGGCCACTTACCTATCACTACTGAGATCAAGGGTGCTGTCATCTAATGGCCACTTACCTATCACTACTGAGATCAAGGGTGCTGTCATCTAATGGCCACTTACCTATCACTACTGAGATCAAGGGTGCTGTCATCTAATGGCCACTCACCTATCACTACTGAGATCAAGGGTACTGTCATCTAATGGCCACTTACCTATCACTACTGAGATCAAGGGTGCTGTCATCTAATGGCCACTTACCTATCACTACTGAGATCAAGGGTGTTGTCATCTAATGGCCACTTACCTATCACTACTGAGATCAAGGGTGCTGTCATCTAATGGCCACTTACCTATCACTACTGAGATCAAGGGTGTTGTCATCTTATGGCCACTCACCTATCACTACTGAGATCAAGGGTGCTGTCATCTAATGGCCACTCACCTATCACTACTGAGATCAAGGGTGCTGTCATCTAATGGCCACTTACCTATCACTACTGAGATCAAGGGTGCTGTCATCTTATGGCCACTCACCTATCACTACTGAGATCAAGGGTGCTGTCATCTAATGGCCACTCACCTATCACTACTGAGATCAAGGGTTCGAGCCCCCACTGGACTAAAAAAAAATTGAGAAAAAATTTGCCAGTAACTTTCAGTTCTACTCTGATTCATTCACCATTAATTAAACTGGATATGTCACATAAAATCAGATCCTGTAATGTGTTGAAATAGGCTAAACGTTCAACGCTGTTAAAAAAAAAAAAATAGATACTATTTCAGTTACTAAACTCATCAATAAAACTTGAATAATTTTGTCTTCACTGCCTGGAGACGGATAGATGTGGTAGATTGGTTTTGATTTAGGGTAACATGATAGACTGTTAATAAATTTACTTTCCTCTTTGTTACTGCTTGCGATACAATGAAATGTTACAAATGATTCCCTACCTTAAGCTGAATATTTAGTGGGATAACAGAAGTACAGAAGAACTGCTCTGGTATGATATTAAACAATACTTGACTCATACTATTTTGTCCAGTCCTGTCGGGTTTGAGCCATTCAAGATCTACTGTATTGATCTTTTTATACTTAAGAAACTACTAGTGATACAAAGAAATAACACAAATGTTTCCACTACCCTAAGCTGTAACTTGAGTGGGATAACAGAAGTATTGACCTTCATTGACATTTATTTTAGTACTCTAGCTTTCCAGTAGCTTCTGATAAAACAGTGCATCTCTCATCGCTAATTCAATTAAGAAACTTACGTCAATGAAGGTTTGGTGAACTGACCATCTGTACTTTTACAATAGCTATTTATAAATTGAAGTACAAGTATAAAGGTTCTGCGTATTATTCTTATGCAAATTCAGTTTTACATGGAGCGTGCAGTGGTATGTAGAGTATCAGACCCTGGGCTGAGAATCAGAGGGTTGTGAGTTCTATTCTCCCCTATGTATTAATTTAAGAATTAATGATAATCTTTTAGAAAAAGAGTGTGTGGTTCCGGCTAAGAATAGAATCACTGCCGATCTCTGCAGAGGGGAAGGAATCCTCCGAATGGGTGTCGTGTTCATTTTATCATTTTTTGTCATGCTCAGTATTGTGGTTAAATTATCAACCCCTGTGTGGTTTCAGGGAGGCTTATGAGTGATGGCAAGAATAGGACCACTGTGGCTCATACATGTCGTAAGAAGCGACAATTTGAGTCATACGATAGAATTTGTGCATTCTGCATATTCATTTGTTGGTGTATTTTGTTTAAATCTGTATGGTAATTTGTTGTTTTTGTACATGTAGAGTGAACCTGGAATCTTCCTTCCTGTTGGCATCGAATAACCTATAATGTGTTGGTATGCCGTAAAACCCTATTCATTCATTCATTCTTTTAGAAAATGTGACAGTCCAGAAAATATTAGGCCTTAAATGTGCATGCTCATATTGATTATGTATGTAAAAAATTGCTCTACTTGAACACATTTTATACTTTCTCAAAGATGAGATGAAAATTATGTTTTACAATGTGTGCATATTGCAAATATTTTTCATAACTGTTATATACGTTATGGGGGAAAGATAAAAGCTACATTAACAATTGATTGATTGATTAAATATTTAGCGTCATTTTTATGCCATCGAGTGCTAACAGACGATCAGTTAACCTAACCACTATTTCCTGGGATTAACCAGTACTCGAGCACACCCCATCTCCGCAAGTAACTGATAACTTTCCCATTTGAATCAGTGGTGAGAGACGAATGATAATGAGACACAATGTCATATATCAATCATTACAGAGACTGTTGCCAGGCGGGGGCTACATTAACAAAATAACTATGTTGCAAAAAAGAGCTGCAAAATTCATTTCAAATAAGCCAATGAAATGAGATCCCCAACAGCAGGGTTATTTAAACAATTAAATTGGCTCTCTTTTTACTGATAGGTGCAAATATGATACTTCAGTACTTGTATATAAATTCTTGTTTATTTTGCCGTACTTGATATCAGTCTGTTGCTTATGTGCATGTATAGATAGAGTAAGTGGGGAACTGGAACCTTCCTTTCTGATGGTGTCATAATTATAACTTTATTTTTCTGATGGCTCAACTCAATCATTAACCATTGTCCCTGCCAGATTGTCCCTGCCAGATTTTCCCTGCCAAATTGTCCCCTGTCAGATTGTCCCCTGCCAGATTGTCCCCTGCCAGATTGTCCCCAGCTAGATTGTCCCTTGCTAGATTATCCCCTGCCAGACTTTCCCCTGCTAGATTGCCTCTGTCAGATTGTTCCCTGCCAGATTGACCCTGCCAGATTATTACTGCCAGATTGTTCCTGCTAGACTGTTCCTGCTAGATTGTTCCTGCCAGATTGTCACCTGCCATATTGTTCCCAGCCAGATTGTCTCTGCCAGATTGTTCCTGCCAGATTGTCTCTACCAGATTATGACTGCCAGATTGTCCCCTGCCAGATTGTTCTTGCCAGATTGTTCCCTTTCAGATTGTTCTTGCCAGATTGTTCCCTGCCAGATTGTCTCTGCCAGATTGTCCCTGCCAGATTATTACTGCCAGATTGTCTCTGCCAGATTGTCCCTACCAGATTGTTCCCTGTCAGATTGTCTCTGCCAGATTGTCCCTGCCAGATTATTACTACCAGATTGTCTCTGCCAGATTGTCCCTACCAGATTGTTCCCTGTCAGATTGTCTCTGCCAGATTGTTCTTGCCAGATTGTTCCCTGTCAGATTGTTCCTACCAGATTGTTCCCTGCCAGATTGTCCCTGCCAGAATATTACTGCCAGATTGTTACTGCCAGATTGTTCCCTGCCAGATTGTCCTCTGCCAGATTATTACTGCCAGATTGTCCCTGCCAGAATATTACTGCCAGATTGTCCCTACCAGATTGTCTCTACCAGATTGTCTCTGCCAGATTGTCCCTACCAGATTATTACTGCCAGATTGTCCCTACCAGATTGTCTCTACCAGATTGTCTCTGCAAGATTGTCCCTACCAGATTGTTCCCTGCCAGATTGTCTCTGCCAGATTATTACTGCCAGATTGTCCCCTGCCAGATTGTTCTTGCCAGATTGTTCCCTTCCAGATTGTCTCTGCCAGATTATTACTGCCATATCGTCCCCTGCCAGATTGTCAGTGCCAGATTGTCCCTACCAGATTGTTCCCTGCAAGATTTATTCACCAGATGGTTCCTGCCAGATAGTCCCCTGCTGGATAGTCCCTTCCAGATTGTTCCCAGCCATATTGTTTCTGTCATATTGTTCCTGCCAGATTGTCCCCTGCCAGATTCACTCACCAGAGTGTTCCTGCCAGATTGTCCCCTGCCTGATTGTCCCTGCTAGATTGTCCCCTGCCATATTGTTCCTGCCAGTTTGTACCTGCCAGATAGCCCCCTGCCAGATTGGCCCAATTATTCCTTGTCAGATTGGCCAGATTGTCCCCTGCCAGATTGTTTCTACCAGATATTCACCCTGTCATATTCACCCTGCCAGATTGACCAGATTGTTCCCTGCCATATTGTTCCCTGCCACATTGTTCCCTTCCAGATTGTCTCCAGCAATATTGTTCCTGACAGATTGTTCCCTGCAAGATTGTCCCCTGCCAGATTGTCCCTGCTAGATTGTCCCCTGCCATATTGTTCCTGCCATATTTTTCCTGCCAGATTATCCCCTGCCAGATTCACTCACCAGATTGTTCCTACCAGATTGTCCCTGCCAGATTGTCCCCAGCCAGATTGTTCCTGCCAGATTGTACTTGCCAGATAGCCAACTGCCAGATTGTCCCGATTATTCTCTGCCAGATTGGCCAGATTGTCCCCTGCAAGATTGTATCTGCCAGATTGTCCCCTGTCAGATTCACCCTGCCAGATTGTCCCCTGCCAGATTATCCCTGCAAGATTGTCCCCAGCCAGATTGTTCCTGCCAGATAACCCCCTGCCAGATTGGCCTGATTATTCCCTGTCAGATTGGCCAGATTGTTTCTGCCAGATTGTCCCCTGTCAGATTCAGTCTGCCAGATTGTTCCTGCCAGATTGTCCCCTGCCAGATTGGCCACATTGTCCCCTGCCAGATTGTTCTTGCCAGATTTTTCCATGGCATATGGTTCCCTGCCAGATTGTTCCCTGCCATATTGTTCTCGGCCAGATTGTTCCCTGCCATATTGTTCCCTGCCAGATTGCCCCTAACAGATTGTGCCCTGCCAGATTGGCCACATTGTCCCCTGCCAGATTGTTCCTGCCAGATTGTCCCCTGTCAGATTCACCCTACCAGATTGTTCCTGCCAGATTGTCCCCTGCCAGATTGTTCCCTGTCAGATTGTTTCCTGCGATATTGTTCCCTGCCAGATTGTTCCCTGTCGTATTGTTCCTGACATATTGTGCCCTGCCAGATTGTTCCTGCCAGATTGCCAGAATAGTCTAAATCTACGTTAATGCCCATACAAAAGTTCTGTATATTTTAAGAAATTGTCTTCTATTTAATCAACTAAGGAGTTATAGTTGTGTTAGGAGTTGCGGTTAGCATGCTTGTTTCAAGACCCAGATGTCCCCAGTTTGCTTCCCAGTGGGTTTTATCTGGGTTTGGTCCAAATGCACTCCCATAGTGCCTTATTCGGACAAGGTACTGTGAAAGCATGCAGTCCTTTGGAGGGGAATTAAAGTAGTCAATTAAAGTTTACTTGGAGAGCCATACCCAGTGCAGGTAAAAAGTCACACTAAAGTTCTATGTTTATCAGTGAATTATCCAGCTGTTTCTGAAAAAGGGGAGAGGGGGGAGGATTTTATTATTATTTATTTTTTTTTTTGAAAAAATAAAGGTCAGGGCAGCATGAAAATTAGGGGGCAGATGGGGATATGATAATCAAGCAAATAATTTATTATGGCCTTATGATTCTTTTCAAAATAATACAATGTTTGCATACATAGTGGAGTTCCATATTACCATCTTGTAGATACAATTATCAGTATACAATTTCCAAAATCAGTGTCAATAGTTCAAACTCACTTTAAAATATAATGTGGACAATAGGAACTAGGGTACCCCAAATCATGGTTGTACACCTGAGACCAACTTCCACCAATAAAACTTGTTGCCCAATATAGTTTTATATTGAAAATTACTTTAAACCCCATTAAAAAAAAAACACAACAAGCAAAATAATAAATAAATTTTATTTTCTTTCAAAACTTATATAAATTATCATCAATTCTGGTTTTGGTGACCTTTTAATACCTAAAGGTCACCCCTATAAAGGATATATTCATCTTGTGCTACCTGACCTCAGAATTGTGTAATGAAGAGGAGGAAAATCAACATGTGGGTTTACTAAAATGTAACCTTAGCCGACCCAATTGTACCTTGAATCAAGGGGAATTCTGTTCGACTCCAAATCCATTATGGGATGCATTGTTAACCAGCAATGACTGTCAGGTTTTATGTCTTGTTTTATGGCCGCTAATGACACACATGACACTGTGTGACAGTTGACGACAGGTGACTGTCGCAGTATTAATTAAGCCATATTCTTAATTGGTGGCATCACTTGGTCTAATTATTCCTTAGTCAGATGCTTCTTACCTCCCATTGTTATGAGAAGGTGTCTCAAGATTTTTTTAAATTTCTAAAACTTGTTTAAATTCACCTTTATCGCTGATATTTTTTCGATCTTGGCAGTAAAACTGAACATACATGTACCAGTAATATATTTTGAATGTTCTGTTCAATAACATTATATTGTATTTTGTCTCTGTAGTTCAATATTGTTTCATTTTCTAAATCGTAGCCCGTGATAAACTCGTTCATTGGTCAGTATCAGGTTATGCTAAAACATCAACGAATAAAACAGACAATGTTGACCTGTGTTTTTACAAATTTCTCATAAATAAGATAAACTCCAAGGACGGAATTAATCATAACTTTCTAATGGGTTCTTCCTCTTTGTGTTCAATAAACTTTCCATCATTTACTGAACAGAAAGTCATAGATGGTGCATCTATTAACAATAATGTATTCAAGAATTGTACATAGTAACATAAGGATTAACATTTGCAACTCATAAAATGACAACCAATTCTAAGAATTGTGATTTAGAAAAACGCCAATTACCTAGTTTTCAGAAATTAATGTTGATTACAGTATTGCAGGGGCGATCCATAAAGCATGAATGTCATTAATTTTTTTGAAATGTTTTTTTTTTTATTTAAATTAAAATTTGTACACATGCATAGTAACATTCCATAATATTATGTACAAGTATGCTGTGTTTGTTTAATGAAAAAGGTAAAAAAAAAAAGCTCCAGGGAGTGTCAGATATGTTATTTGTGTTGATTTAGTTTACTTTATTTTTTTTTTTTTTTTTGAATGGGGTGCAACACCATTTTCAACACTTTTCATGTTATATATGGCATGTCCAGAGGAAGACATCAGACTGATTAGAACCATCGTCCTTCTGCAAGTAACTGGCAAACTTTCTTGCATAAAGTGTTTGGAGTGAGCAGGACTCAAGCCTATGACCTTTATAGCAATGAGAGTTAAGTGATCTTGAGATGGCGCCTTAGACCACTCAGTTACAGAGGTCCCTACTGACACTTCCTTGTTAACATATACTCGCTGTTCTTTTATTATTAGTATTACTGTAAGGATATCGATTCAAACATGCTAAAATAATATATTGAAAATGGATTCTTAATTTGGCCTTTGTTGCTAGATTAGATTGAAATAATATTTTTAAAATTGTTTCAAATTGCAATGCATTTTTCTTGCATATCAATATTAATGAGTCACATGACAGTTGGATTTGATTTTATCTGCCAAAACTATATAATTGG
Organism: Panopea generosa; assembly: GCA_029582155.1. NCBI lineage: Eukaryota > Metazoa > Mollusca > Bivalvia > Adapedonta > Hiatellidae > Panopea > Panopea generosa. The sequence continues at coordinate 41,888,128 of CM055910.1, read as the reverse complement.
TTACATATTTGTGTCATTGTAGAAAAGTCCACCTGATGAGGGAATGTTGTCAAGCAGTGTGTGTGTGTGATGTCTATTTTTAGAATATGGATTCTGTTTAGTTTAACCACCTTAATTTAAATATGATTTTTTGGTGGATTTGAAATTTTAAATCATTCATAATTAATGGAAGATGTTCATTTTAAACTTAATATTATTTCTTATGACATTTATAGTGATTATTCATGACACACTGTCTTTAATAAAGACAAAGAGTTCATTCCGAGGTTCAGTGGCCTTAAAGTGCTGTCTGAAGATAACTCAATATTTCCCAGTGCTGGTGCCAATATCCAGAAAAAGACAACAATGAATTTAAGCTCATATTTGAATATCTGACTCAAATTGAGTTGGAACACAGTAACTTAAAATTGATTCTTATATTTATAATGAATCAGATTATACGGCGGGCGGGGTCCTCCGTGGCAGAGTGGTCTAAGGTGCCAACACTTACCTCTCACCACTGAGGTTGTCACCAGCGATCGAGTCTCACTCTCTTGAAGAACTTTAGGTGATTGAGTTTGCCAGTTACTTGCGGAAGGACGATGATTCTACTGTTTCATTCTGAGGTATTCCTCCACCAATAAAACTGGATATGCCATATATAACCTGAAATGGCGTTAGATATTATGTATATAAATGAACAGAGATTGAGTTGGAACACAGTATTATAAACTTGATACTTTTATATTGAAAAACAAAAAAAAAATTGAACAGAAAATGAACTTCCCAAGGGATAATTGTTTTGGTTGGAACAAAACTGTCAGAATAAAATATTAGAGACAGAATTTTCTATCCTAACCAAAAAAGCCAAGAATGATTCTTGCGAACTAGACACGTTTAATTAATCATTAATTTAATTTAATTTATCATCATTAACATTTAACATATAGATTATAGTCACTTTTAAGACATGAAATTGTATAATTTACATTATATATTTATATATGTCACATCACAGAACAAGGAGGGTAGGAAATCTTCGTACCCGGTAAAAGATTATAATCCGTGTTTGGTGTAGGATTGAGCTTCTGAGCTGATGGGTTCATTATAACCTCAGCTAAGGCCAAGAACTTCATGTCTTCATGTGAGAGCTTGGGAGAAAAAGTCGCAGAAGGACGAAATTATGTTCATGTTAGTCCGAGGTCTTCGTCTTCCAGTGTTAAACTATGATAAAAAAAATGAATAAATTTCTTGATTTTCATTCGCTCCAATCTCTGTTTTTGGGTGTGTTTTTTTACCCGCCCCAGAATATTTTTTTGTCTTCCAAGTTGTTCAGGTTGCAGTGTTTTTGTTTTTTTTACCAAAACTGTAATTTGCAAAAATGGCACCACCATGATCTAAACCTGTTTATCTTTATAACTATTTTATTCCATTCCATGCCTAACATGACACTTCTGTTTTGTTATGCCTCTATATGGAAACAAAGTTGGATGAAAATTTAGAAATTGATTGATTAAAGCCTAAATAAAATTCTAGAAATACAATAATTTTACTTTTTACAAAGATATGATTCTCATTGTGACAATATCGTATCAAATACAAATTGTAACAAATACGAAACTCTATGGCGATAAAGGCCTCCAGCCCAAAACACATTACAAATGTATACGTTATAAACAGTGTACACATGTGAAATTTATATCAAACATATATGTTATCAACTCCGAATTAAAATAGTTGTAAGACATTAAGACAACATCAGTATGTTAAGTAAGTAGTTTGTAAACTATCGACCTACATTTAAAATCATAGTAATAGATTGGTGTTCTTGACTAAGTTGAAATTTGCATATAAGATGTATAAATACAATGTAATCTAATTTAACAATAATTCATTACGTTTAATAAAAGCATTGTAAACAAACAATGAAAATGTATGAACAGATGATTCATTTTTGCATAACATTTATATGTTGAACTTGAAATTTGAAATTGAAGCTCAAAATAATTTTTAAAAAAAAATTTTTATTTTCAAAATAGGTTATGTAAATACAATTTTATTGTAGATTAGAATTTAAAAAAATAAAGATTATTTCAATTCTCTAAAATACTTATTGATACCATTGTTTCAGTAAACAACAGACCTTTAACTAAAATACAAATAGACGCAAACTTACATGTGAGTTATTGATTAAAATATTTTTTTAGGACGGATGAAAGAACAAACTGACATACAAACAGACAGTGTAACTATATGCTTCCCAACCCCTCATTATCTGTATTGCTGGGATATAATATAGATTTATATTATTGAAATAGTGAAAATAAAATTTAATAGAAAAAACGACTGGTAGCCAACTTATTCTGTAGTGTTTATGTTGATATATTTTCATGCTAAATAACTACAAACCATCCTTGATTATTAACCATAAGTAATAAAATAAATTGCTGTCGGACATTTAAACACAGTCCCGTATTTGGCGCTATTAAGTGCTTTGATAGACTCCACAAATTAAAATAATCTCATCTATGTTATAAACCATTAAACCCCTTTGATCACCATGCTGGGGCATCTCTTGTTTAAAAGATAGAGACAAAAAATTATTTGACAAAACATTAGCAATTTTCCTTTATTTAACACGGTAAAATAATCAAGTATTATTTCTATTGCTTGCTATCCATTGATAAAAATGGCGTAACAATAAGAATTAAATAGACTGGTTTGCATTTTTTATAAAAGAAAACAGACTTAGACTGAGCATATTGGTAAGTCATAATTTTTATTTTGTTAAAAAGAACTTGAAGAGGTGGATGGAAGGGAGTTTTTATTAAAGAGGGAGTCTGTTGATGTTTAATACACTTTTATGGCTTACATTAAATAAAGCTGTTAATCAAATTGAAACAAACGGTCTTAAATCGAATTAAAAAAGTATCTTATATTTTAATATACTTCCGCAAAATATGCACATAGTTGTAAAGACGGTATCCAGGAAATAAGAATTGGACGATAAAAATACGCCAGTCATCACACCTTAATTAAATAAATACTTCAGCCCCCTTAAAGAACTTTGAAAATACTGGCAGCACCCTTTTAGACAGAAGAAGTCATTGTTCTTTTGTTTTGCTAGCTATTATATCCTGATTAACACCACAGCAAGTGTCACACATCCTCCTGTGAACAAAGGCCTATATTAAGTTAACATTTTTAAATCGCATTTTGCATGTTGCTTAATGAGCTTCTGCAGCTTGATTTCATGCTGTTTCATGCGAACTCCCGGCGAATGTGCATCGCTTGACATGTGATGGATGCATGAGCATGCAACTCACGCATTCGGCATGTACATCAGGGTTAGGTGGTGTCAAACACATGCAAATGATGGTATCGGTGTCGAGGCGTAATCAAGGTTTGAAGAATCTTGTCTGTGCTTCTTGATGACTCTTGACTGTGAAAATTGATTATAGTTGGATTTTCGTTTTTTTTGTGTGGTACATCCTTTATTTGTTTTGCCACTTTATATTGTTATAAAACAAATGGTTTAAATCTGGAGTGTCCTTCAGTTGTTACTGATGACCCTTACAAACTCTGCCTCTCATACAGGGAAATTGAAATAATTAAAATCGTTGACAAATAATTTAGTTTTATCGCCTTTTTTAAGCTCACCTGAGCCAAAGGCTCACACATGAGCTTTTGTGATAGCCAGGTGTCCGTCGTCTGTCATCCATCGGCTGTTGTCCGTCGTCCGTCGTCTGTCATTAGCTTTTAGCTTCTAACAACTTCTCCTCTGAAACCATATGGTCAATTTTGATATAACTTCACAGAAATGTTCCTTGGGTGACCCTCTACCAAGTTTTTTCAAGCCATCTTGATTTGTCAAAAAACATGGCCGCCAGGGGGCGGGGCAAATTTAATAAGTAAAAACTTTAAAAATCTAGTCAGAAACCACTGGATTTTAAAACAATTTTGCAGAAATGTTCCTTGGGTGACCCTTTACCAAGTTTGTTCAAGCCATTGTGATTTGTTAAAAAACATTACCGCCACAGTGAAGTGCTAGTTTACTATAAAGGCAGCTTTAATAAAACTTTAAAAGCCTTCTTGTCAGAATCCACTGACCTGATTTCGATGTAATTTCACTGACATTTACCATGGGTGAACCTCTACCAAGTTTGTTCCAGCCATTGCGATTTGTCGAAAAACAAAGTCGCCAGGAGGGGAGGCTGGTTTTCTTTATATGGATATATAGTGAAAACTTTCTTTCGATTTCTGATATTCAGATATCCGCACAAGGATACTATTGTTATCGCACAACTCTTCTACGCATCTGTTCCATCTTCAAAACAAATAAAAATTCTAATTATATATAACTTGCCCATCTCATTTTTCTGGAATTTTGAGTGTACATGTATTATATAATCTACTTGAGTTGGGTGACTCAAGGTCACTTCGGTGAGCGATATAGGGCCATCTTGACCCTCTTATTTCACTTATTTTTTTATCACATCTTTCGCATTCAAAGATTTGGTTAATTTAGTTGAATTGTTTTTACATTGATTGTGAGAACATATTTTCAACTAACTTTTATTGCAAAGATGCTAGTAAATTTTCATATGATTCTAGACACAAGACGTTTTATACTTTTAAACAATTAAAACAATTATACAATATAAGTAATTCTGAATTTCTCAATTATTTACTATTACCCAAAGCAAGCATACCAAAAAGATGGAAACCAATTATTAAAACGGAAAGTATGTAATTTTCCAAATAGAATGTTATATAATATGCAAATTCAGTTTATTAATAATGATATTGAAATAAAACCTCATCTAAAATGGGAAGAAATATTTAACGACCATGACTGGAAAACCATTCACTGTCTATGTAACCTTTCAAAAGTACCATAGACACAAAACTAAGATCATTTCAATACAAATACATTATGAGAATTTTACCTACTAATGAGTTTTTATCTAAATGTAAAAAAGTTAATTCAAGTTTATGTGAATGTTGTGAGAGATATCCAGAAACTTTAGAACATTTATTTTGGGAATGTCATTTTGTGAGAGCCTTTTGGATTCAGTTCCATAACTTTTGTATTTCAAACAATCAACCTTTCAACATCTGTTATCAAAATATATCGTTTGGGATATATAACTCTTCATCAGTTGATTTACTGCACTGTATAATATCACTTGCCAAATACTTTATATTTAAATACAGGAAGACATGCAATTACCAGTAGTGAAGCATTCATACCATATTTACTAAAACCATGCAAACAGAAAAACTTATTGCAATAAACAAAAACAAACTTAGGTCAGACAAAAATTGATGGGGAAACATGAAATAATGAGAACTATACCTCATACAGCTTCTCATCTTCTCATCTATAAATTTCTTCTTCTATTATCTTTGCTCCTTCTCTACTCTCTTTAATATGTTTTTAATCTTTTCTTTTTTATATTCACCCTTAAAATATTACTTGTTAGACATTGTATGCATGTTATGTTACCTAAAGTTATCATGTAATGTGTTATGTTTCAAAATTATATAACTTGTATTGATACATGAACAGTTTTTGTATAATATTGTATTATGTCTTACATGTAATAATAAATATTCATAAAAAAAAAAGAACCAGCACAAAGCATTTGCAGATAAATTGCATTGCTCCAGGACACACATAGCCATTGAACCCAGATCCCGGGTCTGAGACTCCGCCATGACCCCCAGATCCAAGATCTGAGACTCAACTATGACCTCCAGATCTGGGGTCTGAGACTCAGCCATGACCCCAAGATCCTAGATCTGAGTCTCAACCATGACCTCCAGATCCTGGGTCTGCGACTTGGCCATGACCCCCAGATCCAAGATCTGAGTCTCAGCCATGACCTCCAGATCCTGGGTCAGAGACTTGGCCATGACCCCCAGATCCAAGATCTGAGTCTCAGCCATGACCTCCAGATCCTGGGTCTGAGACTTGGCCATGACCCCCAGATCCAAGATCTGAGACTCAGCCATGACCTCCAGATCCTGGGTCAGAGACTTGGCCATGACCCCCAGATCCAAGATCTGAGACTCAGCCATGACTCCCAGATCCAAGATCTGACACTCAGCCATGCCCTTTAGATAGATCATGGCCCGAAGTCCAACCATTAGACCATGCCCTCCAAAGATATGAAAACATATAGTTAGTTATCACAATGTTAAAAATATTGCTTTTAAGATAAAAATAATACATTTTTATCACACCTTTTCAAAGATAACAGAAATACCATCTTTTGTTTTTAAATCACTTTTTTTTTTAAAGATACAAGAAATAAATAATACTTTTAAATAGTACCTTTTAAGAGATTAAAAAAAGTTACTGGTATCTTTTGTTTTTATTACACCTTTGCAAAGACACAAAAAAAAACCATTTATTTTTATCTTTTTTTTCCAAATATGTACAGTGACTACTTTCAAAAATGAAAAATAATATTTTATTTTTACTGCGGTCAGAATTATTTTTTAATAACTTCTTTTCAGAGATAAAAACTATGTTTTTTGACATGTATTTGAAGACAATAAATAAGTGTAAAATTAAATGAATAAAGTTAATAATGTTGATTTCAAAGACAGCAAAAGTTATGGTTTTATTTCTATTTATAAATATGATATTTTTCAAGTATATAGTAAGTAAAAAGCTAACCTTTTCATTTTAATTGCAACTTATTAAAAAAAAGGTTATATTTATTCAAGTTCTTATATTGTATATTTTCTGTTTTACAAACATGAAAAGAATTGTAAGGTAAAGCCATTGAATTTTTCTTAAAACAAAAACATGCAAGAGAAATACTTATAGTTTAGATGTAATTTGTTAAAGAATAATGCATAGGTTGACCATTTTTATAATGATACCCACTTTTCAGATTCTACAATGTATAATATAATAAAATGATACTTACTGACTTTGTTTTAAATAAAATTCCCAGTATAATAAACTTTATAAAGTTCACAATTACCACCTACACTTATTGGTCAGTACATTGACTTTTTCATAAAAATGTTTTTCTTATGTGATAATAATAAATATGTTATGTTATTTTGCCAACTTTCAAGGACGGATATGTTTACAAGAAGGTAATACCAAAAAATCTGTAACAGATGTTTTTTTTATTTCTTTTATTGCATGAACATAGTAACTTATAACTTAAATATTGGGAAGTTTCATAAAATTCATAGGAAAAATGTGACAAAAACTATAGCAATTGTCTTGAATTTTTGGTAAAATTACTAACATAGGGGATGTGTGTGTGTGTGTGTGTGTGTGTGGGGTGGGGGGGGGGGGGGGGGGGGTGCATCTGTGCCCTTATAATGAACACATTTCTAGTTTTAATCATTTTCAAGTTATATGACTTCCAATTTTATTGTTGGATCTAGCAATTAATTTATAATGGCTTAAATAATAGACTCAGAATTGGAAAGTCATGGGTTTGATCACCCTTCAGACATATAAAATGTCCTTGAACAAGACACTGTATCCATGTAACATTTATATATGAGTTCTGTTTTTTTACAAAGGAAGACTTCGAGAGAGATTTGCACATGCAAAAATAATTATGTGGAATAAATACGGCAAATTTAAAATAAAAGACCATGACTGTGCTCGTTTCCTCTCTGTTATTCCAACGTCTTTAATAACTATGCATGTGGTCTCTTTAAATAACCTTGTAGACTCCCAAACTTTATTTTGGACAGTGTCATTGTAGCCATTTGAAAGGGGTCTTTAATAAAAACCTTATTGATTGAATGGAAAGCAATGTAGATTAACTTTATCATTTTATGTTTTATTTTCAAGTGTTATTTTCTGACAATGTTAATATTATTGTGGATGTGTACAATTTATACTCTTTGGTGTCATAGAAATCATATTATTTATATACAAATTTATTTTAGCTTGATTACTTAGTAAGCTTAAAGCTCATTTGAAATGCCCTCAAGTCTGCTCCTGTGCCAAGTGTTGTTTTTAGAGAGGTCTTCGGGTAAAGCTTGGCATCAAACCCACGACCTCTAGCATGAACTTCGTGTCGTCTACCGGTAACTATAGATCTTGCCAAACTTCTGCTGTTCACAGTTTCTAAATGATTTTTTTTTATATTACATTTTAAATTCCTGTTTAAGTTTGATTGGCTGTATGTTTTGAGGGGACAGCAGGGGCGGATTAATGTGAATTATGTATTTTTACAAATGAAAAAAAAAAAAGAACAGGAAATTCTGTAAATCAACAATAAAAAAATGGCCTTATATCGGCTGTTATCAATACTTGTATTAGTATTCATGACTTGCAAAAAAAAAAAAATTGTCTAAATTTGAGAATTGCATTACAATTTCACAAATCTTGAATTTTAAAGTTGGCCATTTAGTTCACATTTACAGTTGGTGATCGATTACAACATATATGATGATTGATTGATATTGCTGCTGATTGATTACTATGAATCATTCAAATTCAAAGGGCTTGTATAATACTAAGTGCCAATCCAGTTTAATTAACAAAAAAAAAAAAGGGTTTGAAAAAAAAACAACATTAAGTGAAGTGCCTTTTTCAATATTATCAGTGATTGATAATGGTTTGATAATTAATTTTCTTAATAGAATGCACAAATAAGGAATGATTGGTAACATTTGATTTATTCAAGTATATCGCCCTGTAACAGATATGTTTAAAATGCACTTGTTGATTTATAGTTTTAAGGTCAATATTGATAAATTGTCTGTTAAAAAATGTCTTAATGACCTGAGCCAAAATGGTCCCTTTAAAAACATTTTATAACTGTTTATATTATTTCTTTATTCTATCATTTATTGTGTGAGGGTTGTATTTCTGTTGCTCTTTCCAGGGCGGTTAACTCAGTTTGTAGTGAGCTTGGCTATAAATCCAGGGGTTATGAGTTTGAATTGCCCACCTGGGTATCCATGATCATTGATAAATGACATTGAATCTCAATATCATTCTTCTCTAACTACTTATTCAAGTTGAAAAGTTTTCAGTTACTTGCAGAAATGGTCATATTCGAGTATAGGTTAACCTTCCAGGAACCCAGGAAAGAGTAGTTAGGTTTACTGATCATCTGTTGCCATCCAATGGCATAAAAACAAAGCTAAATAATTTATCATTTGAACAAACAATCTGATAAATACAAGACTGAAATATGCAATGCAAGCAATTATAATTGTGTATTGGATCTTTTGTTTTTCTTTTGACATGTGTAACAGGTGCCACATGATTGGGTGAATTTTTATGTAGATTGAACCCAAGGTATGAAAGAACTCCACTTTCTAAGAAATGTAAGGTAAGCTAGGCATATTTCCCTGTTTATACATGTTAACCAATGATAAATTGCCAACTGTCAATCAAATACTACATGAACAAATAAAGTTTTCCATGCACATGTTATATTTTGTATTGTTTATCAGAATTTTGAATAGAATTAAATGCTATTGACCTATGAATATCCGTAAATTAATATATAAAGTATATAGTGATATTACTGTTGATAAACTGATACCAATACATAACTAAATTGTAATTAAGGCATCATATCGCACTCATAAAAAAGCTGCACAGAGAAGGTGTTTAAACGCCCAAACATATTGGCGAAGATTTTTATGAATGCCGGGGAAAACTTTTTTTTGTAGGTATTCAGTTATGAATTGGTTGCATAACAAACTGTAATTATCCGGTCACCCATACCTATTCTATGCAATGATGAACTTGCACAATTATCAACTAACTTTGAATCGATAACAGCGTGTGTTTGGATAAAATAGAATGAATGAATGAATGTTTTATGCTGTACTAAAATAGAAATTATGTAACTCCCTACAAGGGCTACAATATTGAAATTAGGGCCCTTCACTATCACAAGAAGTTGAACATTTTGTTTCAAATAACGTTCAAGTGTTTCAAGTGATATGCGGATGGTGCATGGCCATGCTTGAGACTGGGTATTGTAAATGCTGTCATGGAGAAGTTTTGTGCCTTTTGCTCAATGGCACATGAGTGTGTCATGCTTAAGTGTCCTTTAACAAGCAACTTTATTTGCATATGTTTAGTACATGTTATACCCAGGAAAACTTTGAGGGTGATTTGTCTTATTGTAAGAACTTGTTTCACTGTTGATGTGAACTAAATATGTTTAAAACAGTGAGGGTCTTGCACTATAACAGAAAGGTGTCCCCCATCATCAGTTCAAACCTATCAAATTGCAATGGCTGCTGAGGGAATATGGCTATGAAACTCTACCACTAGACCACCAGAGCAGTAGGAAGAAAAAGAAGACAAAACTCTTCCACTATACCACCACAGAACAGGGAAGAAGAAGTAGAAGAAGACAAAACTCTACCACTAGACCACCACAGCTGTGGGAAGACAAAACGCTACCACTAGACCACCACAGCAGAGGGAAGAAGAAGACAAAACTTTACCACTTGACCACCACAGTAGTGGGAAGAAGAAAAAGACAAAACTCTACCACTAGACCACCACAGCAGTGTGAAGAAGAAGAAGATAAAACTACCACTAAAACACCACAGCAGTGGGAAGAAGAAGAAGAAGAAGACAAAACTCTACCACTAGACCACCACAGCAGTGGGAAGAAGAAGAAGAAGGAGAAGACAAAACTCTACCACTAGACCACCACAACAGTAGGAAGAAGAAGAAGAAGAAGAAGACAAAACTCTACCACTAGACCACCACAGCAGTGTGAAGAAGAAGAAGATAAAACTACCACTGAAACACCACAGCAGTGGGAAGAAGAAGAAGATGACAAAACTCTACCACTAGACCACCACAGCAGAGGAAAGAAGAAGAAGAAGAAGAAGAAAAAGAAGAAGAAGACAAAAAAAGAAAAAGCTTCACAACTAAACTATCATTGCAGAGAGAAGAACAAAAAAGCAGAAAATGATTAAGAAAAACTTTAAAGAATGTGTATACTGCATCTAACATGACAACAAATAATGAGAAAATTTACTTCAAACCTCAATATCTTTAATTCAAGATCATTTTGTGTGATCCAAACATTTTAAAACATCTAAAATTACATAGAACTTACAATTTATATACAAGAAAACAGTTGCTGTGAATTATGAATGATTAATTTGCCAAATAATTAATCCTCCATATCCTATTTCATCAAGATGCAAGTTTCCTATCCTTCTATATAAGTCCTTGGGTATACACTATCCAAAGTGAGTCTTGCTATAATTTATTTAATCTGAGTGGATTTTGTAACATAAATTATTTTTTTGGAAATGTTCAAATTCTTCCAACTTAGTGTGATTTAAATTTGATTTTTGCTGATCTCTGACGTTTAAATGTGTTATTTTTTAATTAGAACTTAACTTTTCTCTATTATATCTTTATTATCAATGACACAGAGTCCAAAGCTACTAATCAGAGATATTCCAAATGACATCACAATGGGAATAGTTTGGCAACTTAGCCTTGCAATTTCCACAATAATTTTTAATTAGTTTAAATTCTGCTGAAATTTGCCAAATTTAAAACCAATTTGCAAGGTTTAGGGAATTTATATCTCTAGGGGACGTAGGCTTTCTGACATGCGAATGGCATAATCACGTGCATGTATGTTGCCAATGTTTCGATGAGCATTTTTTAACTGCATGCGCTCAACAATTTATCCCTACCAATAACAGCGTGCACATGCATAGCGTCTCAGCTTAAGAAAGAGAAAGATTGAGGTTTAACACCATTCTCAACACATTATGGGTTATATATGGCAACCAGTTTTATTGGTGAGGGAATGTCTGTGAGAGAATCTGAGAAGAGCTGTTGTATATCCGCATGTACCTGGCTTGGCTTAAACCAAAAATGTCAGCTGTTAGAGGTTAATTATGGGACATGTAGCAATTTTGATAAGTTTTCATTTTTGCCATTTCTTAAAATTATGTATTTATCTAATTACATGATGAAATCATGGAAATAAAATACTGGTGGTCTACTGGTCAGCATACTTGCCCCCCAAGGACCCAGAGGTCCCTGGTTCAATTCTTGGTTAGGTCACATCCCTTTGAGGGATTTTTAAATGCACTCCCATAGTGTTTTATTTGGGTAAGATTCTGTGAAAGTAAACAATGTTTGGAAGTGACTTAAAGCAATCATACCTATGTGCAGGGAGAGTCATACCCAGTGCACATAAAAGATCTCGCTGAATTTCTATGTTAATCAGTGATTCAAATGTTCATAAACCTCCCTCAGAAACAAGGCTTCCTATAATACAGAACACAGAAATACAAGCTCATCATCATATACAATATACGTGCATGGCAACACAATTATGAATGAATGAAGAATTTAATATATAGTCATGTTTGTCAATGAAAGTGATTTAAAATATTCACAGGCATAATGGTATGGAACGTTTCTACATTATAGTTTACTTTGCATTTAGAAATTCTTGTCCAAGTTTCAAGTCTTTTATAATATCAGGGTTATTAATAATTGTTATATTTGTGGTATTCAGCAGTTCAATAATCATTTCATGATTGCTGGAAGTAAAGGAAGAAAAAAATTCTTGTGCAGCCCCTTTACTTTGTTATATTTTAGAAAGAGTCATAACCACTGTCTCGAGCAAGTAGCTGACAAAAAGTTGTTGACTGGGGTTTCTTGGGTCAGTCCTGACAGCCTTCCATGTTAGAGGCGAGTGGACATAAAACAGGGTCTTGTACCACTTGATTGATTGAGTGATTGATTGAATATTAAATATCGGTTTTATGCCATTGACGTCTAACAGATAATAATTACCTAACCACTCTTTCCTGGGATCCTGAATGGTTAACTAGTACTCAAGCACAGCCATCTTCCCAAGAAACTGATATTTTTCCCACTTGAGTCCATGGTCAGAGATGATGACGCACAATGTTGTATATCAGTCGCCATTGAGACTGTAGCCAGGCAGGGATTCAAACGTGCAACCCCTAGATTGTTAGTCAGATGTTCTATTGATTGACTTATCCGGGTCTGGCTCATTGTACCACTGGAGAACCCTAAAACTTGTTTTGATATTGTAATAGTAAAGGCACACATGGCAATGTTGAAATCAAATTTGGAATTTTGATTGCTGTTTGACTGCCATATTGGTTAAATATCGTTGAGTTTGGTTTATATTAGTAAGATGGCATTAAGAATAGGAAAGGGATTTCATTTCGGTTTAAACTCCATTTAAAATATATTTTGGTCACTTTCTGACAGATTTGAAATTCAGATTATTTATATTTCTTTTATAAATGATAATGAAATGCTTTGTATTCGTTTTAATTTTTTTCATACATTTATAGCGAATTTTCCAGATATTTTGCCTTTAAACTTTAGGTGAAAGGTACACAAATTATGGCAAATTTAATAAAGTTTCTTTTTTTTTCAAAATCATATTATCTACCTGAGGCAACTTATAAGACTTTGAAATTCCACAATATTCATGCAGGCACCTAATTTGTTTACCTTTTTTTTTTTAATTTGAAATACATTAAATGTTACTATAATAATTTGAAATGAATTATGCTCATTTATATGAAATGGTGTTGGTTTCATTTTGAAAAGGGGTGTTTAATAAAATATAATTCTAGTAAATGGCTTGAAAAAATATATTTGTTGTCATCTATGAAAAAAGGTTTCATTTTTATTGTAATTTTATCAATTCTAACCTGGCCCGTGGTAATTTATAACTTTTTACCTGACCCCAGGATTATTTTATCAATTCTAACCTGGGCCCACGGTAATTTTATTAGTTCTAATCTGGCTCCAAGAAAATTTTATTATTTCTAACCTTGATCCTGCGGTCATTTTATTATTTGTTACCTGGATCCTGGAGTTATTTTATCAATTCTTACCAGGGCCCACGGTAATTTGATTAGTTCTAACCTGGCTCCAGGAAAATTTTATTATTTCTAACCTTGATCCCGCAGTCATTTTATTAATTCTTACCTGGATCCTGGAGCTATTTGATCAATTCTAACCTGGCCCCGGGATTATTATAGACACTTTAGTTTGTGCTCGAACAGAGTTTGCCTCAAATCTTCTAAACAAAATTTATATACAATAAAAGTCTAGCTCCCATTGGTTGGTTAAGTTTAACACAGTTGAGTCTGATCAGTTGAGTGAACAGCAACTCAAGTTTGATATCCTCAGTGCCCGAGTACATGATGAAACAAGAAATGAGTGTCAATTTGTATTTCTAAATATAGACACATAATTATTATAAAATTTTTACTCGGTAGCAAAACAAAGGGTACACTGATGTTTCTGTTAATTCAGTTGTATTAATTCTTATATAAATATGTTGTGTGTAGTTTTAAAAAATTCCACCATTCTATCTATTTCATTACTTACCAATAAAGATCTGTGTATTATGTAGATGTAAAAATAAGTATACCTGGACTTTCAATAGAATAGAAAATATTTTGTTTTTTAAAAGTACACTTTCTTTTGTCATATGAAACCAACAGTTTAATAATAAAATCTGTTCATTAATTGGATAAATACGATGTTTAAGAATGCAATACTTGGAGATTAGTATCTCCATGGCGATATTGACATCAGTCTCCACTGGTTACACACGCAAGTGGAAAAATTTATCTGATGAGTGCAGCACATGGTCAAACATCAGACCCAGGATCAGAGGGGTCTCAATTGATGTAAAAATAAATAAGTTAGGCCATTATAAATTAATTGCTAGATTATCATCCCTGCCAGCCCCCTAATTTTCATGCCGCACCAAACCTTTTTATTTTCATAAAAATCTAAAAGAAAACGCAAAAAAAAACCCAAATAAAACATCAAATTATTTAAAAATATAAATAAAAAATAAAATCCTCCTGCCCTCCCCGTTTTTAAGAAAAATTTGGATGATAATCTAGCAATTAATTTGTAATGGCCTTTTACAGAAATTTTATTTTTGAACATGAGTAAGACGGATTTAAACATTGCTACGTCCCTACAGCAATTTGGAAAAATATTCACTGATCACTATTTCATATACTAATTGTTTATCATGAATATGATATACAATGTAGGAATGTAATAAACTCATGACATATTTGTTATATTGACATAGATTCAGCACTCCGCGATTTCAGTAAAGCTTGAATGTTGTATGTAAATTTTGACATGTTGGAACATTTAAATGATGTTGATTTGTTGTGGTAAAATAAGGCCATCATAAATTAATTGCTAGATTATCATCACTGCCCAACCCCTAATGTTCATGCCACCCTGACCCTTTTTATTTTCTTAAACAATAAAAAATTTAAAAAAAAAGATAAAATGTCCTAATGTTTTATTGAGATGTTGCATTATTCGATGACAGATAAAAACCAGTATTCCGAAAACTAGTATTCCAATTTTTTTTCTAGTTTCTTACAGAGGTGATCTAGAAAATAAATTGTAAAACGCATCATTTTCCTGAGTAATGTGATAAAATAGAATCTTACAGGAGTCGTCTTATATATATTAGACTCCTTGGCAAAAATTATATTTAATGCCTGACAGAGTCTACCTAACATATTTTTGCCAAGGAGTTTGATAAATTCGAAATAAACAAAGACTTGTAAGATCCTCTGTATATCTATGTGATGCAAATCCGCCACCATATATGATCTATATGCATGTTTGTGGTCATTTTTGACAAAAAGTTTCAAATAAATTTTAATTGAATTAGTTTTTATCAGTTTGATTGAACAAATACAAAGAAAATATTTTAAATTTTTTTTATTTTTATCAATTTTTTTACTAAAATTCTAACGAATTTCCATTAGGCCATTATAAATTAATTGCTAGATTCTCATCCAATTTTTTCTTAGAAAGGGGGTGGGGTTGGGGGAAAGAATTTTTTTATTCTTTTATTTTTAATATTTTTATATATATTTATTTGTGGGCAGAGATGATAATCAAGCAATTAATTATGGCGTTCAAGTTTTGTATAAAAATATAAAACATTAGTTACTGATATTATTTTTTAAACAACGCAATGCTTAAATTGAATTTCAAACATCAAATCATCTTTATACTTACATGTAAATCATGATATCAATATCCATATAAATGTTAAGATCTGAAAATCCTTAAAAGGAAACAAGTTTAATCATTTTTATATTTCCTTGGAATTTTTTTTGCTATTTTACGGCAACAATCTGATGGAAATAAACTATTTGCTACATTTTTTTGTTATAATTATGACCATCAATATGCAAAATATAATACCTTTGAGTCGCTCTTTCAAATAAAGACACAATATTAATTATAACTGGAGAATTCTGATCTTAAGTATCGGCATCATACAGATAGATAATTTTCTCAAACAGTTGAGTGAAAAAAAATCAAAATTGTCAAGTATTCCTTTAAATATGACATGTCAGGGAATATGTGACATGTTGGGGAAAATACAACATGGTAAAGAAATATACATCATGTCAGGGAATGTATAACATGTCAGGGAATATATTACATGTTTGGGAATAAATGACATGTTGGGGAATATACAACATGTCAGGAAATATACATCATGTCAGGGAATGTATAACATGTCAGGGAATATATGACATGTTTGGGAATATATGACATGCTGGGGAATATACCACATGTCCTGAAATATACATCATGTCAGGGAATGTATGACATATCAGGGAATATATGACATGTTGGGGAATATATGACACCTTGGGGAATATATCACATGTCCTCAAATATACATCATGTCAAGAATGTATGACATATCAGGGAATATAAGACATGTTAGGGAATATATGACATGTCAGAAAATAACCATCATGTCAGGGAATATATTATATGTCACAGAATATATGACATGTCAGGGAGTATACATCATGTCAGGGAATGTATGACATGTTAGGGAATATATGACATGTCAGGAAATATGTGACATTTCAGGAAATATACATCATGTCAGGGAATGTATGACATGTCAGGGAATATGTGACATGTTGGGGAATATACATCATGTCAGGAAATATACATAATGTCAGGGAAAGTCTGACATGTCAGGGAATATATGACATGATGAGGAATATATGACATGTCAGGGAATATAATACATGTCAGGAAATA
Source organism: Panopea generosa (assembly GCA_029582155.1). Taxonomy (NCBI): domain Eukaryota; kingdom Metazoa; phylum Mollusca; class Bivalvia; order Adapedonta; family Hiatellidae; genus Panopea; species Panopea generosa. The sequence goes on along the minus strand of CM055910.1, from coordinate 41,871,027 downwards.
TACATCATGTAAGGGAATGTATGACATGTCAGGGAATATATGACATGTTGGGGAATATATGACATGTTAGGAAATATACATCATGTCAGGGAATGTATGACATGTCAGGGAATACAGACATGTTTGGGAATATATGACATGTCAGGAAATATACATCATGTCAGGGAATATATGACATGTTGGGGAATATATGACATGTCAGGAAATATACATCATGTCAGGGAATTAACATGTCAAGGAATATATGACATGTTGCAGAATATATGACATGTCGGGGAACATATGACATGTTGGGGGAATGTCAGGGAATGTATGACATGTCGGAATAAATGACATGTTGGGGAACATATGACATTTCAGGAAATATACATCGTGTCATGGAATGTATGACAGTCAGGCATATATGACATGTTGAGGAATATACAACATGTCAGAGAATATACAACATGTCAGAGAATATATGACATGTTGGGGAATATGTGACATGTCGGGGAATATGTGATATGTTGGAGAATATATGACATGTCGGGAATATATGACATGTCGTGGGGATATATGACATGTCAGGTAATGTACAGCATGTCAGGGAATGTATGACATGTTGGGGTATATAATGACATGTCAGGAAATATACAACGTGTTGGGGAATATATGACATGTCAGGAATATGTGACATGTCAGGAAATATATGACTAATTTGGGAATATATGACATGTTGGAGAATATATAACATGTTTGGGAATATATGACATGTTCGGGTATATAATGACATGTCAGGTAAAAGTATTACATGTCAGGGAATGTACGACATGTCAGGGAATATACAAAATGTCAGGGAATATATGACATGTCAGGGAATATGTGACATGCTGGGGAATATATGACTTGTTGGGGAATGTATGACATGTTTGGGGGAATATATGACATGTTGAAGAATATAGGACATGTCAGGGAATAAATGGTATAAAGATACAGTATATAATTACCGTATCTTATTTTATAAACAAATGTTTTTGAAGCTTGATACATTTTTAATGAAAGAAGATAATGAATGAAAGAAAAAAAAACTAACAAACTGTACAAAATTGAGTCTATATGGGTTTTATATAATCACAGGTGTACATTTTTCGAGGATTATAAAAAAACAAACATGAAATGTCAGATAACTCTGAAGTTCACAAAAATGTTTGTGTTTTTTTATACTAATTTCATCAGGTTTTTTTGCTACCTTGTACAATTGTTCATGTGTTTTTTTTTCTCACAACCTTGGAATTTGAATCTCAGGAAAAGTATACCCAGGACAATTTTTTATTTATTTAACGAAAATTCTATTACATTATCTTTTCTAACTGACTGACCAAGTCTATCAAGCTTAAGAATATCAGGACCTTTTAGAGAATATATTTATTTAAATGCTGGTTCCCAATCTTTATCAAAGCATTTTAATTTGTAGCTGTTTTAAAAGTCCGAGCTAGTCAAGATTTAAAGGCAAAAATGTAATCATTACGGAGCAAATATATAATTCTTAGTTTGGAGTATTGTTGTAGTTGTATTGTGTTATAAGCGTCGCTTTCAACATTTTTCAGTCATATAGCAACATTGTCTATTTCAGACAGTATTCTGAGCACTGCCACACCGTATTATCATACGGCAGACACATGGTATGATACCCCACCCAGTTAAATTATACTGACCAGACCTAGAATTGTCCTCAAAATGCTGTTTTTAGTACCATTTTTCAAGTCTTTTGTATGACCTGGTAGGGGATCAAACCCAGAACCTTCCACATGCGAGTGGACGTTCTTCCTTCAAACCATGCCGTGGTTAACCTCACAATAATACTTTCCAATATTAAAAATGAACAATTAATTTAATATTTAGGGTATATTTTTAGACAGTAGACTTTTTTTTATTTGTTGAAGGTATGTATAAAGATTTGATTCTGTTAAATAATTTTGTTATATAAATTTTGTCATTATCACTTTTGTTATCATGTACATAGTGGAGGACCACAGGGAAGATTGGAAATTGTTCCAACTCACAGTGTTCCCTCTTTAAAGGGAATATATCTGGATTTTTCAAAATTTTAAAATTGCCTGAAAACATTTTTTTTCCAATATACCATGCTTATATAATACTCACTGACCCCATATTGCCAGAAGATATTTATTCAAACATGGCAAAATAATATAGTTAAAAAGGCATTTCCTAACCTGGGCTATGCGCCTAGGACTAATATAGATTTTCCGCTTAAAATGCCATTATATTTTGTGATGTATTAAATGAGTTGCATGATTTCATTTCAGTTTGATCAGTTATACATAGATAGTAAAAAAAGTTTCATCTTAGAAAGAGTCCAAATGACAATGGGAAGGTCTTCAAGCAGTATTTAAGTGCTGTCTGTTTTTAGAATGGGGATGTCATTTGAATTTTACCACTTCAATTTACATATTGATTTTGTCACATTTTGGTGGATTCGACATACGATTTATATTTATTAATTTTATTATTATTTGATTTTTCATGACATTTATGGCATTTTATCCTGATATGCTCCCTTTAAATAAAGATATTATTACTATTATCAGTATGTGAACAATAGTCCAATCTATTAAAACATTGCCATGCGTCCCTTTAAAGAAAATATGTACACTAATTAACCCGAATTTTCACTTGATCTTTTTTGTAAGTCATGCACCTGATTTTCTGGCAGTAATGGATTTTTTGTCTCATCATTGTGTTTCTTGACTTTATCAGAAAAAGGCAAAACTTGACATTTATAGATGATTTACTCCCCACTAATGTGATGACTTCGGCCTAAATTTGTTTGTTTTTTTTTAAATCCAATGTTGCATCAAACATACATGCATGCAATGTAACAGCTTATTTTTTTTTTTTTTTTATGCAATTTTATCTCTAATTAGTGCCCTTAGTGTTTTGGAAAAAAACAACACAGAAATTAATACAAGTGATGCGAAGAATATAATTTATGTCAGCCTATTAGGAGACTTGCCATACATGAATGTTTATTGGATATTGTAAATAACCTGATTAGCCAAATAATAACCAATCAGTGAATCATTTGTATTATATATCATGGATTTGAGGTTCAGATAGAATAATACTGGCTTGATGAACACAATTGTCACAAGAGACAAACAAATCTATTTTAACCAAACATTGCCACTCTTTTTCTTGCATACTAAACCCATAAATGAATAATTATTTTAATATACATCAAACCTGTCTTAAGCAGCCAATCAAGGGAAGGAGCAAAGTGGCATTTTAAGACGGGTTGTTGCTTAATACAGATTAATTCACTCTGAAAGCATAGAAATGGGAAAAGAAAATATGGTTGCTTAAGACAGATGGTGACTGCTTACACAGCTTTGACTGTACGGTCATTTTTACCAAGAGCGCTTTGAAGATGACAAATCTTTTATTTGATGCCAAATCTATTGGGTTGGTTGATTCTATAGTCTTGTGCATTTGGTTTGCGTTGTAGCTAGGCACGCTCGCCATAGTCTGGTCTGTACATTTCTGGTTGTTCACAGAATATTTATCTCCATAACTTTTTATTATATAATTATACATTGTGAACGTGCATCTGAAAAAGATCCAAAATATAGAAATTCCGTTATTGTCATTTCAATTGTCTCCCTTTATGAAATATAATACATATGATTTCACTGTATGTTCGTAATCCAATAGGTTTCTAAATCTGTCGTTTAAATAGCATGTGAGTAGTCCTGAATCCTTAACTGGATCCTACGCATATAAAGCTATCAGTTTATACATGTAAATTGTCCGTCCAGTCCAGATGTGTTGATGTAAAGCCCATAGTATATAAGTCATAGTTGACACCAAATTTATTGGTTTGGCAGATGCCTTGATATTGTGTCTATGGTTTGCATTGTAGCCAGGTGCGCCCGCCGTAATCTGGTCTGTACATTTATGTCTGGTTATTCACAAATAATTATCTCCCTTAATATATAAATAATTGTGTGGCATCATAAAAGTTCAATATCACGGAATAAAAACATTATTTTATTACCAAGGTTCCTAACATAACTATGATAACCATGGTTGGAATCCCATCTCATTCATATACTCATTACTGATTCTTTTTCTTGCATAGCATTTATATAATATAAAAATAAGATGGATACATTGATTGACCATCTGATTTGTGTAAATTTTATGCCATAGAGGGATAAAAGACAATCAGTTAACCTAACCGCTACTTCCTGGGACTCTGGAAGTTTAACCAATAGTGAAGCATCCCCATCTCTGCAAGTAGCTGATAACTTTCCAACTTGAATCAATGGTGTGAGACGATTAATAATGAGACATAATGTCGTATATCATTCATCTAGGAGACTGTGGCCAGATGGGGATTCAAACTCACAAACCCCTAGTTGAGTAGCTAGACGTGCTACCAACTGAGCAAACTGGGCCTGGCTTAACCATCTGAGCATATGACACCATAACAAACTAGCATGTGCATTTTTTAAGCAAGGGAATTTTATCTTGACCCTAGATATCCTTAAGCAGTATGATAAATTCCCTCTCAGTATTTATGGCTAATAAAAAGAAAAAGATTACTTAAAAAAATAAATGAAAGGCTCTTAGGGGAGGGGAGGAGGCATTTTGCTAAAAGTGATGTGTTTGTGTTTTTTGGCCCCTGCAGTCAAAAATCAACTTTGACCATCATTTTTCTCCATCACATTTTAGAAATTATGTCAAGCATTATCTCTTTTTCTTTTTTTTTAGGGGTTGAACGCCATTTTCAACACATTTCAGGTTATATATGGCATATCAAATTTTATTGGTGGAGGAAAACCGCAGAGTGAATCTGAGTAGAGCCACCACCCTTCTGCATGTAACTGGCAAACTTTCTCACAAAGTTTTTGGAGTGAGTGGGATTCTAACCTACGACCTTAACAGTGAGAGGTAAGTGATCTTGAGACAGCACCTTAGACCACTCGGCAGTGGAAGACCACTTCACTCATGGAGAGATGTGCTGTTTATAGTATAAAGTACATAAGAGTACATTAAGTGCATTATTCTCTTTTGTATTGGTCACACATTACATTGTACTATTCTACAATTTGCTGGAATTGTGAAAACATCATACTGACCACAAACCACCTCTGTGGTGATTGAACAATAAACATTAATATTTCATCTAAAATCTAATTAAAGATGCCCAGTTGTACTTCTGCTCAATAAAATCCACCATTGGATAAACAGCAATACATGCATAGATAAAATGAGGATTCCATTGGTGTGGGCAGTTTTAGAGTTTGGCGAGAAGTTGTTGTATGTCCAAGCATTTATAGAAAGATTTATAACAGATTTGCATTCAATATTTGAATTTATTATCACACACATGAACACACATATTCCAAATTAATTTATTTGCCAGTATGACATTTTACAATAATGCACAAGTGGGTATTAAGCTAAAGGTCACTTTGTGAACCTGGGCTCAGCTGGGTTCAGTTCATTTGAGCATTTTATTTGTTTGAAGTGAACTGATTGAAATGTTCGCTTTAAACGTTTCCTAACAGAGCAAACACCTTCAAGAGCTGTTTGCTTGTGTTTAATCACATGACTTAATGAAAAATGGAGGGATAGTGCCGATGTAGTTGGTTGGATTTCCATTTATTTTTCATTCATTTGGTCAACATTGGCATTTGTTAACAGAGTAAACATGTTTAACAGTGCTAAACACGGCCCAGGCACTGTTCATGCAATTTAGTTGAATGTTTGTCAATTACCTGTGTTTTTTAACAACATTTGCAAGGGGTCCTCTCTGGCCAAGTTAAGGCACTGTTGTCTGATGATCACTGGCCTGTCAACGCTGAGGTTTTGAGTTCGAGCCAACATCATTTGTCAGTTTCCAGTTATAATTGTCGAAGAAAATAAAACAAAATTTAAAATGAATATGAATGTTTAACATCTAATTATCATTTTTATCAAAATATAAATCATTTCAAATTCATCCAAACCGACACTACGAAATCGATGTTTTAATCTGACTGAAATCAAATTAGAATCTCCATTCTAAAAATACCAAAGTGGGTTTGAGTCCTGGACTGGCTGTATAATTTGTAATATCGTATTCCACCCTAATAAAAGCTCCCAGGGTTGATGCATTTTCCACCCTAATAAAAGCTCCCAGGGTTGATGTATTTTTCCAAATAACAGTTTGCAGGTTTATAAATACTTTTTTTTTATTTCTTTTCTCATGTTGGTGCGTTTATGTTTATTAGGGAGTGTTTGTGGGAATACAGTATTTAGTATTTGAAGTATGACTATTTGGATCATATCTTGTGTAAAATACCCACTCATATTTTAATTATACCTGACCGATGGAATAACCTCATAGGTTTAGTCTTATTTGTTCTTGACTTTATTCCTAAACTTTTGGAAATTCCAGGCATTGTTGATTAAAAATGCAATTTACTGTAACAACAGGTTTGTGCACGAATACCATCAAATTTTTTTTTGATAATTTCCATCAGTTAAACAGCTAATTTACATTTAAGAATTACTGATCATTAAGATTAATATATATTGAAAAATAAGTTTTATTCATGTCTTAGACAGAAATCCATGGAAGGTGATGCAAATTCACAAAAATGGGGGGGAGGGATGCTATAAATGTCTAAAAAAATATGATAATTTTTAAAATGGATAAAAAGCATCCCATTATATTTATAAATGATATCTGTTAAATCCACCAAAACTTGACAAAAATGATATTTAAATTTGAGTGGTAAACTTGAAATGAGATCCCCATTCTCAAAATAGACAAGTTGGGAAAGCCCTTTTTAATATATTATTTTGGCATGTATGGCAATACGAGATCAGTGTGTTTATAAAGGCATGGTTTATTGGGGGAAAATGTTTTTAACCAATTTCAAAATTTTGAAAAATTCTGATTTATTCCCTTTTAAGTATAATGGATCAAATCAAAATAAAGTTGAAACAACACATTTGACATGTCATAATAAGCATTGCAATTTTAAGCTGGAAATCTACTTTAGTGTCATCTGGACTCAAAGCCAAATTTAGTCATGAAATCCCTTTTCAATATGTTATAATTATTATATAATTATATCCCCTTTAAGATACTGCAGTTTGTATGCAGACTCTTTTATTTTTGTTACTATTTTGAGAAAGGGCTTGGAAGGCATCTTAGCCTCGTCAAGTGCTTGAGCATTGAACCAAGGATCAAAGGGTCATGGGTTCAGTCCTTCCCCCAGGTTATGTGTGGTTTCCATGAGCAAGACACTTTTACACCATGTGTACACCATATTTGTCATACCCAGGAAGACTCTGCGCGTGATTTGTATAAGTTGTAACAACATGTTTCACAATCAATGTAAAATCAATAAGTTTAATCTACAGGCTTCCTATATAACATATTAGTGTTGCGGTGATCTTTAATTAATAGTTTAAAAAAAATTGAAGAAAAAATAATTGTGACTATTATGACAGGATTGATGTGTATTGGTTTTAACATTGTTAAGTGTCTCTTAAAAATATATTTAATTACTACACATTCAGTCTTAATTACCAATTAAAAGCCAATTAGACAACATTATAAAACTAATAAGTTGATTAGTTTAATCAATTACCAACTTGCCTAATTCTGAGAAACTGTAAAAACTTCACAAAGATTTTACTGTAATTTAGTTTTAGTGTGATATAATAATAATAATAATAAAAAAAAATAAAATAAATAATAATAATAATAATAATAAAGTCTTTATTTAAAGAGGAAACACAATTGGAACAATCTCCAATCTTCTCTGTGGTCCTCTATTATGTACATGTTAACAAAGTAGTAACAAAATATATACAACAAAATTAATCAACATAATCGGTACAAATTTGTAAACTTATTAACAAAATAGTGAATTATTTTTGTTGACATATTCAATTTGTAATGTATATTTCAATTAACAATGAATATTTATTGTTTATTTAATTAACTCAATAATATATTTCAAAGGAAAGGCATGATAGTATTATAATGTAAAATTTACACTTGAAAATGATGAGTTCACTACAAAATATACAGCCAATGTTACATTCAATGATTTAAGAATCAACTGACTGCAATGAAGATACAAGTTTAATGTTTTGTAAGACAATGAAAATTTATCTTTGTTGTGACAGGGGACTGTTATATTTAAATGTTATATTAACATCTCTTAAATTCTTGAACTGATGAAGCATTTTTAACATGGTTTGGAAGGGAATATCAGATTTTGGATCCAGAATATATCAGTTTTACAATATGTTTCTAACTTTGGTTTTGGTACATATAGAGAATTATCTGACTGTGAGCGAGGTTTTTAGAATGTATATTTGTTGTAGAGGTAAAATTATTTTGCAAATACTCTGGGGCCAAGTTGTTGATGATCGTGAGTATTTAAATAGCCTTTTTATATTTTACCCTTTCATGGAATTTCATCCATTTTAGATCATTATATAATGTTTCAGATGGTGTATCAATGTTTTTGTCAAAGATAAGTCTTGCAGCACGTTTTTGAAATTTTAATATGTTGTCAGATAGGTCAGAGTTGCAATTTCCCAATATTGTACAGCAAAAGTCTAGATGAGGAAGTATGTAAGAATTGAATTGTAAAATAATTTCCAAATAGGTATTGATAAATAGTATTTTATCCTGCCATTTTTTTGCATTTTTTTAGAGTGTTTTCAACTTGTTGAGTCCATGTTAGTGTGTTGTCAGTTGTTACTCCCAGAAATTTTGATACATACTCTGATAGTATGGCCCTTAATCAACTTTGAAAACCCCCGTGTGGTTAAGGATAGCTGTCCATTTCAACAGAATGACGGGTATGAGTCCTCCAGATGAGTGTCATGTCCATTTTATCCGTTGTTTGTCATAGTCATCTTCATGGTTAAATACTATCAACTTCTGCAGGGTTCCATGGTGCCAAATGAGTAATGGCAGGGGTACAAGCAATGGTGTAACTTGGGCATGTCGTATAAGGCAACAAATTCAGTTTTGGATAGAATTTGGTTTTACTCTAATCTTGCAAGTAATTGAAGGTTGTATGTTCATTTTGCATATTTGTTTATTGATTTTTAACTTGACGCTTCTATGAATAAAATGATACTAAATATTCAAATAAAATATATATAAATCGAAATTTGCATATTGATAATTTTATAACAAAAATGTTCTGTGAATGATAAATATAATCCATTTAACCCTTTACTTCATATAGACGCCTTTGGACACCTAATATAGAAGGCTTTTGAATTATTAGCTGAATTATGTTTATATTAAGCGACAGAGTGGAAAACAGTGCAGGAAGTGTTCAGATTGCTCGTTACAAGCAATCTGAACTCTTCCTGCACTGTTTTCAAAGGCTTTCTGTGATTGGTGTGGGAAAACACCTATCTATGGAGTAAAGGGTTTAAGCAAATTTTACGTTTCATATAGCAAGTGTACTCACTCCGTCACTTTTGTCATAAGGGTATCTATTGCAACATAACATAATATTTGGACAACGCGCCAGGTTACATGTATGTAATATTCCCGCTTAAAATTCCAATGCATTTTGGGAAGTTTCAATTGAGTCACATGATTTTAATTCGATCCTTCATATTAGTAGCCATTTTTCTACATGATTTTTAAAAAATGGCTAAAAACATTTTTTCCCAAGTTTATCATACCTATAATATATACTGACTGATCTGATTTTGCTCAAAGGTTATGTATTTATACATACCATGCAGGTTAGACTTAAATAGATTTCCCGCTTAAAATTGCAACATATTTTGTGATGTATTAAATGAGTCTCATGGTTTAATTTTGATTTCAATTTGATCCGCTATGCAGGATAATTGTTTCATCTTAGAAAAGTCTGTATAATGATGATATCAAGGAAATATCCAAGTGCTGTCTATTTTTAGAATGGGGGTTTTGTTTCAATATATCACTCCAATTTAAATGTTGATTTTTTCAAAATTTGGTGGATTTGACATACTAAACCATTTGTATTTTATTTATTAATAATAATGAGATGCTTTTTATCCATTTTAAAACTAATTTGATTTTTAAGACAATTGTAGCTTTTTCCTGGTATACTCCCTTGAAATTTGGTACACCTTAGAAAGAATCTAAATGAAAGGTGAAGGTTTTCAAACAGTCTGTGCATGATATTTATCTTTAGAATTATTAATCAGTTTTTATTTCATCAGTTAAGTAAAAAAATTTAGCTCATCTTTTTGAAAAAAAACCTCAAAAAACAAAGAGCTATTGTCATGACCCTGGCATTGTTGTCATCAATATTGTCTTCATCATCATCTATGTCATGCTTAAACTAAGGATTTTCTCTGTTTCTGAACAAGCTACATATGTTATAGTTACTAAACTTCATAAACACATTTATACTACAATGCATGTAACTTACTTTAATTTCCATACTTTGGGCTCTAAAACACCAGGTTAAACTTTTTTGTGTAGCTCGGGTTTGATTTTTTCTTTTCTTTCTTTTTTAGATATTTGTTATTTTTCAGTACTAGTATAGATATTGTAATCTAATCACCATCATATTTAAAAGATGTAATCACGATTGCTCTTGCTTAGACATTGAAGTGATTTTTCCTGACACTTTGTCTATTATGGTAAAATGTCTACTTGATAATTTAGGAGATTTTGTTAAGTTTATTCCTGCTTAGCGAGGATGGAAAATAGAACAGGAAACTTCCTTGTAGTGCAAATTTAGAGAAAAGTTCTAATGGTTGGTCAGTCCCAGTGTCAGTAGAATGTGACTGTATGTGCCTACAGTGTTTTAACGGTTTGTCAGTCCCAGAGTGTCAGTATAATGTGACTGCATGTACCTACAGTGTTCTAATGGTTGGTCAGTCCCAGAGTGTCAGTATAATGTGACTGCATGTGTCTACAGTGTTATGGTCCTGTTAGGACTGGTCAGTTCCCCGGTGTTGGTATAATGTGACTGCATGTGTCTACACTGTTATGGTCCTGTTAGGACTGGTCAGTCCCACAGTGTCAGTATAATGTGACTGCATGTGTCTACAGTGTTATGGTCCTATTAAGACTGGTCAGTCCCACAGTGTTGGTATAATGTGTCTACAGTGTTATGGTCCTATTAGGACTGGTCAGTCCCATGGAGTCAGTATAATGGGACTGCTTGTGTCTACAGTGTAATGGACCTATTAGGACTGGTCAGTCCCACAGTGTCAGTATAATGTGACTGCATGTGTCTGCATTGTTATGATCCTGCTAGGACTTGTCAGTCCCACAGTGTCAATATCATGTGACTGCATGTGTCTACATTGTTATGGTCCTATTAGGACTGGCCAGTCCTGCAGTGTCAGTATAATGTGACTGCATGTGTCTACAGTGTAATGGACCTATTAGGACTGGTCAGTCCCACAGTGTCAGTATAATGTGACTGCATGTGTATACAGTGTTATGGTCCTGTTAGGACTTGTCAGTCCCACAGTGTCAATATAATGTGACTGCATGTGTCTACATTGTTATGGTCCTATTAGGACTGGCAAGTCCCACAGTGTCAGTATAATGTGACTGCATGTGTCAACAGTGTTATGGTCCTATTAGGACTGATCAGTCCCACAGTGTCGGTATAATGTGTCTACAGTGTTATGGTCCTATTAGGACTGGTCAGTCCCACAGTGTCGGTATAATGTGTCTACAGTGTTATGGTCCTATTAGGACTGATCAGTCCCACAGTGTCGGTATAATGTGTCTACAGTGTTATGGTCCTATTAGGACTGGTCAGTCCCACAGTGTCGGTATAATGTGTCTACAGTGTTATGGTCCTATTAGGACCGGTCAGTCCCACAGTGTCGGTATAATGTGTCTACAGTGTTATGGTCCTATTAGGACTGGTCAGTCCCACAGTGTCGGTATAATGTGTCTACAGTGTTATGGTCCTATTAGGACCAGTCAGTCCCACAGTGTTGGTATAATGTGTCTACAGTGTTATGGTCCTATTATGACTGCTGGTCACTCCCACGGTGTCAGTATAATGTGACTGCTTGTGTCTACAGTGTTATGGTTCTAGGACTGGTCAGTCCCACAGTGTCAGTATAATGTGACTGCTTGTGTCTACAGTGTTATGGTTCTGGGACTGGTCAGTCCCACGGTGTCAGTATAATGTGACTGCTTGTGTCTACAGTGTTATGGTTCTGGGACTGGTCAGTCCCACGGTGTCAGTATAATGTGACTGCTTGTGTCTACAGTGATATGGTTCTGGGACTGGTCAGTCCCACAGTGTCAGTATAATGTGACTGCTTGTGTCTACAGTGTTATGGTTCTAGGACTGGTCAGTCCCACAGTGTCAGTATAATGTGACTGCTTGTGTCTACAGTGATATGGTTCTGGGACTGGTCAGTCCCACAGTGTCAGTATAATGTGACTGCTTGTGTCTACAGTGTTATGGTTCTGGGACTGGTCAGTCCCACAGTGTCAGTATAATGTGTCTGCTTGTGTCTACAGTAATCTGGTTCTGGGACTGGTTGGTCTGTTGTCCGTATGTAACTTGGCATGTTGGATATTATGTGATGAATGGCTACTGTTTGTGGTATGATACTTCAACTTGGACTACTGTTTGTGGTATGGTACTTCAACTTGGACTACTGTTTGTGGTATGGTACTTCAACTTGGACTACTGTTTGTGGTATGGTACTTCAACTTGGGCTACTGTTTGTGGTATGGTACTTCAACTTGGACTACTGTTTGTGGTATGGTACTTCAACTTGGACAACTGTTTGTGGTATGGTACTACAACTTGGGCTACTGTTTGTGGTATGATACTTCAACTTGGACTACTGTTTGTGGTATGGTACTTCAACTTGGACTACTGTTTGTGGTATGGTACTTCAACTTGGACAACTGTTTGTGGTATGGTACTACAACTTGGGCTACTGTTTGTGGTATGATACTTCAAATTGGACTACTGTTTGTGGTATGGTACTTCAACTTGGACTACTGTTTGTGGTATGGTACTTCAACTTGGACTACTGTTTGTGGTATGGTACTTCAACTTGGGCTACTGTTTGTGGTATGGTACTTCAACTTGGACTACTGTTTGTGGTATGGTACTTCAACTTGGGCTACTGTTTGTGGTATGGTACTTCAACTTGGACTACTGTTTTTGGTATGGTACTTCAATTTGGGCTACTGTTTGTGGTATGGTACTTCAACTTCGACTGCTGTTTGTGGTATGGTACTTCGACTTCGACTACTGTTTGTGGTATGATACTTCAACTTGGACTACTGTTTGTGGTATGGTACTTCAACTTGGACAACTGTTTGTGGTATGGTACTTCAACTTGGACTACTGTTCATGGTATGGTACATCAACTTGGACTACTGTTTGTGGTATGGTACTTCAACTTGGACTACTGTTTGTCATATGACTAAAAGTGATGCAATACAGTAGAGATATGTCTACTGACACAGATGTGTGGTCTAGAGTAGGACATCATACACATTATCAAAGTGTCATGGGGTCAATCCCTTAAGACAGCCATGTTTTGGTATTTGAGGAAGACATTCTATTTGCTAATAGATAATGTACTTGTTTAACCCAAGAAGACTTCAAGCATTCAAAGAATTAAAAAAAAATTCAAGGCTTTAAAGTGTTATGAAGTTTTTTCACAATTGATGAAACTCCGTACTCCTTCCCCTCCCTGATCCTCCATACACCTCACCCATTCCCCCTTCCCAATCTATTCCATACACCCCCTACCCCTCCCCAATCTTTCATATACCCCCTACCCCTTCTCCTTTCCTGATCCCCCATACACCCTTACCCCTTCTTGATTCTTCTATACACCCCCTACCACTTCCTGATCTCCTCTATACACCCCCTACCCTGTCCCCTACCTGATCCTCCATAAACTCTTTAACCTTCCTTATTCTTCATACAACCCCTTCCCCTTACCTGATATCCTCCATACACCCCTAACCCTTTCCCTTACCTGATCCTCCATACACCCCATACCCCTTTCCCATTCATGATTCTCCATACATCCCTTCCCCCTTCTTGATTTTCAATACAACCCCTACCCTTTCCCCCTTCCTGATTCTCCATACATCCCTACCCCTTCCCCCTTTCTGATCCTCCATACACCCCTATCCCTTACCCTTTCCTGATTCTCCATACACCCCTACCATTTCCCCCTTCCTGATCCTCCATATATCCCTACCACTTCCCCCTTCCTGATTCTCCATACACCCCTTCCCCCTTCCTGATTCTCAATACACCCCTACCACTTCCCCTTTCCTGATTCTCTATACACCCCCTACCCCTTCCCACATTCCTGATCCTGAATACACCCCTACCCCTTCCTGGTCCTCTATATACCCCTACTGCTTCCCCCTTTCTGATCCCCAATACACCCCCTACCTCTTTCCCCTTCCTGATCTCCTCCATACACCCACTACCACTTCCTGATCTCCATCATGTACCCCCTACCACTCCCCTCTCCCTGATTTTCTATACACTCCCTACCCATTCCCTCTTCCTGATTTTCTAAACACCCTCTACCCCTTCCTGATTCTCCATACACCCCAACCACTTCCTTATCTCCTCCATACACTCCCACCACTTCCTGATCTCCTCCATACACCATTTTCCCATTCCCCCTTCTTGATTCTCTATACACACCCTACCCTTTCCTGATTTCCTCCATACATCCCCTTCCCCCTTCCTGATCATCCATACACCCCCTACCACTTTCTTTTTCCTGATTCTCTTTACATCCCCTACCCATTCCCCCTTCCTGATCCTCAATACACCCCCTACCCCTTCCTGATTCTCTATACACCCCTTCCCCCTTCCTGATCTCCTCCATACACCCCCTACCACTTCATGATCTCCATACACCCCTACCACTTACCCTACCTGATCCTCCATACACCCCCTACCCATTCCTCCTTCCCAATCTTCCATACAGTTTTACAGTTTTTACAGTTTATTGATTTATTTAAGCCAAATATGGCCTATGAACATTATACAATAATACACAAATGAATAGTACATGACATATAGATGGCAGACATTTATAAATGTAGCAATAGTAACTACAACTGTAATAATGTTTATAATTAAATTGGCTTATGTGTTCATCTTTTAAATAGATCTTGGTTATTATGTTATTAAACGTTACAAATTTATCGGGAGAGATATATCGATTCTGTTTCTGTCATAAAACTTTATCAATGCAATTGTTTAGTAAAAATACCCTTAAATGCACGTTTCAAGGCATACTTTTTTTAATTTACATTCTCTTTATGATCCTCATTTTATTGATAAGAATTAGTGATTTTTCTCAATTGGAATGATTTATATATATAAACCTTAACAGTTTTACAACTGATTTGTTTGTACATGTTATCAGTTCTGCAAACTTAGAATAACTTGTGTTTTTCCAGTAATACCTTTTAATGTACATTTCTCGTACCTCATCAAAACATTTGCACTCAATTACGAAATGCTATTCGTCTTCTAATACGTTGCAATGCTTACATTTTCTGTTCTGAAATGGAACATGATTTGGTTTTTTCCATCTACCACATTCAACCTCTAATCTATGAGATGAAAGTCTTAATCTGCTCATAGCTTTTCAATATTTTGATACATTTAATATGTTAAGATATGAATTAAAATCAAAAGAAGTTACTGTTCTATAAAATAATGCTCACAATGAGTCATGTAAATCTGCATTCCAATTTTGGATAAAAATATCCCTGATTCTTTGCTTGAAAATACTTACAAAAATATTCACATTTCCTACCCCTTGTTCCAGCCACACATCATAAAATCCCAGTGTAAAGAGTAAATGTTTAACTTTCAAAACCAAATTGGTTCTATTGACATGTATTTCAGATTCAAGTTTAAGCATGTCGTATACCGCTGTTATATATTTTGAATTATCTGAAGCGCATATTTTTAACCAGTATTTCATTATTATGTAATATCGTCTGCTTATATAATCTGTTCTACCAGTTTCCCTGTATTTAAAGCTATTTTGAGTACTTTTCTTTACCCCTAATAACCTTTTTCAAAAGCTTAGATGAGATCTTTCCACGTAAGTGTCTTTAGAAAACTCCCAAACCTCGCTAGAAGAATTTATTATTGGCATAAAAAATTATATCATCTGCATATAAAAGCAAACAAATATTAATCGTACCCATATTTATACCTCCAGCTCCCTTTATATTTAATTTCTCATTGAGATACAAAGTCGTGCTAAATAAAAATGGAGATGGACACTCTCCCTGTCGAACACCAAGAAAGCAAGTAAAATCGTTGCTTAACATATTAAATTGTTTTACTTTAGAATTAACACAAGCATACATAGGTTTAATAACATTTAACAAATTCCCCCTTACCCCAAGTTTAATTAATTTATACCAAACATTATCCCTTACTACAAATTGAACGCCTTCGTAAAATTGATAAAAGCACAGTACAGGTTGTTTTATGTGAAATAATACCGCTTAAAACAAAGATGTTATCAACAGTACTCATTCCTTTTCTGAAACCAGCCTGCGCCTCAATATAAACATTATAACGTTCAACCCAGCATATAAGACGGTTGTTTAAAATCTTAGAAAACAGTTTACCCAATGTACTGAGAAGTGTTATTCCTCTATAATTCCCTGGCTCATCTGTATCCCTGCTTTTAAATACTGGCACTTTGTGACCCTCACTCCAACTTGGGAAGAAACAATGTGATAGACAAGCGTTAAATAGTTTATATAAATACCGTTTTATAGCATTTGATCCATGTTTAAAAATTTCTTTAATTTTATATAAAAATCTGGCCCACCACTGCAAAGATTTAAATGACTTAAAAAAGTATTCCTTGAATTCCTCAGCAGCATTCATCATCAAACCAAGGTTTACGGCAATCAAAACTGTTATCTCGTACTCCATTTTTGTATGTTTGTTTAAAAAGAGGTAGCACACGCCCTCCATAATATTTCCGAAACTTTTTATGTTTTCATTGACAACTTCATCGGTAGTGAGGTTGTTTGATTAAGTAAGATCATTCAGTTGTCGGTAATTATTTTATCTTTATAGTTGTTATTTTTATCATCTTTCCATTTGTATTTAATTGAAACTGTATATTGTCGGTAATTATTTTATCTTTATTGTTATTATTTTTATCATCTTTCCATTTGTATTTAAATTCTAGTTTTTCAAAATAATTATCACCATTTTCATTATTTTCACAAACCATTGAACAACTAATTGAAAAATTGATAGGACAGTGATCTGATAATATATTTGGATCATTCACCTTAAAATCATTAGAAAGTTTAAAAAGAGATAGACTTGCTCATATGTAATCACCTACACTGCAACAGAGGCCGCTAATGTAAGTGTTCTTCCCAATGTTACTATCCAGACCAACCCTGACGACCTGACTCATTACAAAAATCTAATAAAAAATTACCGTTTTGATTTGTGAATCTGTCTTGTGACATACGGGTATACATCTACATGAATACTAATATGGTCATTTCCAATAAAATTGTTTAATTGACCAATACGGCTATTGAGATCACCTAGAGGGGGGGCTTCAACCCTATTCAGTGCTGGGAGTTGTAATCTTGCTTCTTGAATTGGTCCCTGTGTTATACGAGGCTGTGCTGCCAGTGCGTTAGGACTATGCATGTCCATATTCTCAGTCGATGAACGATTTGATGTGACAGAAATATTGGAAGCAGAAACATTGTTGAGTGTTGGTTTATTTGGACTAGCAGGCTGCGAGCACCGAGAATCCTTAATAGTGCTCACCAAATACACGTTTTGATTGAAAGTTCTGCGGTCATTTAGTATCGTCTGCTGAATAATCTCGCACCTGTCAGTTTGCATAATATCATGACACTTGGGGAATTCGTCTGCTACCACTTGTCTGTTCACGCTCAGTTTAGCCGGGTACAGCAGTTTAACTCATGATCTGTGGGTCCTTTTTTCAACTTTATAGCGTTCCCATAATCCCTTCCTAGCTGCCAATATTTCCTTTGGGTAATCACAGTCAATGCCAAATCTTGACACATACAGTTTATATGAATAGCTTAATGCAGTGTCTTTGTCTCTGAAATCACGAAACGCTTCTGTCAGCGGCTTACGGAGTGTTTGTGTGAAATTCCTGGCATATGGGATGACCCAATGGACTGTCTGTATATACATGGCTTCCAGGTCAATTTTGTCTGGCGGCCATGTTTATAATGATCTGATCGTGTTTTTTTTTCAAGGTGCTCAATTTTGAACAAGATTATTGATGACTTGTCATCGATCGATAAACATGGTTGTTGTGAATTGTTTTGTGCGTTATGTAATATAGTGTTTATCCTACCTGTATAATCTGGCCGAGATGATTTGTCAATGTTTACCCTTTGTCTGTACCCCTCCCTGTCAAGAGGAGCATACCGGTTTGTTGTTGGCACATTAAAAGTCCTATTTTGGCCATTTGAAACACTAGATTTTAGGTTCATTCTGATATTGGGACTATTAATTACTACAAGGTATGAAAAAAGATCCAAACAAGTCTTTTAAATAGTAAAATATCCATAAATATTTCAAAATTTCACTCCCCCTTAAATTCACATGTCCGCCATCAAACATATCATGTGAATAATACACCCCCTACCCTTTCCCAATCCTTTGTACACCCCCTACCCCCTTCCCAATCCACCATACATCCCCTACTCCTTCCCCCTTCCTGATCTCCTCCATACACCCACTACCCCTTCCCCTACCTGATCCTCCATACACCCCCTACCCCTTCCCAATCCTCTGTACACCCCTTCCCCCTTATACATACATCATCTAAAATACAAACTAATTAAACATAGACATAATTAAGATGTCAATAAACGAAGGAATGATATTACAAGATTGAGTATACATATTAATTATACGCTTAATTACCAGTTAAATATAATAATAAATCACTGCAATAGTAATAAAATAAACACATGCTTCCACAACAAGTGTTCATAGCACTTGCGGTTATCGCTGCACATTTTGCAATTAAATCATGGAATGAGTTTTACCGGTAATATTTTACTGCGGGTCCTCTATGGCTGAGTGGTCTAAAGCATGGTTTAAAAACCACCGCTGCGGTTGTCGGATCGAGGGTGAGCGTGGTCCATAATAATCTTTTTTTTAATTCAGCTGTCATTTAGAGATTCCATTGTTGAAGGTGATTGTATGCACTATGCAGTACAACTGTCGAAGTCGGGGTAGTAATTTGCTTAGTGAAAGATTATATTCTCGGAAATTAAAGACCCTCAAAAGTGCATAAAGACTCCCTATTACCTGATTGACTTGCACATCATTTTAGGGTCAGCTACGCCACTGATACCCCACCGAATCACATTACTGGAGAGGTTTGACAACGTCTACATGGTTGGCTAAGATGCATAGAATGTGTTCCATTTTTATCAGTCAAGTCTGCTTGTGGTCAGATGGACATAGATGTTGATTTTGTGCATGTGTAGCAGGAATAACTTTTTGGTTAATTAAAATAGAGTTCTACATTCTTTATAAATCTAAATTGAACTATTAATAATTATGCAGGTTTTCCAGTATTCATACACTTTGATATATTTTGCTATCTTAAGGTTATTCATTACCTTAAATACTATTTATAGATATACCCTTCTATTGTTGTGCTAGCATAAACTGTCCACTTGACATCTTGGACATTAATAGGTCAAATAAAGAAATTACTAAAACCAATTAAATAATGTTCTTATGATATACAGATTTCAGTGTTTTCTTTCTGTTTCATTATAAATATGTTTAAGTGTATAATGTTATTTATTATTATTTGTAATAGTGTGTTTCTTAAAAAGTACAATATAGATGTCAAACAGCTACAATGAATTGGTTTAACTATACTTTCTCAAGTAAATTTCATGTTGCATGCTTTTTCTGTGATACTTTGTCTTGGTTTGCTATATAAGCCAGAATAAATGTGTATTCTGTACTTAGTTTTACAGAAGCTAAAGATAACTTGTCACCAAGCTAAGTCTCTCTCTCTTTTTCTTTCTGATCTTTCTCTTTCTAATTTCAAAATAGTAACAAAATATACTCATTGAAATACATTTAATTATTCCACTAAAAGAGAAATAAATATTTCATATTCCCCTACTTTTCGTTTGTTACTCCCTTTATTTCCAATGTATATGTAAGGATAAAACTGGGAGGACAGTCAGACACCGCTACACATGTGTGCATTTGTGTGTCCCAATCGTGTCCTGGTTATAACTTTCTCATGAATGGAGGGATATTCAAATAACATGGTACAAATAGTCATCAAAATGAAAGTGTTGCTTTTAAGACCAAAGTCCTTAGCGCAAAGGTTAAGTTCACACTTAGAGGTTAAAAGTCAGAAATAGGCACAAAAGTTTGTGTCTGCTTCATATTTTTATATCAGTGGACAGATTTTGAAATAACATGGCACAAATGTTTGCCATAAGCAGACAGTGTATTGGTCAAAAGTACCAGGTCTGTAGGTCAAAGGTCAAGATCACACTTAGAGGTTCAAGGTTAGAAATAGGTTCAATATTTAGTGTCCACTCCATATTTTTTAACCACTAACAGATGTGCCACAAATGCTCACAATAATAAGACAGCATTTGGTGACAGGTCTGTTATGGCAAGCTGAACATTGTAGCCCTTGGGCACCTAGTTAATCAGACTTTGTTGATTTAGTTGTAGAGTTTCAGTCTAGATCTAGATCTGTGCTAATGCATATGCTCAAACAAACAGTAGAAATTATCTTTCAAGTCATTTTAACTGATGTAATGAACATGCTAGTTGCATAAAATCAAACAATTGGTAAGGAAATTTCTTATTCCCCCCACCCACCCCCAGCCATTTAAAGAATGGTGAAAATCCATTAAGTGCTACATATGCATCAGGTCAGTTACACTCTGTTGTAAAAGCATGGAATTCCCTGCCTGTCCCACAATTCATAAAACACTAATGGGTAAACCAAACATGGAATCCACTGTCTGTCCCACAGTTCATAAAACACTAATGGGTAAACCAAACATGGAATCCCCTGCCTGTCCCACAGTTCATAAAAAACTAATGGGTAAACCAAACATGGAATCCCCTGCCTGTCCCACAGTTCATAAAACACTAATGGGTAAACCAAACATGGAATTCCCTGCCTGTCCCACAATTCATAAAACACTAATGGGTAAACCAAACATGGAATCCCCTGCCTGTCCCACAGTTCATAAAACACTAATGGGTAAACCAAACATGGAATCCCCTGCCTGTCCCACAGTTCATAAAAAACTAATGGGTAAACCAAACATGGAATCCCCTGCCTGTCCCACAGTTCATAAAACACTAATGGGTAAACCAAACATGGAATCCCCTGCCTGTCCCACAGTTCATAAAACACTAATGGGTAAACCAAACATGGAATCCCCAGTCTGTCCCACAGTTCATAAAACACTAATGGGTAAACCAAACATGGAATCCCCTGCCTGTCCCACAATTCATAAAACACTAATGGGTAAACCAAACATGGAATCCCCTGCCTGTCCCACAATTCATAAAACACTAATGGGTAAACCAAACATGGAATCCCCTGCCTGTCCCACAATTCATAAAACACTTATGGGTAAACCAAACATGGAATCCCCTGCCTGTCCCACATTTCATAAAACACAAATGGGTAAACCAAACTTGGAATCCCCTGCCTGTCCCACAATTCATAAAACACTAATGGGTAAACCAAACATGGAATCCCCTGCCTGTCCCACAATTCATAAAACACTAATGGGTAAACCAAACATGGAATTCCCTGCCTGTCCCACAATTCATAAAACACTAATGGGTAAACCAAACATGGAATCCCCTGCCTGTCCCACAATTCATAGAACACTAATGTGTTAACTTCCCTGTCTGCTGGGCTAATGTCATGGGAAATTGTCTGTCATCTGTCTGTTCATAAACCTTTTTCTTGTAGACACGTTAGCACATTCATTTTTCATTGAATCTTAACCAAACAGCAGTTATATAACCACAGGATCTCAGACCAGTGTGATTTGATCACAAATGCCCATACCACAGGGCTTATAAGCACATTTTTAAATGAAACTTTAAAAAAACATTTTCTCTGGTAGTTCAAGGCTTAGACCTTAGATATTTTACATGTAGCATTGCATGGAGGTCCACTAAAAGCTTTACTGAAGTCAGGTCCCTGCAGTCATATTTGGAGTCACCACAGGATCACTATTTTACATAGAGAAAATGTAGAGAAAATGTTGTAGACATGATAGCACCTTCATTTTTTATTAAATCGTAATCAAACTTGCACAGAAGTTATATAACCACTAGATCTCGGAGTAGTTTTTGAACCAGTGTGATATGGCCACAAATGTGTCTCTGAAAGTTTAAGAGCTAGACCTTAGATATTTTACATGTAGCATCTGTTGCCATTAGAGAGATTCAGGTCCTCTTGGGCCTCTTGTTCTTAAAAAGGGGCAGAGAAGGGGAGAGGATTTTATTTTTTATTTTTAATATAATTTTTAAAAAATTTGTTTATGACAATAAAAAAGACAAGCAGAATGATAATCTAGCAATTAATTAATTTATTATTTATGATGGTCTAAAGTCTATTATAAGACCGCAGCGTGGTCTAGTGGTAGAGCGTCCACCTTGCATGCGGAAGGTTGTGGGTTCAATCCCCGGCCGGGTCATACCAAAGACTTTAAAAATGGTACTAGAAGCTTCCTTGCTTGACGCTCAGCATTTAGAGGAGCGTTCTAAGTCTGGTCGGCCCGGTGTCGGTATAATGTGACTGGGTGGGGTATCATACCATGTGTCTGCGGCGTGATACTCCAGTGTGACAGCGCTTAGAATACTGTCTCAAGCAAACACCATCGCGATATGACTGAAAAACTGTTGAAAGCAATGCTAAACACCATACAACAACAACAACAAAGTCTATTATATATTTTCATCACTTATCTAAGTTTTATCATTATTGATATCGTTTCAATCTGCAGACCATGATGATATGATGTCTTGATTAATTTTGTTACTCAAATTAGGATTATAGATGTGATTAAGTAATACAGTTTGTACACTTTATAAATTTTATAAAGTCAAAACAATTTATTCATCTTGTATTACCAGGTCTAGATTCAGTAACAGCGAATATTCAAATTTATTTTCCTTGTTACTGGCTCAACCTCAAATTAGTATACATTACACAATATGTTTGGGTACCAAACAGCAAACTTACCTGCTATGTCTGGGTACCAAACAGCAAACCTACCTGCTGAACTCATAAAGGCGAGTTAAGAAATTGACTCTGGGCGCTGCCATATTGAAACATCACGATCACGTGTTAAAAACACGGCATTCACCACATGGAGGTCGCCATTGTTTTTCTAAAAAGTACATCATTGGAATGTACAAACCGGTATTGATATCAAAACCTAGTCATGTTCTGACCACTTTCCGGCTTAAAGGAAAAATCAAATGCGGTGTGTGTGTGTAATAATTGATTGTGACGTTTTAAAGCACTAATTGAGATCACTATAAATTGTTCTTTGCATATTTATTCAGGAAAAAAAATGATATGCCTTCAATCATGGAACTTTCTAAAATTCCTTGCATAATGAGGTCTTGAAACTTATCTTTTTTGACAACTTATCACCGTCTTGACAGATTCCTACCGAGTCAATGTAAATAATTTCTAAATAACGATGTATTTTCTCTATTATTATAATATGCTGAACCCATAACAATGAAAACAATAACACAATTAAACAGCTACAGTTAATTACTTTATTTGATACAACAGAAATTTACCGGTGTGACATATTTTCTGCACATCGTCAGAATCAGATGTATCACCGAATGCACAAGTTTTGGAAAAACAGTAATTTTTAACTGTTGTTTTTAAAAATGATATATCCACAAATTAATTTAAAACATAGATACGAATTATTTAAAAATATATTAATATCACAGTAGTAAATTGTATAGAACATAGCAGTAAGTATGTTAGACAATATATAAGGCAAGTTTTTTATAATGCTCCCCCAAAAGGGGAAGCATATAGTCACGGCTTTGTGCATGTGTGTATGCGTCCGTGTGTCACCAAATTCTTGTCCGGGCTATTCCTCTACAACCTCTGGTTGGAATTTTATGAAACTTGCTAGGATGCATCACTACCAAGTGGAGATGCGCATAATATCTTTGTGTTCCAGTTCGATGATTTTTCACAGAGTTATGGCCCTTTGATTCTGTCTGTGACCAAATTCTTGTCCGGCTATTTCTCTACAACCCAACGTTGGAATTTTATGAAACTTGCTAGGATGCATCACTATCAAGTGGACATGCACATTATATCTTTGTGTTCTGGTTCGATGATTTTTCACGGAGTTATGGCCCTTTAATTGAGTCTGTGACCAAATTCTTGTCCGCACTATTTCTCTACAACCTAAGGTTGGAATTTTATGAAACTTGCTAGGATGCATTATTACCAAGTGCAGATGGGCATATTGCCTTTGTGTTTCGGTTTGACGATTTTTCACAGAGTTATGACCCTTTGA
Source organism: Panopea generosa (assembly GCA_029582155.1). Taxonomy (NCBI): domain Eukaryota; kingdom Metazoa; phylum Mollusca; class Bivalvia; order Adapedonta; family Hiatellidae; genus Panopea; species Panopea generosa. The sequence goes on along the minus strand of CM055910.1, from coordinate 41,846,375 downwards.
TTTTGTCTGTGATCAAATTCTTGTCCGGCTATTTCTCTACAACCCCATTTTGGAATTTTATGAAACTTGCTAGGATGCATCACTACCAAGTGGAGATGCGCATATTGTCTTTGTGTTCCGGTTCAATGATTTTCACAGACTTAAGGCCTTTTCATTGAGTCTGTGACCAAATTATTGTCTGTGTTATTTCTCAACAACTTCAGGTTGCAATTTTATGAAACTTGCTATGTTTGTGTTCCAGTTCGATGATATTTCATGGAGTTGTGGCCCTTTGATTCTGTCTGTGACCAAATTCTTGTCCGGCTATTTCTCTACAACCCAACGTTGGAATTTTATGAAACTTGCTAGGATGCATCACTACCAAGTGGACATGCACATTATATCTTTGTGTTCTGGTTCGATGATTTTTCACGGAGTTATGGCCCTTTAATTGAGTATGTGACCAAATTCTTGTCCGCACTATTTCTCTACAACCTAAGGTTGGAATTTTATGAAACTTGCTAGGATGCATTATTACCAAGTGCAGATGGGCATATTGTCTTTGTGTTTCGGTTTGACGATTTTTCACAGAGTTATGGCCCTTTGATTTTGTCTGTGATCAAATTCTTGTCCGGCTATTTCTCTACAACCCCATTTTGGAATTTTATGAAACTTGCTAGGATGCATCACTACCAAGTGGAGATGCGCATATTGTCTTTGTGTTCCGGTTCGATGATTTTCACAGACTTAAGGCCTTTTCATTGAGTCTGTGACCAAATTATTGTCTGTGTTATTTCTCAACAACTTCAGGTTGCAATTTTATGAAACTTGCTATGTTTGTGTTCCAGTTCGATATTTCATGGAGTTGTGGCCCTTTCATTCTGTCTGTGACCAAACTTTTCTCTGCTCTATTTCTCTACAACCTCTGGTTGGAATTTTGTGAAACTTGCTAGGATGCATGATTACCAAGTGGAGATGTGCATATTGTCTTCATGACACTATCTCGCTACAACCTCTGGTTTTAATTTTGTAAAACTAACTAGGATATGCACATATTGTCATTTTATTCCAGTTCGATGATTTGCGAATGAGTTCTGTCAAGTGCAGAGCCGAATATTGTTCCTGCTATGCAGTTCAGTATTTTTCAACCAAGTAGCCATCAGCACTAAGGGAATATGGTACAGAGTCAAACACTCACTTGGGGAGCATCCATCAGTTCCACCGATATTTTCTTGTTTTTAAATATGCAAATGGCAATACATAATGATTGAGATCAGCTGGAACTTTGTCTGGATTTGGTATCACCCGTGTATTTAGTACCCTGCACAAGGAACCAAACATTCACATTCATTCACTTTAATTTCCACATCGTTTATAAGACCTATTTCAAAGCAGCCAACTTGTTTTTAAAGTCTCCAGACACTGCACTGACTGGTACCGGTGTCATATATTATTTTGACCCCCCTGTAGAATGACCCGGGGGTCATTTTACTATATAGTAAAGTGACCCGGGGGTCATTTTACCGCTATAGTAAAATGACCCCCCCCATTGTAAAATGACCCCCCCTTAAAATTTTCATCGGAATCCTTTTTTATTGTTTTGTTTTCAATTATAACAGCATAATAAGTTCATTATATTTTTTATATTAACTAAGTAAATAATAAGTTTTATTAATTTAAAATTCAGTCTTATCAGTGAATAATTATAATAAAAAAAAAGAAAATTGGGAGGGGGTAGGGGGTCACTTTACCATGGCCATAGTAAATTCATTTAATACAAGTTCATTATATTTTTTATATTTACTAAGTAAATAATAAACTGTATTGATTCAAAATGCATTCTTATCAGTGATTAATAATAATAATAATAATAATAAAGAAAATTGGGAGGGATGGGGGGTCATTTTACCATGGCCATTTTTAAAGGACCCCCCTCCCTATTGTTTTCATCTTATAAAATTTTAATGCATTTTTTATATTTATTAAGTAAATAATAAATTGGGAGGGGTGGAGGTCACTTTACCATGGCCATAGTAAAATGACCCCCTTTTTTTTTCATTTTATATAAGTTCATTGTATTTTTTTATATTTACTAAATACATAATAACCTGTATTGATTTAAACTTTAATCTTATCAATGATTATTAATAATGATAATAAAAAAAATTGGGAGGGGTGGGGGGTCATTTTACCATGGCCATAGTAAAATGGCCCCCCTATTTTTTTTTTCATCTGATACAATTTCATTGTATTTTTTATATTTACTAAGTAAATAATAAACTGTATTGATTTACAATTCAGTCCTTTACGTGAATAATAATAATGATAATGAAGAAAATTTTGAGAGAAGGGGGGGTCACTTTACCATGGCCATAGTAAAATGACCCCCCTTATTTTTTTCTTTTCATACATGTTCATTGTATTTTTTTTATATTACTAAGTCAATAATAAACTGTTTTGATTTAAAATTTAGTCTTTTCAGTGAATAATAATAAAAATAAGAAAGAAAATTGGGAGGGGGTCACTTTACCATGGCCATGGTAAAGTAACCCCCCATCCCCTCCCAATTTTCTTTTTTATTATTATTATTATTATTCACAGATAAGACTGAATTGTAAATCAATACAGTTAATTAGTCACTTAGTAAGTATAAAAAATACATTAAAATTGTAGAAGATGAAAACAATAGGGAGGGGGGGGTCATTTTACTATGGCCATGGTAAAATGACCCCCATCCCTCCCAAATTTCTTTTTAATAATTATTTTTATTCACTGACAAGACTGAATTTTAAATCAGTACAGTTTATTATTTACTAAGTAAATACATGTATAAAAATAAACAACGAAATTGTGTCAAATGAAAAAAATAGGAGGGGGGGGGGGGGGGGGGGAGGGGGTCATTTTACTATGGCCATGGTAAAGTGACCCCCCTCTCAATTTTCTTTTTTTTTTATTAATATTATTCACCGATTAGACTAAATTTTAAATCAATACAGATTATTATTGACTTGATGATTATAAAAAGTACAATGAATGTGTATAAGATGAAATAAATAGGGGGGTCATTTTACTATAGCCACGGTAAAGTGACCCCCTCCCCCGCCCCAACACACACACATACTAAATTGTTGAAGTTCATCATGATTAACTGGTCACACTATATTCTGTTTCCAAACAGTTTATTGTGCACTGAATTATTGTATAAGATGAAAGAAATAGAGGGGGGTCATTTTACTATGGGGCGGGTCATTTTACAATAGCGGTAAAATGACCCGCGGGTCATTTTACTGCGGGGGTCATAATACTATACGACACCGGGCCTTTTTATGGGGCACTATAGCTTTACAAATGGGGTGGGTGGGGGGAAACAGTAAAGAGGATCAGTTTTCAAACATTTAGGGGAATTGTTAAGATGTTTTTCTTTCTTTTCTGAAAAAAATGTATATTATACATTTTGCTTGGGAAAGACGCTGAAAACTGGTGCTTACAACGAAGAGTAAAAAGGCCCTGCAGTCTATGAGCTTTTCTCTGAAATGTTGAGTGGATAGCAAGGCAGCTGCTTTAATATTATTCTTAAAGTCATTTGTACAAACATTTTCCTATGTGCACGCAAATTTGAAAAAAGTTAAGGCAATGGCTAAAACTATTCATTTCAGTTAGAATTAAAATTTCTTGCATGATATGCATGTCTGGCGGACCATTAATGAAACAATGGGAATTCTGCAATATTAATTGCACATCTTCTTAGATTTTCTAAAACCCAGAAATTCATGAGTTCAATGTTGCTTGTTAATTGAAATTTGCGACAGGCGTGAGCATTTTCTCTTTGATTAATTAAAGACATCTTGATTAACACAAATTCCATAACCTGCAATTTGTTCTTTCTTTTTTTTTTTTGCAGCCTGTACAAATGTGACGCCATACTGGTTGAGTGGTCTCTTTTTCCAATAATGGATATGAATCTACAAGCTGGTTGCATACTGTCATTGCAATGGTTCCTTGTCCCCAATGTTCAACATTCAAGGAAAATTAATCTGAAAAAAAGGACCGGCCTTTGGATAGACACAATTTTTGGTAAGATACTTTTTTGTATACCACATGAGCACATATGATGCTGAAATTTTCATAATATACACTTCCTATTAATAATTGGAGTATTCTATTATAAATTAGAAGGGGTGTTGCTAAAATTTAGAGCCAAACAATGGTAACCCAGATTGTGGACCTCACTGTTTGCAATAAGTATCATTAACATGCAGTTAACTGTTGTTCTTGACAGAAATATTGTTGAAAGCAATGCTAAACACCATCCAATACATTATATAATTCTCTAATATTATAGACAAAATTTAAACTAAGTCTTCTGTTTTAAGCTTACTTTGGAACAGAGGTGAGTTTTTGCAATCACCCTGTGTCCTTCATCCAACCATCTGTCCCTCCTTTAAGTAACTTCTCTAAAACCACTTCACAGATTTTCATCAAATTTGCCATGAAGTATTCTACATGAAACTCACTCATGACCTCCCATGGGTAAAATTTGGCCTTGAAGGTTATTTTTTTTGTTCAAAATTTTAAAAAAAAATTCACCGAAAGTGCAAGACCTCTTGAGCTTTGAAACTTTGCATGTAGTATCTATCACCTAATCATTTACTCTCAGGTTTGTTTGAGCCCTCACCCAAACCTATCAGTTTAACATAGGGAAACTTTCATTTAAAATTCTTCTTCTCAAGAACCAAGAGCCAAATTTGTTAATATATTTTGTAAAAATGATTCGTATGAATAAGGGTGTCAAGTTTGCTCAAATAAAATGGCTTAAGGATCTATTTGGGACCATTAAGGGGATTTTGATTTATACATAGGAATACGATTGGAAAGCAGGAATATTCTCTTTTTCTGAACTTATTGAGGTATTATCTCAATCATTTTTATGTGTGGAGCCATATTCAGTTATAACAAGTGAGACTGGGTCCATTAAAGGATATCCAATATTTATAAGGGATCAGCAGGGACCCAAAAAGGGCAAAAATGTGAAATTTTAAAAATCTACTTCTCAAGAACTGATGAGTCAAATTTTTTCTTATTTGGTTCAAATGATCCCTATGAGTAGTTGTCTCAGGTTAGTTTAAATAAAGATGCCAGGGTCCATTGGTGCCCAGTAAGGTGCCGGGGTCCATATGGGGCCAGTGAAGGGCTTTTATTTTTCCACAGGAATACTAAGTTAACGGAAATCTTGTTATCTTCTACTTTAGGAACTATTCTAATCATCTGGAAGTGTGTTTGATCATAACATTTGAGGCTGGGTCCTTTACAGGAAAAACTTGATATTCAAAATGGGCACAAAATGGATTAACATTGTGAGTTTTCAAAAATCTTCTCAATAATTGACCAGACAAAATTGCTTCTATTTGATATTATTCCTATGAGTATGGGTTTCACATAAGTGTTTAAACTGATCTGGGCCTGAACCCTTGGCCTCAGTTGTGACATGTAAGTGATGTTGAGATGGCACCTCTGGCAAACACTATAACATTAGTGTTTAAACTGATCTGGGCCTGAACCCTTGGCCTCAGTTGTGACATGTAAGTGGCAAACACTATAACATAAGTGTTTAAACTGATCTGGGCCTGAACCCTTGGCCTCAGTTTGACATGTAAGTGATGGTGAGATGGAGCCTCTGGCAAACACTATAACATAAGTGTTTAAACTGATCTGGGCCTGAACCCTTGGCCTCAGTTTGACATGTAAGTGATGGTGAGATGGAGCCTCTGGCAAACACTATAACATAAGTGTTTAAACTGATCTGGGCCAGAACCCATGGCCTCAGTTTGACATGTAAGTGATGTTGAGATGGCACCTGTAGCAAACACTATAACATAAGTGTTTAAATGATCAGGGCCTGAACTCGCGACCTCAGTTGTGACATGTAAGTGATGTTGAGATGGCGCCTCTGGCAAACACTATAACATAAAGTGTTTTAACTGATCTGGGCCCTGAACCCGTGACCTTAGTTGTGACATGTAAGTTTTGTTGAGATGACACCTTTGGCAAACACTATCACATAAAGTGTTTAAATGATCAGGGCCTGAACCCACAACCTCAGTTGTGACATGTAAGTGATCTCTCAGAGACTATCAAATCTGCTTGTAATATGATGAGATTACCCATCTGTGGGTGTAATAAGATTTGGGTTGGGGAATTTCAATTTGCTGCCATTAACACTAACTGTAATATATATATATATATATCAAGCATTCAAACCATAAAAACATCAGTGCACACATATATGCAGAATGTAATTACTGGAGAGTTATTTAGGTTTTGTATCATTGAGATCTCTCCAGTCAGTCATATACTGTAGTGTGTTTGAATGACAGACAGCTATGTTTTGTAGATATATATACAAATACATCATCAGAGGTAAGCATTTCTGTATTCCTATACATCAGGCACAGATCTTCTTTGGAACCAGTCTGCTATATGAACCCCCGGACATGGGTTATCTATACTTGTTACATGAGTTGTTACCTGATCACTCTAACATTTTACCTTTTTAGTTAAGTTATTACCTGAGCCCTTAAATGTTTTTACCTTCAAAGGTGTTACCTGAGCCCTTAAATGTTTTTACCTTCAAAGTTGTTACCTGAGCCCTTGAATGATTTTTCTTTGAAGTTGTTACCTGAGCCCTTAAATGTTTTAACCTTCAAAGTTGTTACCTGAGCCCTTAAATGTTTTAACCTTCAAGGTTGTTACCTGAGCCCTTAAATAATTTTTCTTTGAAGTTGTTACCTGAGCCCTTAAATGTTTTCACCTTCAAAGTTGTTACCTGAGCCTTTAAATGTTTTTCTTTAAAATTGTTACCTGAGCCCTAAAATGTTTTTACCACCAAAGTTGTTACCTGAGCCCTTAAATTATTTTTCTTTGAAGTTGTTGTCTGAGCCCTTAGATGTTTCTTTTTGAAGTTGTTTCCTGAGCTCTTAAAGGTTTTAAGCACCAAAGTTGTTACCTGAGCCCTTAAATTTTTGTTTAAGTTGTTACCTGAGCCCTTAAATGTTTTTTTCTTTGATGTTGTTACCTGAGCCCTTAAATGTTTTTTTCTTTGAAGTTATTACATATGCCCTTAAATGCTTTTACCTTCAAAGTTGTAACCTGAGCCGTTTAATATTTTGCCTTTGAAGCTGTTTGTTACCTGGGCTCTACATGGTACCTTCACACCCATTACCTAAACCATAAAACATAATACTCTTTGATGTTGTTACACAAACTATATAACATGATACCTTTGAAGGGCTCTAAAACATGCTACCATTGAAGTTGTTAAATAATATATACTGAAAATATTACCTTTAAACTTGTTACGATATCTGTAAAACCTGATACCTTTGAAATTGTTAGATATTATCATGAGCATGTTACCTGTAAAGTTGTTACCTGAGCTCTGGAACATGTACCCTTGAATTGGTAACCTTTAAAACTAAGCCCTTGTAATGGTTAACATTAAAGTTGTTAACTGAGGCATAAAACATGTTACAGTAGTTATCCGAGCCATAGACATGTTACCTTTGAAGCTGTTACTTAGCTCTAAAATGTATTACTGAATAGTATCATGAAGTTATCTTTGAAGGTATTACATAATCTCTCGGACATGATCCCTTTGCAGTTGATACATAATCTCTTGGACATGATACCTTTGAAGTTGTTGCATAATCTCTTGGACATGATACCTTTGAAGTTGTTGCATAATCTCTTGGACATGTTCCCTTTGGAGTTGTTGCATAATCTCTTGGACATATTCCCTTTGAAATTGTTATATAATCTCTTGGACATGTACCCTTTAAAGTTGTTACATAATCTCTTGGACATGTTTGCTTTAAAGGTGTTGCATAATCGCTTAGAAATGTTCTCTTTGAAGGTGTTTCATAATCTCTTTGACATGTTCCCTTTGAAGTTGTTACATAATCTTTTAAACATGTTACCTTAGGAGTTGTTGCATAATCTCTTGAACATGTTACCTTTGAAGGTGTTGCATTTTCTCTTGGACATGTCCCTTTTAAAATTGTTGCATAATCTCTTGGACATGTTCCCTTTGAAGGTGTTGCATAATCTCTGGAACATGTTCTCTTTGAAGGTATTTCATAATCTCTTTGACATGTTCCCTTTGAAGTTGTTGCATAATCTCTTGGACATGTTCCATTTGAAGTTGTTACATTATTTCTTTGACATGTTCCCTTTGAAATTGTTACATAATCTCCTTGACATGTTCCCTTTGAAGTTTTTACATAATCTCTTGGACATGTTCCCTTTGAAATAGTTACATAATCTCTTGGACATGTTCCCTTTGAAATAGTTGCATAATCTCTTGGACATGTTCCCTTTGGAGTTGTTTCATTATCCTTTGGACATGTTCCCTTTGAAGGTGTTGCATAATCTCTTTTAAGTGCAAACATCCCTTGAAGATGTTACTTTGCTGTTGTTACATGAGCTTATGAAAATATACCCTTGAAGTGGTAATATAACTCCTAAACATGTTACCTTTGAAGTTGTTACCTGAGCTCAAAAACATATTACCTTTTAGGTTGTTATGTTATCTCTTTGAAGTTGTTCCATGTACAATTGCAGTGTTAACTTTCAACATGTTATAGTTTTTAAATACTTCCTTGAACACAGTATATTTGAGTTTTTCAGTATGTTCCGGTGAAGTAGTTAAATTAGCCTTGAAGTTGTTAATATGTAAGCTCTAAAACGTGAAGTTGTAAAGCATTAATTTATACTACCATGTATTCCCTTATTAATGCCCCAAAGCCTTTGGGACATGTTACCTTAGTCCTGGGATATTTTACCTGAGCCCTTGAACATATTACCTGGGCCCTGAAACATGTAACCTGATCCCTTGAACATGTTACATGAGCCCGTAAATGTGTTACCTGAGCCTGTTAGTGTGTTACCTGAGCCCTTGAACATCACCTGAGTACTGGGATGTTTACCTGAGCCCTTGAACATGGTATCTGAGCTCTTGAACATGATTCCTGGACTCTGGCACATGTTACCTGAACCTTTGAACATGTTTCCTGAGCCCATGAACATGTTACCTGAGCCCTTGAACAGGTTACCTGAGCCTTTAAACATGTTACCTGAGCCCTGGAACATGTAACCTGAGCCCTGGAACATGTTACCTGAGCCTTTGAACATGTTATCTGGGCCCTGGAACATGTAACATAATGATGCTTCAGTATAAAAATTTAGATCTGCCACTGTCCCATCTCTCATTACCTCTCATAATGTATATTTATGCACATATTGAAGTCTAGTGATTCAAAAAATAGCACAGTTTTTACTGACGTTATATCACATAGTCAGGAAAAGTGTCTTTACTAGTAATAAGTACATGAATAAGAGACTTAACCACAAAGTACACATAAGGGAGCTAATGTCTATGCTAGTACATAATACACATATAAGACTTAATCACAAATTACACATATAAACTATTTAATCACAAAGTACACATATAAACTATTTAATCATAAAGTAAACATATAAGACATTAAATCAATAATCACAAAGTCCATGTTTCTGACACTTAATCACAAAATATTTGTATAATATATTCAATCAAAAAGTACACACATAAGTTATTTATTCACAAAAAACATATATAAGAGACTTAATCACAAAGAACATAATAATGTAAAACATTTAATCACAAAGTACACATATAAAACACTTAATCACAAAGTACATAATAATTATATATAACCATTAAATCACAAAGCACACATGTAAGACACATATAACACTCTTAATAACAAAGTACAAATTTACACTTAACAACTAAGTACACATAAATTTTATCACAAAGTACACATAAATTTTATAACAAAGTACACATATAAGACATTTTATTACAAAGTACACATATAAATTTTATTGCAAAGTACACATATAAGACATTTTATCACAAAGTACACAATATAAAATGCATAATCTTAAAATACTTGTATAAGACACTTAATCACAAAATACTTGTATAAGATATTTAATCATAAAATATATGTATGAGACATTTAATCACAAAGTATATTATGTAAGACACATTTTCAAAAAGTACACATATAAGACATTTTACACATGAAACATAGGGTAGTCAGTATATGGTCAAGTTGTCGTTGAGACTGAATGAAACACAGGGTAGCCATGCTCATATATGGTAAAATTGTCATTGAAACTGAATCATAGGATAGCCATGCCCATAATTATATGGTAAATTAATACACATGTTACTATATATAGTAACAAAAATGAGCATGTTTTAAAAACACTAAGCCTGTTTAATAATCATGAAGCCCAAAAGGCTTCTCGACAACTTTAAACTGGCCTTATGTTTTTCATCACCTAATCAAAACTCAAAATTCGGCTTTTAATCTTTATATTTTCATTATATTCTCCAGCTATTCTAGATTAAAACTATTACATTATTTTTTCCATTTTGATATTTAAAAAGCAAATTATTTGCATTAAACTGCAAAGCCAATGTCGTGAATGTAACAAGATACGTTGTCAACATATTGAATAAGTGCACGCATTTGTAGGACAACTTACTGCAAATGCCATGTTAAACTTACGGCTCACCAGCAAAACAAAATCGTGCAACCTGGTCCTTTTTAGCTCCACCCAGCTGCAAGTGTTTTTCATTGGGAAATGAAATGTAGTAAATTATTAAAGTTCATTTAGGCCAATTGCAGTGGTAGTGTAAATATTACATTTTATCAATCTGAACGTCATGTGTTTCCGAAGCGTCAATGACAGTTTATTATTTTGAAAATCAAAATTTTTTTTATTGTTATTTTTCTTTCATTTTATACTTGGATAAAATATAAAGAAAGTAAGTGTACCTATAATTTAGAAGAACCTGTAATACAGAGATTAGTAAATGGACGTCATGAGCATTGCCTTATAGTGGTAATAGTCCCGGTGAGTGGAACAAGTAACCCCCTTTGAGTGGCGCAACCGAACATGTGTATTAAAGATGTTTATACATGACAGAGCTGGGCCGGGAGGTGATAATCAGGCCATTATGAATTTTCCAGACCGATTATCACCTCCCAGCCCAGCTCTGTTGTGTATTAACCTCTAAATTGTCACTGTCCATGGGTGGGGGGTGGGGACTGATGAAACTTGCAATTTGCATACAGCAATTTTGATAAAACTTCAGCTAGTAACTGACATAATTATCTGCCTGATGTCAATATAAAGTTTAAATACCCACTGCTAGTATCCACACACGCTTGGAAAAAATGCTATAAATGTCTTAAAAAATAGTATAATTATTAGAATGGATAAAAAGCATCTCATAATCAACAATAAATAAAACATGAAGTGTTTGGTTTATTGAATCTGCCCAAACATAGAGGTAGACTTTAAACGAAATCCCCATTCAAAAAATAGATAGCACTTAAATGCTGCTTGACATCATTCGGACTCTTTCTAAGATTCTAACTAATTTTTACTACGTTTAAGCCTGTATCAATGGCAGATCTACTCTTTAAGAATATAGGGTACGCACCCCGACTCTTAAAAACTCTGATATTTTATTAAAATTCACTATTTTTCCACTGAAATATGTGTGTACTTGTTCAGTTGCTTGTTGCAACCCACTAAACTAAAATTCTGGACTTGTCCCTCTGGATAAGGGATTAAATTGACATGAAAATGAAAACACGTGACACATTTAATACATCACAAAATATTGAGTACTTTTAAACAGGGAATCTATTTTAGTCCAACCTAGATGTGTAGCCTAAGTTAGGAAATCCTTTTTTAATATATTATTTTGGTATGTTTTGATAGATATCCTTTTGGCAGTATGAGGTCATTGAGTATATATAAGCATGACATATTGGAAAAATATGTATTTAGCCAATTTTAAAAATCCTGATAAATTCCCATTAATTCTGTTCTTAATTTGCAAAGCGTGATAACTCCCATAAAAAGTTGAAAGGTACCATAGTTCACACATTTCACCAATTGTTTTATAAAAAGATGCTAATAATTTCTTAAATATGTTGTTTTATAGACAGAAATATCTGAATATTATTATTTCCATAAGGTTATTTTATATTCATAGTTGTAAATACCTAAAGATTATTATTACCATATGGTTATTTTATATTCATAGTTGTAAATATCTAAAGATTATTATTTCCATATGATTATTTTATATTCATAGTTGTAAATATATGAAGATTATTTTTTTCGTATGGTTATTTTATATTCATAGTTGTAAATATCTAAAGATTATTATTTCCATATGGTTATTTTATATTCATAATTGTAAATATATGAAGATTATTATTTTCATATGGTTATTTTATATTCATAGTTGTAAATATCTAAAGATTATTATTTTCATATGGTTATTTTATATTCATATACTGAAAGAAAGTTAACAGGGGTGGATCTAGGGTTTCAGTTTAGAGGGGGCAGACTTACGGGGCGCAACACTATTCTGAACAAGCACACATTTTTTCAGTAGTTACAGGTATATAGTGGATTTACATAAATAAATAAGAGTTTAAACTAACACATCCACGTTTGAACTTTTAAAAAAAAAAATTTAATTGAGTTATGAGCACATTTCCCATACAAACATATGATCAATAAGCTGTATATGAGCATATAAACACAATCTGGAACAAAATGATGCCCAAATTATAATGCGTGACAAATACTTTATAAAACAAGCGTGTAACTCACCCGAGTCAAAAAAAATTGTCAAAATGACTTTCAAGGCAGGTAAAGTACACTACGCACTAAAACGTGAAGTTTTTTAATACGACTCGCATAATTCAATTTGAAGCCAAGTTGGAATCCTCGGCAATTTAAAAATAATTTATAAAGCGTTTGTCACACTTTATAATTTGGACATCTTTTTTTATCATTCTAAAGTGTTCTGGATAGTGTTTGTTAGCACATATACAGCTCACTGACCATATATTTATGTATCACAACTCAATTGAAAAACTTTTTTAAAAAGTTTAAATGTGGATGTGTTGCTTTAAGGGAGCTTCATGAATATGAATGGATTTTTATTTTCTTGCCATTTTAAATTACATTCCTTTCCCTTCAGTTTTTCTTTAATTGTTTTGGTAAAATACAACTGTTTGATAAATTGTAAATACGAGAATCATGTAGTTTTGTTTCGGTTCCATTTTCATTACCAGTACAAGAAAATTGTTTTAAAAATTCTGTTGGCCCCCAGTAATTTCTCGCTGTTACAATTTTATTTTTGTTAATTTATGAGTTGGGTAGGAAAAATGTCATTTTTTTCAGGTTCAGATTATTCATTTATATAATCAATATTTAAATGAGTAAAACATACACCGGAAGTTTTATAACTGATTTAGTTCTTTATTCTAAACCCTACTATTAAATCCTTTCAAATAAAAGCTACCCAACACAAATATAAAAAATCAAAATTAATCAATTTTATTACTGATTATTAAATGGTACTTTATGACAGATTATTACATGGTGCTTTATGATTGATTATTACATGGTACTTTATGACTGATTAATACATGCTACTTTATGATTGATTATTACATGGTACTTTATGATTGATTATTACATGGTACTTTATGACTGATTAATACATGCTACTTTATGATTGATTATTACATGGTACTTTATGACTGATTATTAAATGGTACTTTATGACTGATTATTACATAGTACTTTATGATTGATTATTACATGGTATTTTATGACTGATTATTACATGGTACTTTATGACTAATTATTACATACTACTTTACGATTGATTATTACATGGTACTTTATGTACTTTATGACTGATTATCACATGATACTTTATGACTGAATATTACAAGGTACTTTGTTACTGATTATTACATGGCACTAGATAACTGATTATTACATGGTATTTTCTGACTGATTATTACATGGTACTTAATGTATTTTATGATTGATTATTACATGGTACTTTATGACAACTTATTACATGGTACTTTATGTTCTTTGTGATTGATTAGTACATGGTACTTTGTGACCGATTAATACATGGTACTTTGTGACTGATTATTACATGGTACTTAATGTTCTTTATGATTGATTATTACATGGTTCGTTTTGACTGATTATTACATGGTACTTAATGTACTTTATGAATGATTATTACATGGTTCTTTTTGACTGATTATTACATGGTACTTTGTGACTGATTATTACAAGGTACTTTATGACTGATTATTACATGGTACTTTATGACTGATTATTACATAGTACTTTGTGACTGATTATTACATGGTACTTATGACTAATTATTACATGACACTTTATGACTGATTATTACATGGCACTTAATAACTGATTATTACATGGTATTTTATGACTGATTATTACATGGTACTTAATGTACTTTATAATTGACTATTACATGGTACTTTGTGACTCATTATTACATGATACTTTGTTACTGATTATTACATGGTACTTTATGACTGATTATTACATAGTACTTTATGATTGATTATTACATGGTACTTTATGACTGATTATTACATGATACTTTATGACTAATTATTACATACTACTTTACGATTGATTATTACATGGTACTTTATGTACTTTATGACTGATTATCACATGATTCTTTATGACTGAATATAACAAGGTACTTTGTTACTGATTATTACATGGCACTAGATAACTGATTATTACATGGTATTTTATGATTGATTATTACATGGTACTTTATGACAACTTATTACATGGAACTTTATGTTCTTTTTGATTGATTAGTACATGGTACATTGTGACTGATTATTACATGGTACTTTGTGATTGATTATTACATGGTACTTAATGTCCTTTATGATTGATTATTACATGGTTCTTTTTGACTGATTATTACATGGTACTTTATGATTGATTATTACGTGATACTTAATGATTGATTATTACATGATACTTTATGACTGATTATTACATAGTTCTTTATGACTGATTATTACATGATACTTTATGATTGATTATTACATGGTACTTTATGTACTCTATGACTGATTATCACATGATACTTTATGACTGAATATTACATGGATACTACTTTACCATTGATTATTACATGGTACTTTATGTACTTTATTACTGATTATCACATGATACTTTATGACTGAATATTACAAGGTACTTTGTTACTGATTATTACATGGCACTAGATAACTGATTATTACATGGTATTTTCTGACTGATTATTACATGGTACTTAATGTATTTTATGATTGATTATTACATGGTACTTTATGACAACTAATTACATGGTACTTTATGTTCTTTGTGATTGATTAGTACATGGTACTTTGTGAGTGATTATTACATGGTACTTCATGATAATGGAATGGTCCCAAAACATTGATGAAGGAGCCTCTTTATCAATTCAGAAACTTATGGGCCAATATTCTCAGAATGGGCCATAAAACCCAGGAGCTATCCCCCATCGACATAGTCTCAACCTGAGTTAACAATCACAGTTAATTAATTTCCTCAAGATATTAATTATAATCAATGATAAGCAGTACTCACTTGAAGTAAGTTATAAATGCCACAAAACTCTCAGATTTACTTTTTTCATTTATGAATGCATAGACTGGCTCCCTGAAATAATTAGACAGGTAGACATGCCTGAAGTTATCCTTAAAAAATTGCAGTATTGGCAGAATAATAAAGTAAGCAGTTCCTTGCACAGAAATAGTCCCAACAGGTGACGTGGTTTTTAAACATCAACAGCATAAAAACAGTCAATGCATATACTATGTATATTCCTTTATTAACGCCCCCGGGGGCATTACATTTTACAAGGTAGGGCGTTTATTAAAGATTAAAGAAAGCAAATTTAACAACAGTTAAAAATACAATAAAAACAATAAAGCCTTGGAGAAAAAATATTAAATCCAGCTTATATCCCTGAAAAAGTGGTTCAGAATTATTTGAGAGTGAATGAAATAATCGACTTAGGATGAAAAGAAGCTCAAAATCTGTATGAAACTACTAGTCTGCGTACTGAAATATCTGAATTTATGGTGAATGTAATCTTCACTTTAAATCACTTGGACGCTTGCTCTTATTAACGTAGAACAATGAGCTTTCAGTGTATACAGACTAACCGCATTTTCCGACGTTTTGTAATGTTTTAATCGACAGACTGCATTTTTACTAGTTTTAAACGGCAAATATGGGGAAGTGTTTATTTAACCAAAAGTGGTTAAGTGGTCACCCAAGATATAAACAATGGGTTAGAGAGTTCAAAGGTGATAAACACTTTGCTAATTGTTGTCTGTGTAACAAAATAATCGATCTGGGGAAGATGGGTGAATACCCAATCAACTCACATATATGATTTATTTTTTTAATTTTTCAAAAATATAGGTGGAGGTGGGGAGGGGGGGGCATAAATAAGGTAATATACGTATTATAAAGATCCTACAAGTATTCAGAACCATGCAGAAAAGGTGGCAAAATGGTTACTAGTATAAAATTCAAGGGCTGTTCTAGAACTGGTATAAAATAGAATGTAGTTCTAGGATTGCCATAAATCTAGAGGACAGTGTAAGGATTGTCATAAATCTAGAGTGCAGTTTTAGGATTGCCATAAATCTATAGTGCAATTTTAGGATTGCCATAAATCTGGAGTGCAGTTTTAGGATTGCCATAAATTTAGAGGACAGTTTTAGGATTGCCATGAATCTAGAGTGCAGTTTTAGGATTGCCATAAATCTGGAGTACAGTTTTAGGACTGCCATAAATCTAGAGGACAGTTTTAGGATTGCCATAAATCTAGAGTGCAGTTTTAGGGTTGCCATTATCTGGAATGCAGTTTTAGGATTGCCATAAATCTAAAGGACAGTTTCAGGACTGCATTAAACCAAGAGTGCAGTATTAGGACTGTCATACATCTAAAGGGCAGTTTTAGGACTGAAGTAAAAGTAGAGGGCAGTTTTAAGATTGCCATATATCTAGAGGACAGTTTTAGGACTGCCATAAACCTAGAGTGCAGAAGAACTATCTTTGATTTGAAGGTTGCTACTAAAATACCACCTTTGAATAAAAGGTTGTTACAGAAGTACTACCTTTGATTTGAAGGTTGCAACTGAAATACAACCTTTGAATAGAAGGTTGTTACTGAAGTACCACCTTTGATTTGAAGTAAAATACTACCTTTGATTTTAAGGTTGTTACAGAAGTACTACCTTTGATTTGAAGGGTGTTACAGAAATACTAAATTTGATTTTAAAGTTGCATTGAAATACAACCTTTGATTTTAAGGTTGTTATAGATATAAATAAATTCAGATCTTAAAAACCTTAGGAAAGCCATTGTAAATGGGAGAAAAGTTATTTGTACACATGTAGTGTAATTTAATATCATATCTCAAAGACAAAACCTACCTTGCAGACAAACAACCTGTAGAAAGTATATATGAAATCTCATCTTAGTTGGCAATTTGAACAAAAAATCCACAGTCTCGTTCAAAAAATCTTCGATAAAGACTGGTTAGAATGAAATTTGAATAGAAATGTGACTCTAGTCCACATGCTCACGTTAATATGCCTTTTATTAACTGCTTGGTTATAAATGTAAATGTGAAAATGACAGGCTTCAGACAAAATGTTGTTGGGTACGTTGTTTCTTCCAGATGTGTTACATAAAAAAAACATTAAAATTCAGAAGGAAAAAAATTGTAATTTTTTTAGTTTTGTATATGATATTCTGTTGACTGTAAGCAACTGGTATTATTATTACTACTTGTATGTAGTACAACATATGAAATTTAATTGCGAGGTATTTTATGTTTAATTCAACAATTTGACTGAAAAAGTAAAATTAATTATCAGTCTGAGAAGACACTAAGATTTTATTGAAATGCTGTTATTGCCTTTGTTCATTCTTGAAATCAATTTTATAGATCTTTCCTTTTGTGGTCATACAAGTAGGTCATTTTTGTTGAATTAATATATTCATTTGTTTTACAATATAACATGTCTGTTTATGGAGTTGCTAGAAACCTTGATTTTTTAAAGACAGAAAGTTTCAACAGCTGATATTAATTATATGTACAAGACATCAGATAATGTCTAGACAGGCATGATAATGTCTGGACTGGCATGATAATGTCTAGATATGGATTTGAAAAAAAAAGTTACTTTCACATTAGCCAAGGCTGACATTGGCCACATTTAGCCTTGCAAGAATGATACATTGATCATGTATTAACATAAGACATCAGATTATGGTCAGACATTTGAAACAAAAGTGCTTGAGACAAGGTGGACAATGCCTGAATTTAGTCTGGCCAGAATGATCAATTGGCCATGTATATGTACAAGACCTCAGATTATGTCTAGATAGGCATAATAATGTCTGGACTGGCATGATAATGTCTAGACAGGCATGATAATGTCTGGACTGGAATGATTATGTCTAGACTGGCATGACAATGTCTGGACTGGCATAATAATGTCTGGACTGGCATGGTAATGTCTAGACAGGCATTATAATTTCTAGACAGACATGATAATGTCTAGACTAGCATGATTATGACTAGACAGGCATGATAATGTCTGTACTGGCATGATAATGTCTGGACTGGCATGATAATGTCTAGACTGGCAAGACAATATCTGGACAGGCATGATAATGTCTGGACTGACATGATAATGTCTAGACTGGCATGACAATGTCTTGACTGGCATAATAATGTCTGGACTGGCATGGTAATGTCTAGACAGACATGATAATGTCTAGACTGGCATGATTATGACTAGACAGGCATGATAATGTCTAGACTGGCATGATAAAGTCTAGACAGGCATGATAATGTCTAGACAGGCATGATAATGTCTGGACTGGCATGATAATGTCTGGACAGGCATGATTATTTCTGGACAGGCATGATAATGTCTAGACTGGCATGATTATGTCTAGACTGGCAAGATAATGTCTGGACTGGCATGATAATGTTTGGACTGGCAATATAATGGCTGGACTGGCAAGATCATGTCTGGACTGGCATTATAATGTCTAGACAGGCAAGATAATGTCTAGACAGGCAAAATAATGTCTGGACTGGCATGATAATGTCTTGACTGGCATGAAAATGTCTAGACTGGCAAGATAATGTCAAGACTGGCATGATAATGTCTGGACTGGCATGATAATGTCTGGACTGGCAAGACTGGCATGATAATGACTAGACAGGCATGATAATGTCTGGACGGGCAAGATAATGGCAAGACTGGCATGATAATGTCTAGACTGACAAGATAATATCTAGACTGGCATGATAATGTCTGGACTGGCAAGATATTGTCTGGACTGACATGATACTGTCTGGACTAGCAAGATAATGGCAAGACTGGCATGATTATGTCTGGACAGGCATGATTATGTCAAGACTGGCATGATTATGTCTAGACTGGCATGATAATGTCTGGACTGGCAAGATAATGGCTGGACTGGCATGATAATGTCTAGACAGGCATTACAATGTCTGGACTGGCATGACAATGTCTAGACTGGTATGATAATGTCTAGACTGGCATGATATTGTCTGGACTGGCATAATAATGTCTAGACAGGCAGAATAATGTCTGGACTGGCATGATAATGTCTAGACAGGCATTTGAGGGAATAGTTACTTTGACATTAGCCAAGGCTGACATTGGCCATATTTAGCCTTGCAAGCATGATACATTGATTATGTATATGTACACAAGACATCAGATAATGTCTTGACAGGCATATGAAAATGTACTGTGGCATTGGACAAAGGCCAGATCTAGCCTGGCCAGAATGACAAATTGATCATGCACTATGTACACAAGACATCAAATAATGTCTTGACAGGCATATGAGGGAAAATGTACTGTGGCATCTGATAATGTCTTGACAGGCATATGAGGAAAAAATGTACTGAGACATTAGACAACGGCCAAATCTAGCCTGGCCAGAATGACAAATTGATCATGCATTATGTACACAAGACATCAGATAATGTCTTGACAGGCATTTGAGGGAAAATGTACTGTGGCATTGGACAACAGTCAAATCTAGCCTGGCCAGAATGACCAATTGATAATGCAATATGTACACAAGACATCAAATAATGTCTTGACAGGTATTTGAGGGAAAATGTACTGTGGCATTGGACAACAGTCAAATCTAGCCTGGCCAGAATGACAAATTGATCATGCACTATGTACACAAGACATCAAATAATGTCTTGACAGGCATTTGAGGGAAAATGTACTGTGGCATTGGACAACAGTCAAATCTAGCCTGGCCAGAATGACAAATTGATAATGCAATATTGACACAAGGCATGAGATAATGTCTTGACAGGCATATGAGGGGGAATGTACTGTGGCATTGGACAACAGCCAAATCTAGCCTGGTCACAATGACAAATTGATCATGTACTATATACACAAGACATCAAATAATGTCTTGACAGGCATTTGAGGGAACCTGTACTGTGGCATTGGACTATGGCCAAATTTAGCCTGGCCAGAATGACAAATTGATCATGCATAATACAATGAGAGCATTTATTTGGGCATGAGAAGTTAAAATAAAGTGTGTGTAAAATGCCATGAAACACAGCTGATAATGGGGTTATTTTATTCAGCTTTAAAATGTTCAACCAAGATTTGAAATCTATGTGATTAAACCAAGACCAAGACTTGAAATCTATGTGATTAAACCAAGACTTGAAATATATGCGATTAAGCCAGATTTGAAATCTATGTGATAAAGCCAAGACTTGAAATATATGTGATTAAACCAAGACTTGAAATCTATGTGATTAAACAAAGACTTGAAATCTATATGATTAAACCAAGACTTGAAATATATGTGATAAACCCAAGACATTAAATCCATGTGATAAAACCAAGACTTGAAATCCATGTGAATAAACCAAAACTTTAAATATATGTGATTAAACCAAAACTTATATGTTATTTAAAATGTTCAACCAAGATTTGAAATCTATGTGATTAAACCAAGACCAAGACTTGAAATCTATGTGATTAAACCAAGACTTGAAATATATGCGATTAAGCCAGATTTGAAATCTATGTGATAAAGCCAAGACTTGAAATATATGTGATTAAACCAATACTTGAAATCTATGTGATTAAACAAAGACTTGAAATCTATATGATTAAACCAAGACTTGAAATATATGTGATAAACCTAAGACATTAAATCCATGTGATAAAACCAAGACTTGAAATCCATGTGAATAAACCAAAACTTTAAATATATGTGATTAAACCAAAACTTGAAATCTATGTGATTAAGCCAGACTTCAAGTCTATATGATTAAACCAAGACTTGAAATCTATGCAGTTCAACCAAGACTTGAAATCTATGTGATTAAACCAAGACATGAAATCTATAAGATTAAACCAAGACTTGAAATCTATGTCATTAAACCTAGACATGAAATCTATGTGATAAGGCCAAGATTTAAAATATATGTGATTAAGCCAAGACTTGAAATCTTAGATTTAGCCAAGACTTGAAATCTATGTGATTAAGCCAAAACTTGAAATATATGTTATTAAATCAAGATTTGAAATCTATGTGATTAAACCAAGACATGAAATCTATGTGATTAGGCCAAGATTTGAAATATATGTGATTAAATCAAGATTTGAAATCTATGTGATTAAATCAAGACTTGAAATCTATAAGATTAAACTGAAACTTGAAATCTATGTTATTAAATCAAGACTTGTAATATATGTGATTAAACCAAGACTTGAAATTTATGTGATTAAACCAAGACTTGAATCTTTGTGATTAAACCAAGACTTGAAATATGTGATTAAACCAAGACTTGAAATCCATGTGATTAAAGAACGGAATCCAGGTTAGCAAATCATTGTATTTTCCAATCAAGTGAGTATGGGGACATTTATTATGGGGAACATATTTCGAGGTGTATGGTGCTCTTCAGGGAATGTTTAATATTCAGGGATACAGGTTACTTTTTATACACTAAGCTTTTTAATTCTATTTCTACCAGAAACGACGTTAAAAAATGAATTAATTTTTTGTTAATTTTTGAATGGAGCAGGTGTGTTAATAAACATACATATTCTGTGAACTTAGTTTGTAATAAAATATTATAAATGTTATTTGAGTACTGATAGTTTTAATAAACACCCAGGCATTTGATAAAATATCTAAGGCCATAATAAATTAATTGCTAGATTATCATCCCCACCCACCCCAGAGTTATCATGCCACCTAGACCATTTTTAGTTTCGTTAAAAAAAATCAATCAATAAATAGAATAATTAATAAACAAAAAACCCTCCCCTCACGCTCCCCCTTTTTAAGAAAAATTTTAATGAGAATCTAACTATTAATTTATAATGGCCTAATGAAATGAATATACTTCTGCGTATCATTTGTAGTTTTCCTACTTACAATAACATAGTTTAATGATGTTTATATATATCAGACACGTCTGAATTTCCAGCAAATTTACCCAATATTGAAGTGCTCCTTTCACCATTCATGTTCCACCAGAGTTAAGGCCCTTTAATGATTTAATGATTATTTGAGCACATTGAGACTTTATCAATTAAACTTCTCAAGAGATTATTGTAATGAATGCAGTAGGAAGTATCAGCCATGTGACTTTGTCGTGGCAGCCCAGTTGTGAAAATGACCATCGACTTCAACCAGGGCCCTTTATTAATTTTTTTTTTAATTTATATTGATTTCTTTTTTAACTGTGATATAATGGTTGTCTATTATATTGGAACATTTGGAGGAAGACAATCTTAGAGGTGAGAGGGAAGTGATTTCGAGATTGTACCTTAGACCACACTATTACAGAGGACCCATTCTGAGGATTAAATTCACTTTTTCTATTTTTTATGTATTTGTAATTAAAGAATGATGAATCATGCACAAATCTTGCATAAAATCTTTCTGACATTCTTTACACATTCATAAAAAATAGAAAAAGTGAATTTATAGAGGCCTCACCTATATTGCCGATATTTTTTCAATCTTAGCAGTAAAACTGCACATTTCTATTAAGCATCATATATAATGGATATCATGTTCAATAACTTATATTGCATTTTGTCAAATTCTTTAATTTTGTTGACTAAATACTAAATTACTAATGGCCAGTATCGGATTATGCTAAAACATCAACAAATAAAACAGGGCATGCCGACTTGCATTTTAACAAATTTCTCATAAATATGATAAAACTACAGGAACGAATTAAACCATTACCTTCAAATACGGCATTCCTTTCTTTTATGATTCAATAAAATTTCCATCATTTACTGAACATTAAGTTATAGGTGATGCATATTTAGTTCTATAGCAACACCCAGTTATGTTTCTGCTGTGGAAATGGATGCTAAATCTTTGGTAACACTTTATTGGAGATCAAACCAGCAACCTTCGTAATGCGAGGTGGGTGCTGTACCACTAGGCCACAGCTGTGGTTAAGGTTGTTGTGCAAGACAATCTTTAAATAAATAAACACTTTTATGGTGGAGTATCCATCTCAAATGTGGCTGGGTTATACCAAATACTTGAAAAATGGTACTTCCTCCCATGATGCTCAGCATTTAGAAAACAGTTCTAAGTCAGTGTCAGTTTAACGTGACTGGGTGGGGTATCATACCTTGTGTCTGTGGCATGATACTCCAGGGTAACAGCACTTAGATTACTGTCTCAGGTAAACACTGTCACAATCTGACTGAAAAATTGTTGAAAGGGACGCTAAACGCCATACAACAACAGCAACAACTGGTGCCACACCATCCACTACTTGAATATATCCTAATCCATGGATCATTAAACTCCTACACAAATTGTTGAAAACTACCTGGCAACTTTAAAGCCCAATAATTATAATACAATGCAAAGTTTCTATGTTTTTCAACCATATTTAAACTGATTTTTTTTTTTTCTTATAAAAAGGTTTTGCTCAAAATATTAAATTCAAAATGGCATTTCCACTTATATAATTTATGTTTCTTCTAGTTATGTTACAAAATCTTCTGTAATTAGGTAATTTTACAAATAACTTGTTCCATTCGTCATAAAAACTGGTGATTATTCCTTTCTGTAAATTTAGTTTCTACTTAAAAATGCAATTTGACAACGTGAGTCTGATTTTTATCAAACTTGCCAACTTATAGGACTGATAGATCATGGTCGATTCACCCCAATCCCTCACTCCACCAATACACCCCCCACCAACACATGAACATGCTCTTGTGCAAACTTGTTACAGTCGTGGCAACAAACTTCTCAGTTTTATTGATACTGCATCTTTTTTAAGAAGTGAAATTATAAAAAATAATCAAAAACATCAGAGAACTCTTTATTTCATCAAAAAGCTTATACTAAAACTGGCTTCATGATCAGTGTATAGAATATGTTTTGAATTTTTAAAAAATTGTATTTATATATTAGGACATGTAATGAATTAATTGCTAGATTATCATCCCCTCCCGCCCCCTAGTTTTCTTGTCACCATTTCTCTATTTTCATTAAAAAAATGATAAGTAAATAAACCAATAAATAGATAATAATTTATTTTTTTGTTAATTATTAAGCAACAAAGACTTTTAAAAAATAATAATAAAAAAATCCCTCCCCCGTTTCTCCCCATTTTAAAAAAATTTGGATGATAATCTAGCAGTTTATTTATAGTTGTCTTATTACATATTTAGCTTGTTAAACATTTATCCAACCAACTCCACATATGTAGGGGGTCAGTAAGAAACCAAATAACTGACTTATTTCACCAATATTGAGCCAGTGTTGTAAAAGTTGCTGGTGAAATAAATTTTATTCTTATATAAGCCTGAATTAGAATAATATTTTAGCCACTTATTGGTTTCACTTTTGGAATGAATGTTGTCCGTCAGGGTTCCTTTATAAGTACATCATTCCCCACCCACCCTGTCATATTCATTTGCCCGCTCATGATCCATGATCGTTAAAATTGGGTGGGTAGGTAGATAGGTAGGTAGGTAGATAGGTAGGTAGGTAGATAGGTAGGTAGGTAGATAGGTAGGTAGGGAGATAGGTAGGTAGGTAGATAGGTAGGTAGGTAGATAGGTAGGTAGGTAGATAGGTAGGTAGATAGGTAGGTAGGTAGATAGGTAGGTAGGTAGATAGGTAGGTAGGGAGATAGGTAGGTAGGTAGATAGGTAGGTAGGTAGATAGGTAGGTAGGTAGATAGGTAGGTAGATAGGTAGGTAGGTAGATAGGTAGGTAGGTAGATAGGTAGGTAGGTAGATAGGTAGGTAGGGAGATAGGTAGGTAGGTAGATAGGTAGGTAGGTAGATAGGTAGGTAGGTAGATAGGTAGGTAGGTAGATAGGTAGGTAGATAGGTAGGTAGGTAGATAGGTAGGTAGGTAGATAGGTAGGTAGGTAGATAGGTAGGTAGGTAGATAGGTAGGTAGGTAGATAGGTAGGTAGGTAGATAGGTAGGTAGGTAGATAGGTAGGTAGATAGGTAGGTAGGTAGATAGGTAGGTAGGTAGATAGGTAGGTAGGTAGATAGGTAGGTAGGGAGATAGGTAGGTAGGTAGATAGGTAGGTAGGTAGATAGGTAGGTAGGTAGATAGCTGGTAGGTAGATAGGTAGGTAGGTAGATAGGTAGGTAGGTAGATAGGTAGGTAGGTAGATAGGTAGGTAGGTAGATAGGTAGGTAGGTAGATAGGTAGGTAGGTAGATAGGTAGGTAGGTAGATAGGTAGGTAGGTAGATAGGTAGGTAGGTAGATAGGTAGGTAGGTAGATAGGTAGGTAGGGAGATAGGTAGGTAGGTAGATAGGTAGGTAGGTAGATAGGTAGGTAGGTAGATAGGTAGGTAGGTAGATAGGTAGGTAGGTAGATAGGTAGGTAGGTAGATAGGTAGGTAGGTAGATAGGTAGGTAGGTAGATAGGTAGGTAGGTAGAATAAGGTAGGTAGGTATACGGTGATGGTGAATCTGCATGAATTTATGCTATGGAGTGGTGCAAAAAATCAAAGAAAAAATGCCCACTTCAGGTATCATTTTTGCAGATAATTTTCATAATATTTCATGAAAATTTACGAATGCCGTCTCTGTAAAGAGATGAGAGTTGATATCATGTGGGCGTGAAAAAGACACGTATGATTTGTAAAAAGTTAAACAGCGTTTTTCTTTTGCAAAAAGTTTCGCAGTGGTTGTCTATGTTTCATGAATTTTCATGGAATATTGAGGAACTTATCTGAAAAAGTATTACCTGAAGCTAGCACTTTTCTTCCAATTTTTTGCACCAAAATGTGCACATTCATGTTATTGAGTGTCTGAATGAAACAAAATAAATCTGTCTCCAAAATGGTAGGTAGAAAGAGAACAATTAACAATATTCAATTTTGGCCCCATTTCTTATTTATTTACATTTTCCTAAATTTAGCTGAGGAAAGTGAAAAATTGAGCAAGGTTTTTAACTGACTGGCATGTAGAAATTAAACATTGTTATGAAGTATAACATTTATGCATATGAACAAGAATACAGGGTGCGTTCAGTTTGGTTAAACGTTTGATAACATTAGCTAACATATTTTCCTGGACACTTGCTCAATCTCATATTAGCACATAGTATGTGATAATTTTAGGGAACCAGGCATTAAACGTGTTTGCTGTTTAACGGTGCTGAAAGCAGCCCAGTACATTGTTAGGGTATTGTAACATATGGTAACTGCAATTATATGATGGTAAAAACAGTAGCTTTTGTGGGGATGCACATATTAAGTGGATGTCATTAATGAAATGAATAATCATGTCGGGGAAATAGAAGTTCATGTAAATAAATCTACAAAACAGTTAAAAATTATTTCTAAAGATGACAAATAGATTTAACAATTGTAATATATAGAATCATTAGCTATAAGTTATATATTTTAAGGATAAATTGTTTAAGTTATAATTACTATAAATAAAGCAATTTTATGTACTTTGTTTTGAAACATATTTATGTTCCCTAAAGTGAGAACATAGATTATTATCCAAATTTTTCTTAAAAGGGGAGGTGGGGAGGATTTTATCTTTTATTATTTATTTTTTTTTTTTTTTAAATGGTCGAGGCAGCATGAAATTTAGGGTGCGGGCGAGGATGATAATCTAGCAATAAATCTATTATGGCCTTATAACTGCCACTTTGTCCATAGTACACACAAATGGGCATTTAGGTGTCTGGGGTTAGTAATATTTTTGAATGGTTGAAATACAGTTGGAAAAAAAATGATGTGGCTGTTTCTAGACCTTTAAAAAAAGTGGTTAAAATGGAATTTAGCAACACAAGTAATCGCTGGGTGTAAATAATCCATTTGTTAGAATGTCTGTCTGTCCAAATCCTTGTCTGGATCAGAACTCCAACAATACTCAATTGATTGAATATTTAGCATCATTGTTATGCCATTGAGGGCTGACAGATGGTCAGTTAACCTATTACGCTGTTTCCTGGGATCCTGAAAGGTAAACCACTACTCAAGCACACCCCATCTCCGCAATTAACTGATAACTTCCCTATTTCAATCAGTAGTGAGAGACAAATGATAATGAGACACAATGTATATATTAATCATCATGGAGATTGTTGCCAGCCAGGGATTCCAATTTACCTCTGAATTGATAGTCAGACGCGTAACCAACTGAGCTAATCAGGCCCGGCTAACAGTACTCAAGGGAATCCAATGAAACTTGGTACATTGATAGAACGAAATGGTGTTTAACTCTATTTCAACATATTTCATGTTATACATGTATATGGAATTTCCTGTTTTATTGGTGGAGGAAGATCTCAGAATGAATCTGAGTAGAACCACCTCAAGTAAATGGCAAACTTTCTCACATAATGTTTCGGGATTTGGCGGGACTTGAACCCATGAACATAGCATGGAGAGGTAAGTGATCTTTTGATGGCACCTTAGACCAATCAGCCACAGTCAACCCTTATATGGATTGAGGGTGATCTGTGGATGTGTAGAAAGAAAGAATAATAATTTTATCTTAAATAATGACAGAATTCTCTCCCTTTTTTATTTTTTTTTGGGTCGTATTTGTGCTAGTCTAGATCACTTAAGTATTCTTAAATCAAATCAATGAAACCAAATACAAAATTTTAATGTTTCTTGAGCCAGTCAAAAATCATGATCATTTTTGCTTTTGTTTGGTTTAAGTTTTTATGTATTAAAGTAAAGGAGCCTGGCCCAGAGAATCTGACTCGAGAAGCATTAAAATGTTGTATTTGTTTCTGTTATTATGATTTATGTAACCAATCAAAATCAAGTTAAGTTTTTAAGTATTTAAGGAAAAATTAAGAAGATGTTTGTGAAACTGTTTGACCTTAAATACTTAAAAACTTAAATCAAAGAAAAGCAACAAGGTGATTATGATTTTAGACTGGTATATTGTTTGTGTGTGGTCTAGTGTTTCTTTAAAGGGAATATATCATATTTTTTATATTTATAAAATTGTCAAAAAAAACACTTTCTTTTAGACAAAAAACCATGCTTATATATACTCACTGACCCCATATTGCCTAAAATTGTCTATTTAAACATGCCAAAATAAGAAAAGGCTTTCCTAACTTGGGCCACATGTACGTTAGACTCAAATAAATTTCCTGCATTAAATGTCAACATATTTTGTGACCTATTAAATGAGTCCTATAATTTCATTTTGATTTCAGTTTGATCCGTTATACAGATTTACATGTAGTACAAAGTGTTTCATCTTATAAAAAGTCAGATTGTCGTCAAGCAGCATTTAAGTGCTGTCTTTTTTTAGAAGGGGGGATTTCATTTAAAGTCTACCACTCCAATTTAGATATCGATTTTGTCACGTTTTTGAGGATTTGATATACTACCGGTAAACTTTTTAAATTGTATTTATCAATGATAATGATATGCTTTTTATCCATTTTGGTAATTATTTTATTTTTTTAGACATTTATAGCATTTTATCCAGATATACTCCATCTTAATAGTGAAATTGGGCACACTATTCAGTTTAAGTAGAATAAAAGACTTACATATTTTCGTGAAACCTGGACCAGTTTCATCAACATTTTCATTTTCAATGGTGGGGTCATATAGTATCACCGCTGTCTGTACGTATGTTTCAACTTATATCTTTAGTTTTATCAAACAGATTTATACCATTTTTGGTGTGTGACTTCACATTCAGGTAATACAGGTCAAGTTCGTATTTCTTTCCAGTCTGATAATTTTTAATAGAGTTATGCCCCATTTTGGACTTAGATATTGGCAAATGTCAAGAAATTGGTTTCTACTCGATAACTCTTGAAGGATTATATGGACTTAATTCATATTTGATGGAAAGATGTATGGTGATAAACTACAGCTCAAGTTCGATTTCTTTCAAAATCCTTGCATATTAACTAGGTGTTCTGGAATCTGATTGGCCGACCTCTAAAGTCTTTTTTTATGGAACGATTTTGGTGAAAATTTATATTTGACTTTATATCAATAAGACCCAGGTCAAGTTTGACAATGGATGAAATTGGCGCATATTAATTAGGTTATCTGGACTCTGATTGGCTGACGGTTTCCAACTTCTAAAATCTTTACTGATGGACCGATTTTTTCAAATTTGATATTTGGCTTTTAATCAACAAGGCCCTGGTCAAGTTCGACAATGGAAAGAATTGGCACATATTAATTAGGTGATCTGGACTCTGATTGGCTAACAGTTTCTGACCTCTTCCGATAGTCAAACTTGCTGAAATTTGCGATAGCTGCCATTTACAATGTAGTTACAAAGAGGGGCATCTGTGTCCAATGGACACATTTCTAGCCTTATTTTTTAATTAAATACTTAGAATTTAACTTAATTTTGACTTGTTACTTTAATAGTCTTATATCACAGTCATTAAAACTAAACACAATTTTTTTAGCCAGTCTAAAATCATGATCATTGGGATGCTTTTATTTGATTTGAGTTTTTAAGTATTTAAGTATATACTTAACAAGTTAGCTCTTTTAAAAAGCATCCAATGGTTAGGTCTTATAAAGGAGGTGGCATTTAGAGTGAACGAAGGTTTAAGTTTGTATAAAATAGGCTTGTTAGCTCACCTGAGCCAAAGGCTCACAGGTGAGCTTTTGTGATTGCTTGTGTTCTGTCATCCGTAGTCAGTCGTTAACTTTTAACTTATAATAACTTCTCTGAAACCATTGGGCCAATTTTTATATAACTTCACAGAAATGTTCCTTGGGTGACCCTCTACCAAGTTTGTTCAAGCCATCTTGATTTGTCAAAAAACATGGCCACCAGGGGGCTGGGCAAGTTTAATTAGTAAAAACTTCAAAAATCTTCTTGTCAAACATTAATGGCTCGATTTTAAAATAATTTCACATAAATGTTCCTTTGAGGACCCTTCACCAAGTTTGTTCAAACCATAGTGATTCGTCAAAAACATGGCGGCCAGGGGGTGGGGTTAGCTTACTAAAAAAGCTATAGTAAAAACTTAAAAAATCTTCTTATCAGAAACCACTTGGCCAATTTTGATATAACTTCACAGAAATGTTCCTTGGGTGACCCTTTACCAAGTTTGTTCAAGCCGTTGTGATTTGTTAAAAAACATGACCACCACAGTGAGGAACTAGTTTACTATATAGGTAGCTGTAGTAAACATTTCAAAAGCCTTCTTGTCAGAATTTACTGTCCTGATTTCGATGTTATTTCATGACATTTACCATGGATGAACCTCTACTTAGTTTGTTCCAGCCAATGGATTGGTCGAAAAACAAAGTCGCCAGGTTGGGAGTCTGGTTTTCTTTATATGGATATATAGTGAAAAATTTCTTTCAATATCTGATATCCAGATATCCGCACAAGGATACTATTGTTATCGCACAACTCTTCTACGCATCTGTTACATCTTCAAAACAAATCAAAATTCTAACTACTCGCCCATCTCCTTTTTCTGGAATTTTGAGTGTACATGTATTATATAATCTACTTAAGTTGGATGACTCAAGGTCACTAAGGTAAGCGATATAGGGCCATCTTGGCCCTCTTGTTTATTTGTGTAAAGTTGCAAATTTGAGTGAAACAGCATATTTAATAGTAACCTTGGTGTTTAAATGCACTAATCACAATCATTATGCATTTCAATTTGCATATTTAAAAAAATGTCTTGAAACTTACCTTCTGTATTTTCTAATGCACTTACTGTTATGTTCTATAAAATTTTCTACTGTGATCATATATATTTTCAAATAATTTGTATACATATTTTAAATTAATTTGTGAATATATTATTTTAAAAATACAATTAAAAAATCAGTTTTTTATTTATTTTTTTTATGTTTTGTGTTGTTTTTTTTAAAACTTTTGCATGTTTGAGATATGTCAAATTCTTGCAACGTGCTGAAAATATGCCACACTGGTAAATTCACCTTGTTTTTAAAGAAAATATATTTCTGTTGTATTGAATAAAATAAACAACTGTAGCTGCTTGATTTTGTTATTATTTCTGTTGTAATGGGTTCATCATAATTATCATAATAATTGGTTAAATATATGGTTATTTGAAAATGATTTACACTTCAGCAGGAATCGGTCAAAAACAGCAATAAATCTTCAAAAAAGATAAGTTCAAGACCTCAGTTAAAGCATTTTTATTTCATTTTCAATATTTTCTTATTGGATATGCAAAGGGCATTGCATAATGATTCCAATTAGTGCATTAAAACATCACAATCAATTATTACACACAGCCGCATTTGCATTTTCCGTGCAGCTGAAAAGTGGTCAGGTCAGCCAGTACATATGGCCGGGTTTTAGTATCAATTGCAGTTTGTACATTCCCATAATGCACTGTTTTGAACAAATGGCGACCTTCTTGTATCGAATGCCGTGTTTTTTAAACACGTGATCAATAAATACGGCAGCACCCAGAGTCAATTTATATATAGCCTGGCCCCGGTTTCATGAAGATACTGAAGTCGAGTATATTAAACTCAGATAGTGTGCTCAATTTGAGTATGAAATTGAGCACACTATTCAGTTTAAGTGAAATAACAGACTAAAGTATATTATTGACACTGGGCCTGGACACTCAGTGTGGCAAATACGGTATTTAATATAATCCCCCAGCTTCAGTCAGCCATGAATGAGATCTGGACTTTCATCAGTTAGTATTGCTTTAAATGTGTATATACACTTTGAGACTTTTTTGTCTACCTCTGGGGCCATGAATCATTTGTAGTGATAGCTCTAATTTACCTTTGAATAAATGAACAAATTACATATTAAAAACAAACAGTTTTTATACTATGGCCTCACAAAACATGATCCAGATCTCCACAATGCACATCAAGCTTCCCAACAAGTAAAACATTGCTCATAGTGTAGACTGGTGTACAAAACCTAAGATGTGAAACACCAGGTAATCATTACTGTACCAGTCTGTATTGTCGTCTGCTCACTAGGGATATCGCACTGAAAAAAACAAAAAACAAGGATTATTAGTTTTCAGTTATTAATTGAATTTATTGTATTTGTGATTTTGGATTAAAAAAGGTAATTTTACTATTTTTGGATAACAGCTATAGATCATGATTTTATTTATATATTAATTTTAATATGATTAAACATTTACAAGAAAAGTTTTATAAACTAAACTTAAGTATGTATTTTAAGCATTTAAAAACGAGTTTTAGCAAACATCTAGTTCTAATATTCTTAAAATCATTGTCTTCAGTTATTAATAAACTTTCAACTGATGTTCGAACATACATGATCATACATTGCATTGCACATAGATACATAAAGGTGTAACAAAAACATGGAAGAATGTGATGAAAGGCTAATACATCAGTTGTTTAACAATTGTATGATTTATATGTTATAGATTGTGTTATTGGAAAAATTTAGATTATTTATATCTGTTATAATAATACCAAAAGATCTGAAGAGAGAAAAAAATCCAGCTAATTGAATATGTTAATTTGTTGTTTTATTTATTAGTGGCGTGCATCTATACTTTATATTTATAATATTTTTTACATCTTGAGAAATATTTTGAAAAAAATGGATTCCGCACATTCAACTGGCAAAAGATAATATTTTGAAACAAAATTCTTGACTTTTTTTACATGTGTAAAATCACATTATAAATTGTTATAAGTATTGTGTGATTTTTTTTTAAAATCTCAGAATCATTATAGAATTGTATATAAGTATACATCATTACATATATAAAATTGGACATAAATATACAACATTGTTTCACATATATAATTGTACATAAATATACAACATCATTACATATATATAATTATACACAAAAACATAAAAAAATAACACATATGAAGTTGTACATAACTACAAAATATTGTTACACATATGAAATTGGACATAAATATACAGCATCATTACACATATAAAAGTGTACATAAATATACAATACTGTATCACATTTAAAATTGGATATAAATATATAACATAATTACACATATAACAGTGTACATAAATATAAAACAGCATTACACATATAAAGTTGTACATAAATACCCAATATTGTTACACATATAAAATTGTACATAAATATCCTATACTGTATCACATATAAAATTGGATAAAAATACTAACTTCAATACACATATAAAATTGTACACAAATATACAATATCATTATACAAATTAAGTTGTGTATAGATACAAAACATATGTACACACATGTATAACATAGACAATAATGATTACACATATAAATTTATGTAAAGGAGCAAAATTATAACACATAAATGTATGTAAATGGAAAGAATGATTACACATTTAAATGTACGTAAATTAACAGAATCATACCAAATATATGTATGTAAATGAAAAGAATGATTACACATATAAATGTATGTAAATGGATATAATCATACCACATATATATATGTAAATACACAGAATTATTACACATATAAATGTATGTAAATGTACTGAATGATTACACATAAATGTATATAAATGTACAGAATAATTTCACATATCTGTATGTAAATGTACAGAAGAGTTTCACATATAAAGAAGTACATTTGTAAATGAACATTATAATTAAACATAAAGTTGTTAGACAAACACAGAATCATACTACATAATCAAAAATTTGTACAGAAAAGTACAGAATCGTTACATGACTTATAAAAAACGGGGTTTAACGCCATTTTCAACACATTTCAGGTTATATATGGCACATCCGGTTTTATTGGTGTAGAAAAAACACAGAATGAATCTGTGTGAAATTTAGTTTTTGTGTGAGTTTTTGTATGGAATATAGAAATATCAACTATAATTTCCTATTGCTTATCTGGGAAAAGGTAGTACATGTAAAAGAAAATGACGCAAATAAATGAAGTACATTTCCATAGAAATATTTTCAACCCGTAAGCGTGATAATAACTGTCTAGGTTACATTGAATGACGTGAGCCTTAATAAAGGTAATAATTAATACAAATAAAAATGGATTCATCAGGAAATTTTCAATCAAAAATGTATATTATGAAATTTGAGAAATGTCCGTCAGAATTTTTAGTTTTGTTCAAAGTCAATACATGTTTTATAATTTTGTCTATCTCAGAGCCTTCAACAGAAGATAAATAAACTAAAATCAAGAAGAAATAGTGCATGTAAAAGTTTTTATACTGAACAATGCATTTCAGCTTACAAGAAATTTACAGCAGTTAAGAAAATTATTGAAAAATTCATACAAATACAAAAATACCCAAAAGAGAGTTTTTATGTCGTTTTTTTCTTCAGAAGTTGTCATTTAAATATGGCGGGAATAGAAACATGATAATAACAACTGTGAAAAAAGTTAAAATTTTAGTGATCTTTCTTACATCATTATTTCACAAATTACTACATAAATTATTTCATGGAATAAAGGATCATAATGATCTATATTATAGGTAATATTTATTAAAAAATTAAAAGAATGAATTTCACTTTATGGCATATCAGAACATCTTTTATTGCGTAATAAAGTACATTGTACAACGTAATTTGAAGTAGGTCATTATGCGCGTAATCAATCATTTCAGAATATTGTTAAAATAAGTAGGTCATTTTCCGAGCATAACGGTAACAGATGTGAATTTGATTTATTTAAAAATAAGTTAATAAAAATAGAAACAGTATAAAGTTAAGTGTCTCTAAGTCATATACATACATGCATATTTCATAGAAAATATAATCAAATATTACTGCAATTTATATTGAAACATACATGTCAGATACGCAGTTTTCACATTGTAAACTGTTTTGTGTTGGAAGGTAATTTTAATCACTTCTCAATCAATGGATTTCGTCAGATTTCTTGGATTCGTATCAAATGTTGACATGTGAAAATGATGTCGTATTGATTGTAGGGCAGGTGTCACCATTATTTATTACATGGCATTTAAATAATTTTACGCCTTTAAAAAATGTTACAATATTTTCTACATGTTCTTCAATTCAAAGTGGCAAAATTGCCGTCTTATTTTCAGGAGTAAAACTGTTTTTAAGAGAATGGGAATATTAGGATCATGTTCATGTTGAAAACTTAATTATATTAAAGTTTCATTTATGCCTAAAAACGCATTAATTAAAGTATTAATTCATGTTGAAAATTTACTTATATTAAAAGTTCATTTATTCCTAAATAACACATTAATTAAAGCATTAATTTATGTTGAAAACCATCTTATATTAAAGTTTCATTTATGGCCTAAAAAATGCATTAATTCAAGCAATAATTCATGTTGAAAACTTACTTATATTTAAGTTTCATTTATGCCTAAATAACGCATTAATTAAAGCAATAATTCATGTTGACAACTTACTTATATTAAAGTTTTATTTATGCCTAAAAAAAGGATTAATTAAAGTATTAATTAATGTTGAAAATTTACTTATATTAAAAGTTCATTTATGCCTAAATAACACATTAATTAAAGCAATAATTCATGTTGAAAACTTACTTATATTAAAGTTTCATTTATGCCTGAAAAACGCATTAATTAAATTGTTGATTCATGTTATTGCTAAAAGAAATTTTTATAAATGATTGCAGTTGGTTAATAAATTCTCATTTATTGTAAGTAGTGTATAGGTATTTGAAATAAATAAAACAAGACTATGCTTGTTTAATGGTGAAAGATGTAATATTTTAATGAATGTAGGAAAGATAAAAATAAACGCGCATCGGGTAATAAATACATGGGTGATACCAAAACCTAATCAGGTTCCAGCTGATATGGCCAAATTCCGTCTGCAAGCAAGGAAAAGGCAAATGTGGTGTGTTTAATAGTAATTATGATGTTTAAATGCACAAATCTGAACCAATATCTTTTTCAATATTCAGTGAGAAAATATTTGAAAAAAATGTCTTGAAACATACCTTATATATTTGTTGCTGTAATGTTCTATAAAATTCACTATTGTGAAAATATAGTTTTAAAATTAATTTGTGGATTTATTAATTAAAACAAAAAACTTGTGCAAGTTGGCGATATGTCTGAGTTTTTAACGGGCTAAACACCACACCGGTCTAACAACACATTGAAATGTATGTCCGTTGTATCGAGCCAAATAAACAATTGTAACTTCTCTATTTTGTTATTATTTTCATCGTTATATGTTCAACATATCATAATCTACGTAACAGTTGATTAAAACATGACTATTTGAAAATTATTTACATAAACTTTGCAGGAATTTGTTAAAAAACAGCGAATAATCATAAAAAAAGAT
This sequence comes from Panopea generosa, assembly GCA_029582155.1. NCBI lineage: Eukaryota > Metazoa > Mollusca > Bivalvia > Adapedonta > Hiatellidae > Panopea > Panopea generosa. The sequence continues at coordinate 41,809,541 of CM055910.1, read as the reverse complement.
AAGTTTCAAGAAATTGATATTTTCAATATTTTCTTATTTAATATACAACTGGCAATGCATAATGAATTCAAATTAGCGTATTAAAACACCACAACAATTATAATACACACACCACATTCACCTTTTAAATGCAGCCCGAAAATTGCTGATCAGTTGGAACCTGGCCTTGTTTTATTACCACCCCAATTGCACAAGACACTATTTTGAAAAGTAAATAAAAAAATGAGTAATTTAATGTTAGTATCAGATATCATAAATTAAATAATTATTTTATATTATTTTTTCTATTTTACATAAAAGTGATATAACCAGTATAAACCTGATGGCAGGCGAGTGACAAAACACATCTTTTTATTTAAAAGTTAGTTGTTCGTAATATTCTGCTTCCCATCGTGAATTGTTCTAAAATGACTGAGTTTTTCCAATGTGTTAATACTTCATAAAAGTCGTATTTCTTAAATAATTGTTAATCTACAAAAGTAGGAAATTTTGCTTAATTTAGTAGAGGTAAATGCTATTATGAACTAGCCAGGTGATAATTATTTATAAGTATATGTACATAACTGGGAAGTTGTTTGTTAGATTTAATTCCTGGTCCTGAGGTCAAGAATTTGAGCTTAGCTCAGTCCAGACAGTTTTGTGAGGCAGTAACATCATACGAGTTATTTGTAAAAACTGGCCTGGTCTTAGTATGATATGACAGGTTTGGGTATCAGCATTTTGGAGGATAGTTCTGGAACCAGCTGGCCTTGTCTCAGTATAATATGACAGGTTTGGGTTTCAACATTTTGGAGGATAGTTCTGGAACCAACTTGCCTGGTCTCGGTATAATATGACAGGTTTGGGTATCAGCATTTTGGAGGATAGTTCTGGAACCAGCTGGCCTTGTCTCAGTATAATATGACAGGTTTGGGTTTCAACATTTTGGAGGATAGTTCTGGAACCAACTGGCCTGGTTTCAGTATAATATGACCGGGTGGGGTATCAGCATTTTGAAGTATTGTTCTGGAACCAGCTGGCCTGGTCTCAGTATAATATGACAGGGTAGGTATCAGCAGTTGGAGGATAGTTCTGGAACTAGCTGGCCTGGTCTTAGTATAATATGACAGGTTTGGGTATCAGCATTTTGGAGGATAGTTCTGGAACCAGCTGGCCTGGTCTCAGTATAATATGACAGGGTAGGTATCAGCAGTTGGAGGATAGTTCTGGAACCAGCTGGCCTGGTTTCAGTATAATATGACCGGTTTGGGTATCAGCATTTTGGAGGATAGTTCTGGAACCAAATGGCCTGGTTTCAGTATTATGTGACAGGGTGGGGTATAAGCATATTGAGGATAGTTCTAGAACCAGCTGGCCTGGTTTCAGTATTATGTGACAGAGTGGGGTATAAGCATATTGAGGATAGTTCTGGAACCAGCTGGCCAGGTTTCAGTATAATATGACAGGGTGTGGTATAAGCATATTGAGGATAGTTCTGGAACCAGCTGGCCTGGTTTCAGTATAATGTGACTGGGTGGGGTATAAGCATATTGAGGATAGTTCTGAACCAGCTGGCCTGGTTTCAGTATTATGTGACAGGGTGGGGTATAAGCATATTGAGGATAGTTCTGGAACCAGCTGGCCTGGTTTCAGTATAATGTGACTGGGTGGGGTATAAGCATATTGAGGATAGTTCTGAACCAGCTGGCCTGGTTTCAGTATAATGTGACTGGGTGGGGTATAAGCATATTGAGGATAGTTCTGAAACCAGCTGGCCTGGTGTCAGTATAATGTGACAGGGTAGGGTATCATACCATGTGCCTACAGTAGTATACTTTGGTGGCAGTGATTATTATTAAATACTGTCTCTAGCTGACACAGTAGGGATGTGAACACAAGGATGTTGAAAGTATACCTGAAATCAAACAATAGTTTATTTGACAGTCATAAAATTAAAAAAATAATGGCATTTTATTTATTAACACAAAATCTGGCTAAACATATTATAAATGTAGAATAAGTGAACAGAATAACATAAACTAGAAACAGAAGACATAATAAGAATAGAAACAAAATTATAAAAATGTCTTGATTGAAGGCAAGCAAATATCTTAAACACAAATGATCAATTTTTTTTCTTCAAATAAGTGGCATTGGGCGGTGAAATGTTTAAGTAATTTATAATTGTACAATTTATTTATAAACTGATCCAACAACTAATAAATTGTAAATTAAAATATTTTACCTGGTTGTCATGGTTGGTAAACTTTCTTATTGTTAGGCGTATTTTATCATAGAATATTATTATAAAATAATTTATTTTATTATTTCACAAATCAGATGATAATTAATCTTTTTAATTTATATATTGTCAATTATGTAACTAAATGCTGGATTAATTGATGATATCTTTATTGTTTATGTTCTTTCTAAGCCTTGACCTATCTGTATATATAGATATATAAGTATTGCCTAAAAAAATATATATATATATCGGATATATACAGAACAGAACAGACCAGAAAGTCTTTTATTTCGTAATATAGCAAGCATAATATTGTATAACATAACTTGAAATACCGGTAGGTCATTATAACCCATGATCAAACATTATATATTGAACGAAACAGCTAGCGCGCCACTTTCGTATTTCAAAAAAAGATAGAATATGCACTTACGGTACATTTTGTTAGCTGCGGTGGTAGTTTCCGACAATCATCGTTGTTTAACAAAGACTCAATTTATAATTCAATAATAGTTCAAATTAAATGATGATAGATAAGACATATTCTCTAATCTCCAAATTTACCACCGTTTTAGATGGTCTACCATGGTTTTTAACATTTAAAACATTTAAATGCCGTATGAAATGCTGTCTTACCTAGAGATTATAAAAAAATTCATGCTCAACTAAAAATCCCTTCCCCCCAGAATGTAACAGCCAATCTGTTACTTTTGTATTTTCAACATCTTTGTTAAACTACTGAATGCCACTATTGGAGTTTGTACACAACATTAGCATACAATTGTGAATTGATTTTACATAGCCAAATATTTTTTCTTATTCAAGCCCAAATTCCAAAGAAATTGCGTTGACATCTTTTTAGAAATATATACAAATGCTAGGTACATAAAAATCAGGTAGTGGATTAGCTGTTACATTCAGTATAGAATATTGTTATTACAAATATAAATGAAATGACGGATATAATCACTGATTTCAAACATAAAGATTGGATTGTAACATAAACGCCATATCAATATTTTATAATAGTATAATAAACACACCACCACTTTGATGTTTGTGTGCTAACATATTTATTTTAAAAATTATTTACTTTCAATTACTACCCCAGTGATATAGTGAGTATATATTGCATTTATTTATTTCCCGGCTTAGCTCAGTCAGTTACATGTCTGACTATCAATCCAGGGGTCGTCAGTTCGTATCCCCGCCTGGCAACAGTCTCCGTGATGGTTGGTATAAGACATTGTGTCTCATTATCATTCATCTCTCACTGCTGATTCAAGTGGGAAAGTTATCAATTACTTGCAGAGATGGGTTGTGCTTGAGTACTGGTTAATCCCAGGAAACACTGGTTAGGGTAACTGATCGTCTGTTAGCCCTTGGTGGCATTAAAATGACGCTAAATATTCAATAAATTAATCAATCAATCATTTATATCTATACGATCTAAGCTGTGATATCAAGTGGTCGGTTACTATAACTGATTAACAAAAGTTTATATTATGACATTTGTAAAATGTAATGGCACTTTTATTCATTATTACAAAATCTGGCATAACATATTATAATTCTAGAATAAGGAAATGAAACAAAATAAGATAATTATTATTCAACAACTGATTAATTTTTATTTCATTATTTTCAATTGGTTTTCATGGTGTCCACGCATAATTTAATGGTCGTCATATCAGGTTAGATAGGTACAGTATCTTAGATTTTGTCCAATATGTTCTTAGAGAAATGGTTTTGTAATTGAGTCTGAACTTCAGAGACACAAACACTTTTCGTATGTTAATGTCGAGTGATAATAAAACTGTCATATGAAAAATTTTGAGGTTCCTGTATAGGGCTTTTGAAAAATGAAATAGTTTTGTATAATTGTGAGGCTATAGCTAAGCTTGTATCATAATATATAAAAACAATATTTTTTCATGAATACTATTATACATGTACTTACATTTGTTGGTCATTTTTGCATAATTATGCTCTTATTGTATATTTGTATGATGGGCCAGGAGTGAACAAACTTTACTTACTAATTAACTTTTTTGTGTATTATATGTAATACATAAATACCCGATATATATGTTAAAAATATTTATCTTTAACCAATGTAACTTATATTATTTTATATATATCAATCGCCATTTAATATTTTTATTAACATTTTCAGCATTGATATATAAATCATCATCAAACATTAATTTCTGTAATTTATTCTAGTAGTAAATATTCTATAGAAATGTTCTTCACCCGTCACGGCTATGTTTAGTGTCCTTGAGCAAGTCACTTTATCTGCATATGCTTGTACTACCACATGGTTCTTTCCACAAAGATTTCAAGCGTGATTGGTCTAAATCGTAAGAACTTTTCAGAAACAATGTAAAATAAATAAGTTTAAACTATTTTTAACTATTTATTACATTTTATACACTGAAGCTGACATTTAATTTTATTGATATGTACCTCTCGTCAGTATGTGATCATTCTCCATATTTAATATTTGTCTATTATGGTCTATATGTGCATGATGACATTGACGGCATAATGTCATTGACGAAATTGGTATGCCAGAGGTTGTTAAGTAACGATGAAATTAATCTTAGAGTTTTTAAAAATATTTCTGAAAATTCTGGGAATTCTTTTTTGAGATATGGATCTTATTCACTGTAAGGAATGTGACATCAATACTTGATCATTTACCATATTCCATATTTGTCTATTATTATGATCTATAAATTCATAATGACATTGATGATGTCATCGGTTTTTTCGGGTGCAAAAGTTATGTAGGAGGTAGTTAAGTAACAGCGAAAAATAAACTCTGAGTAGTTAAAAATAGTTCATAAAAGACTGAATTCTTTTTTCGAGATATCTAGTTTATTAATTGTAAGGAATTTGACATATATTATAATATTCTTACATTTTTATCTCAGTTATAAGACAAGTTTGACTTGCACTTTCTGACTCAGGTTATAAGGCAAGTTTACTTACATTTTCTGGCTCCTATCTTAGTGATAATTAATGACGATATTAGCGATACAAACAGTGATTGGCATCATGTGACATTCTGCGACTTCAAGTCACATGAGGACAGAAAGCAATATCGTGGGATTTCCATTAAATATAATGTACATAAATACACAACAAGAAGTAAATTGTTTTGTCTGTAAACTATTTTTAAAGTCAAGCCAAAGAAATTGTATAATTTAGTATATAAATTATTTTTGAAAAAAAAACATAAGTTAATATTTATCAAGATAGTCATTAATTTTGTACCTCAAAGGTAGTGAATCGGGAAGTGGCTGCGGGGAATAGGAAGGGGGAATGCTATCAAATTCTTAAAAAATAAAATTATTTTTGAAATTGATAAAAAGTATCTCATTATCATATCAAATCCACTAAAACATGATAAAAACAATATTTTAATCGGAATGGTATACCTGAAACAAAATCCCCATACTAAAAATAGACAGTACATAAATACTGCTTGATGTCTTTCACTTCATCATTCAGACTCTTTTCAAGATCAAAGAAGTTTTACAAAATTTAACCAGTTTGACAGATCAAATAGGGACTCGTTTAATATGTCTTAAAATATGTTGCAACTTTAAGTGGGAAATCTTTTTTAGTGTAACCTGGGTGTGTAGCCCAAGATAGAAAGTCCTATCTCAGTACATGTATATTTATATAGTTATCCTGATGACCATAATGGGTCAGTGAGTCTGTATTAATCATAGGCATGATAGTTAAAAGTTTGCTTCTAGCCAATTTCACAATTGATATACGTCCTTTTAAAAAGTAACCAAAGGTCAAGTTTTGTACGGTTATACCCTAAATGTAGCCAAAGTGTCCTGTTTTGTATTAAAACTGCGTTTAAAGACTTTCTGTGATCATGGAATTATAATATATAAAAGGAAAAGCAACTGATTTTGTGAACACTTGCGTGTTCAGGCAAAATATTGTAAAATCTCATTTGCAATGATATTAACTTTGGTTCATCTCGATCAGGAAAACAAATCAAAATTGTTACCTTGCACAATGAAATCCTCAACAAAATGTGACCATTTCAAGAAAATTATCTTTGAATTGTTTAAGTGCTTATATATGATTACAAAATTTGTGTATTCCGCAAAAAAATAGAAGAACAACTAAAGAACTTAAAATTTAACTTTAAACATCAATATTTTTAATTCAAGATCATTTCGCATGATCAAAACATTATTGAACATCTCAGGTTACATAACACTTAAATTCTATGTACGAGATAGCAGTTGCCGGTGAAATCTAAATAATTCATTTACCGACTAATGAATCTTTTGCGTGGTATTTCTGCAACATTTAGCATACAAGTTCTTGTAAAGTAACAAAATTGTTAAATTCTGTTATTATAAACTTTCTCTATCTCTATTTTTTAAAGGAGTAACACTCATTTACCAATTTAAAGATAGTTTATTCGGAAAAATTACTACATTTATCTCAAAAAGTAAAATTATTTTCAAAATCTACAAAAGCTTTTTCATTATATTAGCTGGGCCCAATTAGCTGAGTCATTGGCGCGTCCGAATATCAATCCAGGGGTCATGAGTTTGAATGCTCGCTTGGCCACAATCTCCATAATGGATGATATAGGACATTGCGTCTCATTATCATTCGTCTCTCACTGCTGATTGTGGAAAAGTTATCAGTTACTTGCTGAGATGGGGGTGTGCTCCAATACTTGTTAACTTTCCAGGATCCATGGAAACAGTGGTTAGATTAACTAATCATCTGTTAGCTCTCGATGGCAAAAAAAAAGTTAAATATTCAATCAATCAATCATTATATTAATGGTTTGGTATGTCAAACTTAAATTGAAACTCCATTCTAAAAATAGACAGCACTTAAAAACTGCTCGACGACCTTCATATGTTATACAGACTCTTTCTAGGATGAAACAATTTTTACTATGCGTAAACAATCATGTATTAAGGGTAAAATTGAAGTTTAAATAAAATCACAGGAATCATTTAATACATTACAAAATAATTGCAATTTTAAGCGAGAAATATATTTAAGTCTTACACAGCCGTGTAGCCCAAGTTAGGAAATCTCATTTCAATATATTATTTTAACATATTAGAATGGAAATCCCTATGGCAATATGGGGTAAGTGAGTAATACACATGATATGTTGCAAAAAAATGTTTTTAGCCAATTTTAAAATTTTGAAACCTCCAGATAAAAATGATTCCTTTTTAAGGGACACAAGTCATGTTGATATTGTAAAATGTCACTTAACACTATTCCAATAAAGTATTATATACCCCTTACATATTGTTAATATGGAACCAAAATACAGTCAAACCTGTGTTGGTGACCACCTCTATTAAGCAACACTTGTCATAAACAGCCACATTTGCTATTTAACATTTTTATAGTTTTAGTTTAAATCGGTATCAAGCAGCCACCTGCCTTAAGGGGTCATTTTTGTTATTTTCCTGGAGTGGCTGCTTAAGTCACATTTGACTACCATGAATTTACTTTCTTACAATTTTGTAAAGTGGCATAACTATGGTTACATATAAAACATCCATTTCACATATTAATAATCATCTTTGATAAAAAGTGTAAAATTTATTTTTTTATCTCATCATGGAATGATAGAACAAAATTAATGTCAGGATATCAGTTTGTTGTTTAATGATAATTAACGAAGTATTGTGCTTATACCAATTTTTAACAACAAAATATTGTGCATATACTAATTTTTAACAACAAAGTAATGTGCTTATACCAATTTTTTACAACAAAGTATTGTGCATATAATATTTTCTAACAACAAAGTATTGTGCATATCATAATTTTTAACAACAAAGTATTGTGCTTATACCAATTATTAACAACAAAACTTATACCAATTTTTAACACAAAGTATTGTGCATTATACTAATTTTTTACAACAAAGTATGGTGCATATACCATTTTTTAACAACAAAGTAATGTGCTTATACCAATTTTTAAAAACAAAGTATTGTGCATATATAAACTAATTTTTAACAACAAAGTATTGTGCATTTACTAATTTTAAACAACAAAGTATTGTGCTTATAACAATTTTTAACAACAAAGTATTGTGCTTATAACAATTTTTAACAACAAAGTATTGTGCATATAATATTTTTTAACAACAAAGTATTGTGCATATACCAATTTTTAACAACAAAGTATTGTGCATATACTAATTTTTAACAACAAAGTACTTATATTTATTTTAGCTCAATAGCCAAATAAGCCCAGCAGTTATATATCCATTTCCTGGGTAGGACCAGGGTCTCAATGTTGTTTTGAGAGGCCATCAAGCGAAGCTTCTGATCCGACCCGCAACCTCTGGCATGAGTGACCAGCACTATCTCCCCACTTCCTAATTTATTCTTGTTATATACATGTGAATGTAATACTGAGTAAATTTGTTTTTACGCGAGTTTTAAGAAATTTCCCTTTTACACTCCTTATTAAACTGATGGTAAATAATAATTATTAAAATAACAACAAATAATTTTTAATTTTAATATACTAAGTTTAAATAATTAAGAAATAATGAAATACTTGCAACATAAAATAGTGAAAACTTGCAACATAAACTAGTGAATTACTTGTAACATAAAATAATGAAAAACTTGCAACATAAACTAGTGAATTACTTGTAATATAAAATAATGAAATATTTGCAACATAAAATAGTGAATTACTTGTAATATAAAATAATGAAATACTTGCAACATAAAATAGTGAATTACTTGTAATATAAAATAATGAAATATTTGCAACATAAAATTATGAATTACTTGTAATATAAAATAATGAAATATTTGCAACATAAAATAGTGAATTACTTGTAACATAAAATAATGAAATATTTGCAACATAAAATTATGAATTACTTGTTACATAAAATAATTAATTATTTGCAACATTAAATAATGAAATACTTGCAACATAAAATTATGGAATAACTTGTAACATAAAACAATAAATGACTTGTTACATAAAATAATGAATTACTTGATACATTAGATAATGAAATATGTGCAACATAAAAAAATAAAATACTTGAACAAAAATAATGATACACTGTAACATAAAATAATGAAATATTCTATAATAGAATATTAGAAATATTTAATAAAACATACAAATAGGTGTATATAGGTGTTTAAAGAAAGAAGGAAAGGTTACTTTGTTTTATACAAAAATAGAGAAAAATTCTTTAATAAATTATAAACCTCTGTGTGGGTTTTGGATAGGGACAGGGTAACAGTTGTTCTCTGCAGAGACATTCTCTCATGAATGTACAGACGGGTATCCCGTCGCCATGATATCAAAGGGCATTTTATACTTTTTTGTATTCATAATTGTAATTAAATTGTCAACTCCTGTACTGTTTCAAGGTGTCAAATGAGTGACGGCAATAACAGGGCCACTGCATGCATGTCACAAGAGGTGATTAATTGAATGAGCTAAAACTTAGCAGTTAATCTACAAGTATTCATTTATCAATAAATATTGTTCATTCATTATTCACGGCAAAAACTTTATGTGAGAAAGCTACTTGCGAGCAAGCGGAAGTGTATCTACTCAGATTCCTTCTGAGGTCTTCCTCCACCAATAAAACGGGATATGCCATATATAACCTGAAATGTATTAAACCCCAGTTATCTATTGATAAGTTTTATTTTTCTTAAAGTTTCATTCCACTTATTCACTTGTTAATAACTTGTATGTTATTGTTTTTTTTTCAATTTTTGTGTGCTAATTTGCTGTTTTTGTGGCTGAACTGTGAGCCTGGTATCTTCTTGATTGTGTCATTTTATTTTCTATGTGTTGATAATGAGCCATAAACCCAAATTCATTCATTCATTCATTCATTCATTCATGCATTTATTTTTTCACTTATATATTCATTCATTCATTCATTCATTCATTCATTCATTCATTCATTCAGTGTTTGTAAATATTTAACATATCTCAAACAAGAGTTTATTTTACAATATCCAAACATGGCATTTTTAGGTATGATTTAGTTGGTATGAAAGAAATTAAAATAAACAATTAAAGCTCAGATTATGTCGTACCTCTATTTTAGTATTTACCCAGCATTCATTTCTCCTTATTTACCCAGCAATCATCTCTCCTTATTTATCCAGCAATCATCTCCTTATTTACCCAGCATTCATCTCCTTATTTACCCAGCATTCATCTCTCCTTATTTACCCAGCATTCATCTCCTTATTTACCCAGCATTCATCTCTCCTTATTTATCCAGCATTCATCTCTCCTTATTTACGCAGCATTCATCTCCTTATTTACCCAGCATTCATCTCTACTTATTTACCCAGCATTCATCTCTCCTTATTAACCCGGCATTCATCTCTACTTATTTACCAAGCATTCATTTCTCCTTATTTACCCAGCATTCATCTCTCCTTATTAACCCGGCATTCATTTCTACTTATTTACCAAGCATTCATTTCTCCTTATTTACCCAGCATTCATCTCTCCTTATTAACCCGGCATTCATCTCTACTTATTTACCCAGCATTCATCTCTCCTTATTAACCCGGCATTCATCTCTACTTATTTACCCAGCATTCATCTCTACTTATTTACCCAGCATTCATCTCTCCTTATTAACCCGGCATTCATCTCTACTTATTTACCAAGCATTCATTTCTCCTTATTTACCTATCATTGGAACCTCAGTAATAGCAGTGGCTTAATTACATGTTTGTATATCTCTGGTAATAGGTGATTATATTTTATATTGACATTCTTACATTGTTTGTAATAATTTTTAAAAAAAGACAGAAGGAAACTATCGCTGGGCCTAAATTCATTTATAATCAGACTTAAAATATTGATGAATTTAGGTCCTGGATCCAGTGATATTGCATGTAAAAGGTTTATTCTTTTAATTACAGGACATTCAATGATTACCACATTGATGATGTTATTAGTAATATTTTCATGATCACATTTGAGAAATAATAAACATGCAGCTGTGCACATTTTTGTTTGCTTTGAATATACGTACCTTTGAAGATGCACAAGGCTAATAATGAGTTCGAAAAAAAAACCTGAAAATAATCAAGAGCTAGCATTTAGAGCATTCATTGTCAAATAAATAAATTAATAAACAGCATTTTGTAGGTTCCTTTCATCCTCAAAAAATAGTTTTAGTTTACTTGCATTAAAGTAAAACTATGAGAGCTTGCATACTTTGTGCATAAATATATCATACTATAATATATTGAAAAAAAACAACAATATCTTATTTGTAAAAATTGTTTGTGCCTTTGTATAATTATGGGGAAAAACCAAACATGACACCTAGCTGAAAGTAAGTCTATTGCAGCAGACATATAATTTTCCTCGTTTAAAAATTTGAATTATAAGAGAAAAAGTTTTTCCCTTGTATAACAGTGCAGGGGCAGATCCAGGAATTCAGTTTATAGCGGGACTGACTAGGGGATGTGGTTGGGAGGGGTGTGCAACACAAAATCTGAATGGGCACACATGTTTTTCAGTAAAAATATAGTGGATTTTAATAAAATGTGGGAGATCGGGGTGGGGCGTACACAAGATTTTTTTTTTTTTTTTAAGGGTAGATCTGCCATAACAGTGTCAATGAAAATAGAAGACTTTGACTGTAAGGCCATTGTCTGTAGGCTTCTTTAATAGAAAAAGATAATTGATGATTGTGGTGTTTGTGAAACCTTCATTTTACAGTAGATACTCATTGAAATTAAAATATCATTAAAGTCAAAAACTGACAATCAATACTTGAGACAGCAGTAAATGATCCAATCATAATTAATTGACAGTTGAAGATCGAGTGTGACCTGTCTCTCTGGGTAATTACTGACCTTTAACATGGTCACATGGCTGACTGCAGATTGGTCAGTGTCGGAATGCTTGTGAGACTGGCCATTTGTCTCCATTTATGGTGAAACAATACTAAATACTGTTTTTGTGAAATGACTTAACTTTTCAATGATTAACAAAACTGAGGACATTTTTTAATAATAATTAGATAGGCCCACCCCCTAATTTTCATGCCGCTCCAACCGTTTTTATTTCCTTAACCCCCATCCCCCCTGGTCAGTGCACCTCGTCATCCGTCCTTGTATCACCTAAACGGTTAACCAGTTCTAGACACACCTTATATCTGTATGTCACTGACTACCTTCCCACATATTCAAGAATGACTCAGAACAAAGTTCATGACCAATCATCACATGGACTGTGGCCGGACAGTGATTCCAACTCAAGACCTCTGGATTGACAGTCAGGCATGCTACCAACTGATCTAACCAGGTCCTGGTCACAAATACTGACATATATTTGTGTCAAAACATAATGTAAAGTTGATTTTCACCATTTATTTTTTGCTACAGGGTTTGTTGTCTCAGTATGTGCCAACCAGTAACATGTGAATATCCTGAATACTTAATGAAAAATGATTACTGTCATGTTTAATAAAGTCAATTAATTCATTTGTATTACTCAAACAATATCATGAAAATAAAAGGATTAAAAAAATTGATAATAAAAGTTGTACTCAGTGGAGACCCTACTAATTGTTGTTTTTGAGTCTGAGTCAGGGATTGGATCAATGACCGCTAGGGCGAGCTGCCAACACCCTGCCCATTCCATCACTGCCTAGTTTCGAACAGGTTAAAGTAATATATAGTTCATTGTCTTTTTGGATAGGACAAAAACTAAATAAATCTTAAAATCTATCAAATGTCTCTAGGGAACTAACATTTTCTAATAGAGGGTGGGGACAAAAAAAGTCTGCCTAACACTTTAACATTTTCAGTAGGGTTTTGTTTTGGTTTTTAACATAAGAAAAAAAAATTATTGATTTGAATATTTAGGGTCATTTTTATGCCATCGAGGGCTAACAGACAATCAGTTAACCTTACCACTGTTTCCTTGGATCCAGAAAGATTAACCAGTTCTCTAGCACACCACATCTCCGCAAGCAACTGATACCTTTCCCACTTGAATCAGTGGTGAGAGATTAATGATTATAAGACACAATGTCATATATCGGTCATCATAGAGACTGTTGCCAGGCGGGGAGTTGAACTTGCGACCCCTGGATTGATAGTCATACACATTACCGGCTGAACTAATTTGGCCCAGCAACAAAGAGAATATATATTTAGTATCCATTGAAAAATAAGTTACAATAATATGGATTAAGATGGAAACTGGTTGCATTGACTTTTGACTTTGTTTTATATATGGTTCCTCCGTGGGGAGCGGTCCAAGGTACTGCCATCTAACGACAACTTATCTCTCACCACAGAGGTTGTGAGATCAGGCCAAGCTAAGTCCAAAAACTTCATATATAAAAAGTTTGCCAGTTACTTTAGGAACAATGGTGGTGGCTCTGCTCAGATCCAGTTTTAGTTCTTCCTCTACAATAAAAGTGAATATGCCATATTGTAATTATAACCTTTCGTGTTTTGAGGATAGAAACTATCTGAAATGTTCATCTGTCCATTTGTTGCCAGTAGTTCAATTCAGGCTCTCTTGAGTTTTTTGTTTGTTTTAGTGAATATATCTGGCAAGTCTGAAATAATTGGGTCTGCTTGTTGGACTTCTGGTATGTCCTAAAACGGAGTCCATTAATTCATTCATTTATCAATTCATGCTATCATCATTCATTCATTCATTCATTCATTCATTCATTCATTCATGCTATCATTCATTCATTCATTCATTCATTCATTCATTCATTCATTCTATCATTCATTCATTCATTCATTCATTCATTCATTCATTCATTCATTCATTCATTCATTCATACATTCAATCTTTCATTTATCCACTAGGCCATAATTATGCTCATTTATCTATTCATTCTTTAATTTATTTGTTCATTCTTTCACCCATACAGTCATTTGTTCATTCATTCAACCCATCCATCCATCAATCATTTCTCCCTTTCATTTACTCATTCATTTATTCATTTATTCATTCATCCATACACTCATTTATTTATTCATTCATTCATTCTCTCATTTATTCTCTTATTTATTTATCTATTTATTCATTCATCAATTCATTCATTCTTTCACCCATACATTCATTCATTTTTCTCCTCATGTTATAGGTAAAGCCTGTATTGACATTTGAGAAACACATTTAATATTTAATGTGGTTAATTATTTTTAAGAACCAGCCTTATTAATTGCCTATACAACAATTAACTCGCTAATTAAAGCTTGTTTTGATAGACTAGTTTATGGTAACAGTTTATGGTCATTAGCTAATTAAGTTAGTTATTAATTGAAAGATTGATACCTCTGTGGGTGTTTCAGATGATAATAGTGTAATCTGTTAGGCTCTAACATGCATCATAAATTTATTTTTCATGAAAATAAAACAACCTTGATTGTGATTTGTTAACTTCTGTAATTTAACATGTGTAATTATTATGAAAAGATTTCCGCATGATTCAGGGAAAGTAATAGCCTTATACCAGCTGTTAAAAATTCTTATTTATATGTTTATTAAAAATCAGGTGCTCCATGGCTGAGTGATCTAAGGCATTGTCTCAAGATCACTCACAGCTTAGGTTGTAGGTTTGAGTCCTGCTCAGTCCAAAATATTTATGTGAAAAAGTTTGACGGTTAATTGTGGAAGAACAGTGGTTCTGCTCAGATTCATTATGGGGTCTTCCTCCACTAATAAAACTGGATACGCTATAAAAAATATTGTTTATTAAATATGATTAAATTATAAGCTCCTTTGAGGCAAGTGTGCATGGTGAGTTATTTTGATCTCTCTGTATCTCTCGTCCAGCTGTTCATCAGTTACTTTTACATTGTGTGCAATCAGAGTAGCGCATGCATTTTCTATTTGTATCTACACTAAACTGGCACAATGATATAAACATATATGTCGGACATGATCTCAAACTGGCCAAATCAGATAATATCCAAGTTACAGCCCTTGAATCATCAATAATTGCACTTTTTAATCATGTTTTAATTCTAGAACTTGCATTGCTTATTTGATTTTGTTCCAACTTAAACAGTTGTTATAATATTATGATAACAAGATCTCAGTTACTTTCTTGTATGCTGAAGGTCATGGGATTCCATCCCGGGCTGGGTCATACCAAAGACTTGAAAATGGTACTAGAAGCTTCTTCACTTGGTGCTCAGCATTTAAAGGGCAGTTCTAGGTCTTGTTAGCTTGGTGTCAGTATAATGTGACTGGGTTGGGTATCGTACTGCGGCATGTCATACTCCAGTGTTGCAGCATTCAGAATACTGTCTCAAGTAGACACCATTGCAGTCGGACTGAAAAACAGTTAAAAGTGACGCTAAACACCATACAACAACACTATCTAATTAACTACACAAATAAAATGTCTTGAGTTATGAAGCCCGTGTGGTTCCAGCTAAGAATAGAATCACTGACGATCTCTGCAGAGGGGTAGAAATCCTCCGAATGTGTGTCGTGTTCATTTTATCATTTTTTGTCATGTTCACTATTGTGGTTAAATTATCAACCCCTGTGTTGTTTCAGGGAGCCATATGAGTGATGGCAAGAATAGGACCACTGTGGCTCATACATGTCGTAAGAAGCAACAATTTGAGTGATACGATAGAATTTGCAGAAACTCTGCAGGTATCAAGGTTCTAGGTTCATTCTGCATATTCATTTGTTGGTGTATTTTTGGCCGGTGCGTAAGCACTGGTTATAGCCGCTATTTTGAAGTCACCCATCACTTTTACAAAAACCTAACAACTCAGCTGAGAGATATTCAATCTATTCAGCCGATAAAAAAGTAGTTCCATCGAATATATGTTTGAAAATTGAATTGAATTTAAGCGTATTAAGCTATAAATCAATTTGGCGTGTAATGTAGCAAAAGAATCAAATTCATGGTAAACTTTAAAAATATTCTTATTATTTTAGGAAGCACTGGGAAACAACTGGTGATCATGATTATGGACGCCTATGGGTCCTTTATAAATATTGTGAATTGCATGCCCCTGGGTCTCACAGTTTGGCCCTGGGGGTAGGGCCTACTTGACTAAATCTTTATAAGAGAAAATGACAAAAAACTGTTATATTTAATGACTTAATAGACTTATTTGAATGTTTTTTGGTGTGGTTTGTTGTTGCTGACATGACGGTTAATACATATGTGAATTTCATGGTCCCGACCACCATTAGGTCTTAAGGGTGGGGCCAAAACAGTCAAATTCAAGGTAAACTTAAAAAATCTTATTATTATTATAGGAAGCACTCAGAAACGAATTGTGTGCATGATTATGGACGCCCATGGGTCCTTTATAAAAATTGTGAATTTCATGCCCCTGGGTCTCATGGTTTGGCCCTGGGGGTGGGGCCAACTTTACTAAATCTATATAAGAGAAAATGACAAAAACCGTCATTTCATATGACTGAATACTCATTTGAATGGATTTTGGTGTGATTTGTTGTTGCTAACAATACGATTTATGTTGCTTACATGACCCTAACCCCCTAACCTTGGGCCAGGGCCAAAACAGTCAAATTCAAGGTAAACTTAAAAAATCTGATTATTATTATTATTTTAGGATGCACTGGAAAACAAACTGTAAGCATATATATGAGGCCTATGAGTCTGTCATAAAAAATTGTGAATTTCATGCCCCTGGGTCTCGAGGTTTGACCCTTGGGATGGGTTCTACTTTACTAAATCTATATAAGAGAAAATGATGTGATTTGTTGATGCAGATATGACATTCGAAATCAATGTTTGAATTTTTGCCGCTTTCCGAAAGACAGAAGTTGGAAAACAGATTCATATAGCTTTTTGTAATCAAAGATTATCAGGTGACAGTTAAGACCATGGGCCTCTTATTAGCTCTACAGAAGTCTTTGTGCGATGACGCGTTGTCCGTCATCTGTCGTCCGTTAGCAGCACTTTCTCTGAAACCACTAGGCCTGTTAAACTCAAACTTAACATGGATGTTTCTCATGAATAGGATGAAAATATTTATGTAGTATTTGTCACCAACTATAGATCTATTAAATTTGTCCAAATGGTGTCCCTAGGGTTAAAAATGACCCCGCCCCAAAGGCTCAATTAGGGGACACGTGATTATAATACACATTAATAGAAAAAATAAAATGGAACTGATATTGCCTATATTTTCACAGAAGCATTGTTTGGTCAAGGAGATTCAGCATTGTTAAAATGACTGGATTCCACTGTCTGAAGGGGCCAGGAGGGGCATCAAAAGGGTAAAAACTGAATTTCAAAAATCTTTCTCTTAAGAATCAGTCAGTCAAATTTGTTCATATTTGGT
The DNA here is from genome assembly GCA_029582155.1 of Panopea generosa. Classification (NCBI taxonomy): domain Eukaryota; kingdom Metazoa; phylum Mollusca; class Bivalvia; order Adapedonta; family Hiatellidae; genus Panopea; species Panopea generosa. The sequence goes on along the minus strand of CM055910.1, from coordinate 41,791,949 downwards.
ATAAATTATCACTATGATTAGTGGTTTGAATCAAGATAAGATCCAAGGAGCTAGTATTTATAGGGGCTCTTTGAGGGGACTTGGAGTTTTACATAGGGATACAATGGGAAAAGGGAAAATTCTCATTTTTTCACCCATTTGTGCAAAAATATTATTCACTTTGAATTTTGAAGCATCATGTAGGATTAAATTTCCATAAGGGGCCAGGTGGGGTCACAAAAAGCTTAAATTTGAAATTTTTCAACAATCTTTTTCTCTACAACCGGTCAGTCAAATTAGTTTATATTTGATATAAATTATCCCTTTGAATAGGGGTTTGAAGTTTGTACAAATCAAGGGGCTAGTATTTATAGGGGCCCTGTTAGGGTACTTTGAAAATTCATATTTTTTTTCATCAATTTGAGCAGAATTATTACCCAGTTTGAGTTCTGAAGCTTCTTCTAATTATAGCAATATGTGGTTCAATAAGCTGGATTTAATTTCTATAAGGGGCCAGGTGGGGTCTTAAAAGGATTAAAATTGAATATTTTCAAAAATCTTCTTCCCAACAACTGGTCAGTCAAATCAGTTTATATTTTATATAAAATTATCCCTATGGGTAAGGGGTTTGAAGTTTGTACAAATCAAGGGGCTGGAATGGCATTTTTGCAAAACAATTTTGAATTTGAGATTTAAACCATTGCGTAGAATTAGCAAATAATTTGTTACATAAAGAGGATTAAAATTCCCTAAGAAGCCGAAGGGACCCAAAAAGAGTTGATTTTGTGAAATTTCAAAAACTGATTAGTCGAATTTGTTACATAAAACAACAACCACTATTTACAAGTAAAGTGTCCACAGACCCTCTTGGGCCTCTTGTTGTTTTTTTTAACTTCAAAATCTCCAACGACAGTACATGGTCAAGATAATTGGGGTGTAGCATCATCTCATGATATGTCCTCTGTGGTCAGTTTTTGAATGCATTGTGACAAAACTTTCATTGTAGTAGAGATATCACAATCTGAAATGATGTCATTACTGTAGACTGAAGGTGTTAGACAAAAAGAGTGTTTGTGCCTAGAAAACAAATTGTTCAACCATTTGTTGTTGCTGTATTGTGAGAAATAAATTCAATAATTGGGTTAAAAAGGGAAAAAATAAAAACACTCTTCCTTGTTATACTTTCTTCGTGAACCTTCAATAAATATTTCTCTATGAAAATATGCACCGGCCACCAGTACATTAAGTACTTTGGTTTTTAAATCTGTATGATAATTTGTTGTTTTTGTACATGTAGATTTAACCTGGTTTCTTGCTTCCTGTTGGCATTAAATAACCTATAATGTGCTGGTGCGCCGTAAAACCCTATTCATTCATCCATCCATCCATCCATCCATCCATCCATCCATCCATCCATCCATCCATCCATCCATTCTTTGAGTTATGGTCCTTGAATTATCGCAGATTACACTTTTTGATCATGAGTGCACTCTAGCACTTGCTTTCATCATGGGATTTTGATCAAACTTAAAGGGAATATATCAAGATTTTTTAAATTTGGCTAAAATAATTTATTTTTCAATAAACTATGTTTATAATACTAACTGACCCTGTATTGCCAAAAAGATATTTATTTTAACATACCAAATTAATATACTGAAAAGTGATTTCCTAACTTGAGCTCCTAGGTTAGATTTAAATAGATTTTCCGCATAAAATTGCAACATGATCTATTAAAATTTTATTTTGATTTCAATTTGATCCATTATATAGATTAGTACACAGTTAAAATTGTTTGATCTTAGAATGAAACAAATTTACAATATATAAACCAATATCACGGATCAAATTGCAATCTACATTAAATCATATGTTGCAATTTTATGTGGGATATATCTTTTAGTCTAACCTGGGAGTATAAGCCAAGTTAGGAAATGCTTTTTCAATATACTATTTAAGTCAGTTTAAATATATATCCTTATATAAGGATTTATAAAGCCATTCATTATAAATTAATTGCAAGATTATCATCCATTTTTTTCTTAAAAAGGGGAGGGCTGGAGGATTTTATTTTTAAAATTTTTGATGTTTTTTAACAAAAATAATAATAAAAAATACTCCCACTCTCACCGTTTTTAAGAAAAATTTTGATGATAATCTAGCAATTAATTTATAATGGCCTAATGCATAATTCTTTTTAATTTTTTTTTATGAAAATAAAAAGGGTTGGGGTGGCACGAAAATTAGGGGACAGGCAGAAATGATAATCTGGCAATTAATTTATTATGGCCTTAGGTATATAATTTTTACAAGCATGATGTATTCAGGAAAAAACGTTTTTTGCCAATACTAAAATTTAGAAAAATCCCAAAAAACTTCCATTAAAGTTACATAGATTTGAAACAGATGGAAAACTTGTTATCACATATTTCTTGAAGTAACAGAAACAGATATGAAATTGTATTGTTTTTCACATGGATACATAGATCTTTTTGGTACAATGTAAATGTAAAATTGGAAGTTATTAATAAAACCACAATAACACATATTTGTAACACAATGTTTTAAACAGGTATATCAGGTTAGCTCAGTTAGTAGCAATCAGGCTATCAATCCAGGGGTGGTGAGTTTGAATCTCCATCAGATCACAGTCTCAGTAGTAATAAATATGCAATGTTACATCTCATTATCATTTTTTTGGTAACTTTTATTTCAGTTTAGTCATTATCATTCCTCTGTCGCCACCAATTCAAAAGTGGTTAACCTTCCATGACCATGTCTCCTTTTAAATAAGCTTCTTCTTATTATGTTTATATCAAATTAAATATTTTGAATTTTTTTTTGGTTAAGATTTTTCTGTTGTTTTTTCCTTTCAGTCTCTATTTACCAGCCACTTGTCTTAAGCACCAATTTGTGCTAATTTCTTTGCATTCATGGCAAAATAAACCAGTATTAAACAAGAACCTGTCTAAAAATGTCACTTTTGCTCCTTCCCTTGACTGGCTGCTTAAGACAGGTTAGACTTTGTAACGTGTTGGTACGCTATATCACCGCAAGTAGTTTATTCAAACTTCAAAAAAAAACAACACGCAAATTCTACAATTTCCATGTGTTTTTTTATGCATATATTCAAAGCAAGGGGTTAAGAAAGGGGGTAACCATTAAAATTGATTTAAATAATTTTAAAAGATATTTCAAAACAAAAACACTTCCATTGAAAAAAGAAATCACAATAACGATACTTTTACCCTACCTCAACTGACTGAAAAACTTAATTTATCTAACCCCATGTGACCCACAAATAACATTTAGCTGCACATTTTTTTTGGTATGGGGATGGGGATAGCTCCCTTTTAGAGTCCTCTGCAACAAATACCTCTCACTGCAACACTTATGACAGTAAATTAGAAACTTGAGACAATGAGTTCAACAGCTGTTTATAATTTTCACCAACTGCAAGCTGTGTTTAGGTATATTATTAAAGGTATTGCAAGTTTGATCATCCAAAGTTAACATTGCTTTTGTTATATATAAAAGCTTTGTCTGTCTGCCTGCCTGCCTGCCTGCCTGCCTGCCTGCCTGTCTGTCTGTCTGTCTGTCTGTCTGTCTGTCTGTCTGTCTGTCTGTCGCTTGGTCACTCAGTCGTAAATTGGTTGTAAATAGATAAATTGTTAAAATGCTGTCTGGTTCTTATCATCTATTACAAAATTTTAACCAGGCGTGGTTAGCTCAGACAGTAGCATTCTGGCTATTAAAAGACAAATGATAATGATACTGCGTCTAATTGACATTCATCTCTCACTGCTGATTCTTGTGGAAAATTATTGGTTACTTGGGGAGAGGAGTGTGCGCAACTACCATTTAACCTTCCAGGATCCCAAGAAAGAATGGTTAGATTAACAGATTATCTGTTTAAGTCCACAAAAGCATAACAAATTGTCTCAATAAACAAACTTTTAGCAAAAACATGTTTATTTGTTGGTTTACTGCAAGATGATGTTCCGAAATTTATTAGATGGTGTTCAAAAAAAGAAAAATTATTATTTTAGAAAAGAAAAAGTAGGGATGCAGATTTTGCAAACCAATAATTGAAAAATACTTAGAGATTAACATCTCAATATGGTTGTAGTTCATAATAGATAAATATTAATTGGATGTGTGAACAGGAGTTAAATCAGTTTTAATTTATCAGTGTCCCTTCACTAAACCCTGAGACTGTCTGTATTTAAAGGGAAAAGAAAATACACTATAAATATCTTAAAAGATAAAATTATTTTAAAATGGATAAAAAGCATCTCATTATCATTAATAAACAAAATCCAAATTGTTTGGTATGTCAAGTATACGAAAATGTGAAAAAATTGATATTTAAATTTGAGTGGTACTTGAAATGAAAAATCCCCATTCTAAAAATAGACAACAGTTAAGTGCTACTTGATGACCTGTACATCGTCATATGGATCTTTCTAAGATGAAACTATGTTTACTACGAGTTAACCTGTATAACGGACCAAGTTGAAATCAAAATGAAATCACTCATTTAATACATCACAATATATATTGCAATTTTAATCAGGAAATCTTTTTTAGTTGAGCCTAGACATGAAGACCAGGTTAGGAAATTCCTTTTCAATATAATATTCTGGCATGTTTAGATAGATATTGTTTTGTCAATACAGGGTCAGTGAGTATTATATATAAACCGATTCAGCTATTTTGAAAATATGTCATTCTATTTTTAGATAGAACCTTCCGTATTAGGGGTGTTTGTAGTATGATAGCAGATTTTCTGTAACATAAACTATAAAATAAACTAGATATCAATATTAAGTGTGTTTTACTACTGTCTGTTCCGATAGCGTAGTGGTAACGGTTTTAACTGTTAACCCAAATGTCGCAAGTTCGAGCCGAATTTATGTTAAAAAAATTTTTTTAATTTATTTTCCATAAAAGTATCCTAGTGTACTGTTTCAATGTGTTTTTTAATTTGGTAAGTGTTGGTAGCAACCTCTTTTATATATACATTGCCTGTATACAGGTCTCACTTAAGAATTACCCCCCCTTACATTATTACATGACGGTATCAAGGTTTTTACGCCAACCAACGTTTTTTTTGTTAAAATACATAAAATGTCTTTTGTGTATATCGAAACATTTTTATTATTTCTGCCAAGTTTGGATGACATTGGGAACTGTTTGGTAAAACCATCAAAATTGTGAAAAAGCAGCCTGGTCAACCTCAAGTTTTTTTCCGCATAATTAACCCAACAGAGGACAATCTATGGGAACAGTGCACTTTTAGAACCATTGATAATGTATCCAGTGTTCAAGAAGCGCATGTCTCTATATGTAGAACAGTACAAAATTAATTTTTGTGTGAGACTTATAGCGTAGCTTCTCATCACACCAAGTCAAAATCATCTAAAACAATTCTGTCTGATTGTGGCTTCCGAGGAGCCTCCGATGCCGGTGCCGACTTGCTGCTGCGGATTACAGCTGACGTACTATGTACGTGTGCATATGAATAAAATATTGTAAGTAAATTTTCTCCGTGAACATTGATTTTAACAAAAAATCGTTGCATTTTATTAATTTTGCAGTTGTTTTAACGGACAATAGTATAACACATTAATATTATATATCAAGGCACTCTGATACTTTTATGGCAAATAAAAATGCAAATAAAAATTCAACATAGGTACGTCTCGAACTCGCGACATTTGGGTTGACAGTTAAAACCGTTACCACTACAAAACATTCGATTTGAATTAACATATATTTTTCATTTAATAATAAATCATGCATTTTTCATTGATTAATTAAAAATCTATAATTCTTTGTTTGTTTGTTTGTTCAGTCATTCGTTTGTTCATTCATTCATTCATTCATTCATTCATTCATTCATTCATTCACTTAAATGTTCTGTTGTTTATTTGTCTGCTCATTCATTCATTTTTCTGTTCACTCATTCATTGATTAATTCTTTTATTCATTTGAATATTCGTTCAGTGAATGATTTACACTGTTTCATTCATTCATTCATGCATTCATTCATTCAAGATAATCCTTTATTAACAAACACATGTATGCAGAACAGTCAATGCATGCTTATGTACTCAGGTAAACAAAACAATTGATCACTTTACAGACAGATTTATTATATATTTATAAAGTGATGTTAGAAAGTTAGTTGTCTGTCAAAAATATTTATGCTTTGATAAAAGAAATACAATGGCATTGCAGCATTGTTTTATAAGACACAGATTTTCATCAAAATTATAGATACCATTTTCTGGGTTGGGTTGGTAAGGAATGGGCATTTTTACAGTACGGACATCAAATAGAATCTGTATGATACATAGAGGTTTAGTGGATAGAGTGTTGGCCACTCATGCTGATTGTCCCAAGATCAACAGCTCAGCCTTATGGTCTCTCAAAACAACATTCAGTACCCCTACTCTACTACCTGAGCCTTATGGTCTCTCAAAACAACATTCAGCACCCCTACTCTACTACCTGAGCCTTATTGTCTCTCAAAACAACATTCAGCACCCCTACTACCTGAGCCATATGGTCTCTCAAAACAACATTCAGCACCCCTACTACCTGAGCCTTATGGTCTCTCAAAACAACATTCAGCACCCCTACTCTACTACCTGAGCCTTATGGTCTCTCAAAACAACATTCAGCACCCCTACTCTACTACCTGAGCCTTATTGTCTCTCAAAACAACATTCAGCACCCCTACTACCTGAGCCATATGGTCTCTCAAAACAACATTCAGCACCCCTACTACCTGAGCCTTATGGTCTCTCAAAACAACATTCAGCACCCCTACTCTACTACCTGAGCCTTATGGTCTCTCAAAACAACATTCAGCACCCCTACTACCTGAGCCTTATGGTCTCTCAAAACAACATTCAGCACTCCTATTACCTGAGCCTTATGGTCTCTCAAAACAACATTCAGCACTCCTATTACCTGAGCCTTATGGTCTCTCAAAACAACATTCAGCACCCCTACTCTACTACCTGAGCCTTATGGTCTCTCAAAACAACATTCAGCACCCCTACTCTACTACCTGAGCCTTATGGTCTCTCAAAACAACATTCAGCACCCCTACTCTACTACCTGAGCCTTATGGTCTCTCAAAACAACATTCAGCACCCCTACTCTACTACCTGAGCCTTATGGTCTCTCAAAACAACATTCAGCACCCCTACTCTACTACCTGAGCCTTATGGTCTCTCAAAACAACATTCAGCACCCCTACTCTACTACCTGTGCCTTATGGTCTCTCAAAACAACATTCAGCACCCCTACTCTACTACCTGAGCCTTATGGTCTCTCAAAACAACATTCAGCACCCCTACTACCTGAGCCTTATGGTCTCTCAAAACAACATTCAGTACCCCTACTCTACTACCTGAGCCTTATGGTCTCTCAAAACAACATTCAGCACCCCTACTCTACTACCTGAGCCTTATGGTCTCTCAAAACAACATTCAGCACCCCTACTACCTGAGCCTTATGGTCTCTCAAAACAACATTCAGCACTCCTACTACCTGAGCCTTATGGTCTCTCAAAACAACATTCAGCACCCCTACTCTACTACCTGAGCCGTATGGTCTCTCAAAACAACATTCAGCACCCCTACTCTACTACCTGAGCCTTATGGTCTCTCAAAACAACATTCAGCACCCCTACTCTACTACCTGAGCCTTATTGTCTCTCAAAACAACATTCAGCACCCCTACTCTACTACCTGAGCCTTATTGTCTCTCAAAACAACATTCAGCACCCCTACTCTACTACCTGAGCCATATGGTCTCTCAAAACAACATTCAGCACCCCTACTACCTGAGCCTTATGGTCTCTCAAAACAACATTCAGCACCCCTACTACCTGAGCCTTATGGTCTCTCAAAACAACATTCAGTACCCTACTCTACTACCTGAGCCTTATGGTCTCTCAAAACAACATTCAGCACCCCTACTGCCTGGGAAAACAGACTTGAGAGCAATTCATAGATTAGGCCTTAGCTTACTTTGCAATTGAGCTAAAATACATTTGTCTGATATCATATACAAACAAAAGAGTGACTAAATTAAGAGGTATAGTCATTGATAATGTTGAATATTTATCCGTCCCTTGTGCTTCTATATTCCACTCTGTAATAATCGTAATTCAAATCTCCGAAATGACAAAATTCCTTCTAAAATCTAATACATAAATTCTGCTTATAAATACCAGTTACACAGGGAGCAATTATTTTAAAAATTTAAATAACTAAGTCTGCCCATACCAGTTACACAGGGAGCAATTTTTTCAAAATCTAAATATTAAATTCTGCCCATACCAGTTACATAGGGAGCAATTTTTCAAAATCTAAATATTAAATTCTTCCCATACCAGTTATGCAGGGAGCAATTACTTTTAAAATCTAAATATTAAATTCTTCCCATACCAGTTACACAGGGAGCATTTTTTTCAAAATCTAAATATTAAATTCTGCCCATACCAGTTAAGCAGGGAGCAATTATATTCAAAATCTAAATATTAAATTCTGCCCATACCAGTTACACAGGGAGCAATTACTTTCAAAATGTAAATATTATATTCTGCCCATACCAGTTAAGCAGGGAGCAATTATATTCAAAATCTAAATATTAAATTCTGCCCATACCAGTTACACAGGGAGCAATTTTTTCAAAATCTAAATATTAAATTCTGCCCATACCAGTTATGCAGGGAGCAATTATTCCAGAATCTTGAGTGCATTAATTGATAAAGGTATATTGTTGACTAACCAACAACACCATACTTCTGCCTAGAGCAGCTGTGGGTGATAACATATCAAAATATATCAAGCTCATTATCAAGTAAGGTGAACCAAGTTGAGAAAAACTAAAATAAATATTTGCCTCTAAATGATTGGTCACATTCATGAAATATTGAGAAACCACAGTTAAACGCACAACTGTCATAACTATCGCCGGTATCATTTATAGTACATACAGTATTTTGGCATTGAGCAAACTTTACCAAGATTTTAAAGCAGTGAGAATACAAAAAAGTGTAATGTTACCTCTGTCCTTGGTCATATTCAAGGAATTTTGACAATTGTGAGATGAAAAAAAAAAATGTTGCATGCATTATAATTATAATCTATGTTATTCTAAGGATTTAACTCATTATTTCTGTTTTTGTGCATGTGTAAGGAATGTCCGGCCATGCACTAATCAAATGAAGTCTGAAAGTCCAATGAAAATGCTTTAAGTACATAATATATGAAAGTAAGATTGGAATTATAGTATAGGTATTATAGTTTTTTCATTGAAAAAACTTGACTGTGAATTTCAGAGGTAAAAAAAATTGAGAAAAATGACTTGTACTAATTTATTTTAGCTTGTTTGCAAAGAAAAATCTAAGCATCTATGAATTATGAGTTGAACCCAGAACTGTTCTATCTCATTTATCCTTTATACTTTTGCATTGAGACTATCCTTAAAAAAATGTTTGTTAACTATGCATCTGTCGACCAAGTATTTTTCATGTAAGGTAAGTAGGATTTTTGGGTTTTTTTGCTAGATTTTAATTTTGTATAGTCATTTTAAACAAAAATGAACAAAAATCATGAAAAAAAATGTTTTTAAACACTTTGAGGTTTCAGGGTGGTTTTCATATTGGTTAGTTCATACCAGATTGACCGAGGTTTCAGAGTTGTGGTTTTGTATTGGATTGGCCAAGGTTTCTGAGTAATGGTTTTTGTATTGGCCAGTTCATTACAGATAAACCAAGGTTTCAGAGTGGTGGTTTTGTATTGCCCACATCATACCAGATTGACCGAGGTTTCAGAGTGGTGGTTTTGTATTGGACATATCATTCCAGATTAACCCAGATTTCAGAGTGGTGGTTTTTGTATTGGATTGGCCAAGGTTTCTGAGTAATGGTTTTTGTATTGGCCAGTTCATTCCAGATAAACCAAGGTTTCAGAGTTGTGGTTTTGTATTGCCCAGTTCAAAACAGATTGACCGAGGTTTCAGAGTGGTGGTTTTGTATTGGACAGTTCATTCCAGATTAACCCAGATTTCAGAGTGGTGGTTTTTGTATTGGCCAGTTCATTTCAGATTGGCCAACATTTCTGAGTAATGGTTTTTGTATTGGCCAGTTCATTCCAGATTAACCGAGGTTTCAGAGTTGTGGTTTTGAATTGCCCAGTTCATACCAGATTAACCAAGATTTCAGAGTTGTGGTTTTTGTATTGGCCAGTTCATTTCAGATTAACCAGGGTTTCTGAGTGGTTGTTTTTGAATTGGCCAGTTCATACCAGATTAACCGAGGTTTCAGAGTTGTGGTTTTGTATTGCCCAGTTCATACCAGATTGACCGAGGTTTCTGAGTGGTGGTTTTGTTTTGGACAGTTCATTCCAGATTAACACAGAATTCAGAGTGGTGGTTTTGTATTGGATTGGCCAAGGTTTCTGAGTAATGGTTTTTGTATTGGCCAGTTCATTCCAGATAAACCAAGGTTTCAGAGTTGTGGTTTTGTATTGCCCAGTTCATACCAGATTGACCGAGGTTTCAGAGTGGTGGTTTTGTATTGGACAATTCATTCCAGATTAACCCAGATTTCAGAGTGGTGGTTTTTGTATTGGATTGGCCAAGGTTTCTGAGTAATGGTTTTTGTATTGGCCAGTTCATTCCAGATAAACCAAGGTTTCAGAGTTGTGGTTTTGTATTGCCCAGTTCAAAACAGATTGACCGAGGTTTCAGAGTGGTGGTTTTGTATTGGACAGTTCATTCCAGATTAACCCAGATTTCAGAGTGGTGGTTTTTGTATTGGCCAGTTCATTTCAGATTGGCCAACGTTTCTGAGTAATGGTTTTTGTATTGGCCAGTTCATTCCAGATTAACCGAGGTTTCAGAGTTGTGGTTTTGAATTGCCCAGTTCATACCAGATTAACCAAGATTTCAGAGTTGTGGTTTTTGTATTGGCCAGTTCATTTCAGATTAACCAGGGTTTCTGAGTGGTTGTTTTTGAATTGGCCAGTTCATACCAGATTAACCGAGGTTTCAGAGTTGTGGTTTTGTATTGCCCAGTTCATACCAGATTGACCGAGGTTTCTGAGTGGTGGTTTTGTTTTGGACAGTTCATTCCAGATTAACACAGAATTCAGAGTGGTGGTTTTGTATTGGATTGGCCAAGGTTTCTGAGTAATGGTTTTTGTATTGGCCAGTTCATTCCAGATAAACCAAGGTTTCAGAGTTGTGGTTTTGTATTGCCCAGTTCGTACCAGATTGACCGAGGTTTCAGAGTGGTGGTTTTGTATTGGACAGTTCATTCCAGATTAACCAAGATTTCAGAGTGGTGGTTTTTGTATGGGATTGGCCAAGGTTTCTGAGTAATGGTTTTTGTATTGGCCAGTTCATTCCAGACAAACCAAGGTTTCAGAGTGGTGGTTTTGTATTGGACAATTCATTCCAGATTAACCCAGATTTCAGAGTGGTAGTTTTTGTATTGGATTGACCGAGGTTTCTGAGTAATGGTTTTTGTATTGCCCAGTTCATACCAAATTGACCGAAGTTTCAGAGTGGTGGTTTTGTATTGGACAGTTCATTCCAGATTAACCCAGATTTCAGAGTGGTAGTTTTTGTATTGGATTGGCCAAGGTTTTTGAGTAATTGTTTTTGTATTGGCCAGTTCATTCAAGATAAACCAAGGTTTCAGAGTGGTGGTTTTGTATTGGACAATTCATTCCAAATTAACCCAGATTTAGGGGTGGTAGTTTTTGTATTGGATTGGCCAAGGTTTCTGAGTAATGGTTTTTGTATTGCCCAGTTCATACCAAATTGACCGAAGTTTCAGAGTGGTGGTTTTGTATTGGACAGTTCATTCCAGATTAACCAAGATTTCAGAGTAGTGGTTTTTGTATGGGATTGGCCAAGGTTTCTGAGTAATGGTTTTTGTATTGGCCAGTTCATTCCAGACAAACCAAGGTTTCAGAGTGGTGGTTTTGTATTGGACAATTCATTCCAGATTAACCCAGATTTCAGAGTGGTAGTTTTTATATTGGATTGACCAAGGTTTCTGAGTAATGTTTTTTGTATTGCCCAGTTCATACCAAATTGACCGAAGTTTCAGAGTGGTGGTTTTGTATTGGACAGTTCATTCCAGATTAACCCAGATTTCAGAGTGGTAGTTTTTGTATTGGATTGGCCAAGGTTTTTGAGTAATTGTTTTTGTATTGGCCAGTTCATTCCAGATAAACCAAGGTTTCAGAGTGGTGGTTTTGTATTGGACAATTAATTCCAAATTAACCCAGATTTAGGGGTGGTAGTTTTTGTATTGGATTGGCCAAGTTTTCTGAGTAATGGTTTTTGTATCGGCCAGTTCATTCCAGATAAACCAAGGTTTCAGAGTGGTGGTTTTGTATTGGACAATTCATTCCAGATTAACCCAGATTTCAGAGTGGTGGTTTTTGTATTGGATTGGCCAAGGTTTCTGAGTAATGGTTTTTGTATTGGCCAGTTCTTTCCAGATAAACCAAGGTTTCAGAGTTGTGGTTTTGTATTGTCCAGTTCATACCAGATTGACCGAGGTTTCAGAGTGGTGGTATTGTTTTGGACAGTTCATTCCAGATTAACCGAGATTTCAGAGTGGTGGTTTTGTATTGGACAGTTCATTCCAGATTAACCAAGATTTCAGAGTGGTGGTTTTTGTATGGGATTGGCCAAGGTTTCTGAGTAATGGTTTTTGTATTGGCCAGTTCATTCCAGACAAACCAAGGTTTCAGAGTGGTGGTTTTGTATTGGACAATTCATTCCAGATTAACCCAGATTTCAGAGTGGTAGTTTTTGTATTGGATTGACCAAGGTTTCTGAGTAATGTTTTTTGTATTGCCCAGTTCATACCAAATTGACTGAAGTTTCAGAGTGGTGGTTTTGTATTGGACAGTTCATTCCAGATTAACCCAGATTTCAGAGTGGTAGTTTTTGTATTGGATTGGCCAAGGTTTTTGAGTAATTGTTTTTGTATTGGCCAGTTCATTCCAGATAAACCAAGGTTTCAGAGTGGTGGTTTTGTATTGGACAATTCATTCCAAATTAACCCAGATTTAGGGGTGGTAGTTTTTGTATTGGATTGGCCAAGGTTTCTGAGTAATGGTTTTTGTATCGGCCAGTTCATTCCAGATAAACCAAGGTTTCAGAGTGGTGGTTTTGTATTGGACAATTCATTCCAGATTAACCCAGATTTCAGAGTGGTGGTTTTTGTATTGGATTGGCCAAGGTTTCTGAGTAATGGTTTTTGTATTGGCCAGTTCTTTCCAGATAAACCAAGGTTTCAGAGTTGTGGTTTTGTATTGTCCAGTTCATACCAGATTGACCGAGGTTTCAGAGTGGTGGTATTGTTTTGGACAGTTCATTCCAGATTAACCGAGATTTCAGAGTGGTGGTTTTTGTGTTGGCCAGTTCATACCAGATTGACCAAGGTTTCTGAGTTGTGGTTTTTGTATTGGCCAGTTCATTCCAGATTAACCGAGGTTTCAGAGTTGTGGTTTTGAATTGGCCAGTTCATTCCAGATTAACCAAGATTTCAGAGTGGTGGTTTTTGTATTAGCTAGTTCATTTCAGATTTACCAGGGTTTCCGAGTGGTGTCTTTTGTATTGGCCAATTCATCCCAGATTAACCGGGGTTTCAGAGTGGTGGCTTTTGTTTCGGCCAGTTCATTCCAGATTAACCAAGGTTTCAGAGTTGTAGTTTTTGTATTGGTGGGTTCATATCAGATTGACCAAGGTTTGGAGTGGTTGTTAGTTCACCTGAGCCAAAGGCTCACAGGTGAGCTTTTGTGATCGCCTGGTGTCCGTCGTCTGCCGTCCGTTGTTAATTTTTAGTTTCTAACAACTTCTTCTCTGAAACCACTGGGCCAATTTTGATATAACTTCACAGAAATGTTCCTTGGGTGACCCTCTACCAAGTTTGTTGAAGCCATTTTGATTCATCAAAAAACATGGCCACAAGGGGGCGGGGCAAGTTTACTTAAAACTTAAAAAATCTTTTAGTCAGAAACTACTGTCTCGATTTTAAAATAATTTCACAGAAATGTTCTTTGGACCCTTCACCAAGTTTGTTCAAACTGTAGTGATTTGTCAAAAAACATGGCGGTCAGGGGGTGGGGTTAGTTAACTAAATAAGCTATAGTAAAAACTTAAAAAATCTTCTTGTCAGAAACCACTGGGCCAATTTTGATTTAACTTCACAGAAATGTTCCTTGGGAGACCCTCTACCAAATTGTTTAAGCCATGTTGATTTGTTAAAAAACATGGCCGCCACAGGGCAGGGCAAGTTTAATTAGTAAACTCTTAAAAAATCTTTTTGTCAGAAACTACTGACTCGATTGTAAAATAATTTCACAGAATTGTTCCATGGACGACACTTCACCAAGTTTGTTCAAACCATAATGTACAACTCTTTTACACATTTCTTCAAAACAAATCAAAATTCTAACTACCGTACTTGTCTATCTCGTTTTTCTGGAATTTTGAGTGTACATGTATATAATCTTCTTAAGTTGGGTGACCCAAGGTCACTTAGGTGAGGGATATAGGGCCATCTTGGTCCTCTTGTTTTCATAATGGTCAGTTCGTACAAGATTGGCAGAGGTTTCGGAGTGGTTGTTTTCATATCAGTCAGTTCATACCAGATTGACCAAGGTCTTGGAGTGGTTGTTTTCATATCGGTCACTTCCTACCAGATTGACCAAGGTTTCGGAATGGTTGTTTTCATATTGGTCAGTTCATACCAGATTGGCCGAAGTTTAAGAGTGGTGGTTATAGCTCATACCAGATTGACCAAAGTTTTGGAGTGGTGGTTTTCTTATTGGTCTGTTCATACCAGATTGACCAAGGTTTCAGAGTGGTGGTTTTTGTATGAATCAGTTCATAACAGTTTGACAAAGGTTTCATAGTGGTGGTTTCATATCAGTCAGTTCATACCCGACTGACTGAGGTTTCAGAGTTGTGATTTTTGTATCGGTCCGTTCATATCAGATTGACCAAGGTTTCATAGTGATTCTTTCGTATCGGTCAGCTCATACCAGATTGACCAAGGTTTCAGATTGGTGGATTTTGTATCAGTCAGTTCATACCAGATTGAGTGAGGTTTCAGGATGATGGATATTGTATCGGTCAGTTCATACCAGATTGACCAAGGTTTCTAAGTGGTGGATATTGTATCGGTCAGTTCATTCCAGATTGACCGTAGTTTCAGAGTGGTTGTTTTTTTATTGGTCAGTTCATACCAGATTGACCGAGGTATCTAAGTTGTGGATTTTGTTTGCCTCACCAAAGAGATAATGAGGTCCATGTTTATAACTTAAAAATGACCAGCTAATTTTTATGATCCTATATATGTCAGAACTATAACTTTCCTTTCTCTTAACTCTGGAAAATTGATACAAAAATTCACAAAACAATGGAAGAAATGAAGCAACGGTTTTCTTAAGAGCAACACATAGTAATTATTTTCTGGAATTCTAGATAGCTAATTGTTTTCTCAACCATGCTTGTGTATTATAATTTTAAAGTTGAGAGAACTCGGCAACAGTGAGCCGGGAGTAAAGGGAATGATTAAATTCGGAAATGGTTGTTCGTAATCCATTTCTGATCGTGTAACATGCAACATGCTGCACCATCTTGAGACATGATTACAAAAAATAGAAGCAGAATAAAAAAAACAGATATTAAGGTGGTTTATAAACTAAAAGAACTAGAAATAAGAAGTGTTTGGATAGAACTGGAGATGGAATTTTAAAAAATATTCTGAACTATTTAAGTAAGTTGAAATTGTTTTAATGTTATACATGCTATAAATACAATTAAAACTAATCCCCTCAATAGAACATGTAAAAATTGTTTATAATTTCATTTTATGGTAGATATTCAGATTTTACAGTTATTCAACGAAATGAAAAATGATTTACACCAAGACTAGTTATCTGCTACATACGTGAAGAAACAATTTAAAAGAATTGATATATTATCTTCCAGATTTATTGTTTTGTGGTGTCTGCTGTGACAAAATATTGTGTTTAGATTGTGTAACAAGATATATTATTTTTTTAAGACATATATGATTATGAATTTAAATATACCAGAGTAAAGGTTTTCTTTTTTTTCAGAGTATAAAATTAATATCATATATTTAATACCCTTGAAAATGCAAGCAAATCTAGATTATGATATGAATGTTAAGCCAAGACAAAACTTTGTTACCTATATCCAAACAATTTAATCACAATAAAAACACGAATTGAACGTATTTAAAGCATTCAACATATATGAACCAATAAAAATGATAGTATATCTCAGGGATAAAATATATATTTAATATTCATAACTTTTTTAAGACGCATACAGTAGATAATATACAACCACATTTCTTACTAACAAATGGTTCTCCATGGCTGAGTTGTTTATAAGAGAGGGAAAAAATGCTCTAAATGTCTTAAAAAATAAAATAAAATTATTTTTAAAACGGACAAAAGCATCTCATGCTTATTAATAAATAAAATCCAAATGGTTTGGTATGTCAAATCCACCAAAACGTGATAAAATTGATATTTTAATTGGAGTGGTAAATTTGAAATAACATTCCCATTCTAAAAATAGACAGCTCTTATATACCTTCACATCGTCATTAAGAATTTTTCCAAGATGAAACAATGTTTACTATGTTTAGTAAACCTGTATGATGGATCAAATCGAAATCAAAATGAAATCATGCGATTCATTTAATATGTCACAAAATATATTGCAATTTTAGGCGGGAAATCTATTTTAGTCTAGAACCTAGCATATAGCCCAAGTTAGGAAATCTCTTTTCAATATAATATTTTGATGTTTAAATAGATATCCTTTTAGCAATGCAGAGTTGGTGAGTTGTAAAGGCATGATATATACATATTTGGGGGAAAAAAATGATTTTAGCTAATTTCAAAATTTTGAAAAACTCCTGGTATATTCCCTATAAAGTGCCATATTAAGATCACTTAATTACCCAAGATGCAAGAGTTCGGGCCTCAGTACAAACACATTCGCCAGTTACTGTCATTCTACTCAGATTCATTTTGATGCATTTACGGTGCTCCTCCCAAATAAACCGGTTTCATTATCTAACCTGGTAACAGTAGAATATGGCTCCAAACATTATTTGAATTATTTGCTATTGCGATATAATATATAGATGTTAAGAAACTATTCCAATAGTACATGCCGATAGCATCTGAACACTGTGATGATTGTCGTAATGTGCAGTGATTTAGCTTTTATCAAAATAAGACTGAGAGTTTACATGCACACATTATGCAATATGATGCTTAGAAAGATAATATGAAACTATGTACGTGGAATATCACGCTTCAACATTAAACTGTTTGAAGCAAGTCAGTTTCCACGCATTTGAATATATTTATATGAAAACGAAATATGATACATTAAATGAAGTTATACAGGTTTTGACTGACTTTTCATTCAAATCAATTTCGTTCCATGTAAGTTATATAAAAAAATGTTACTTTCATTTAATCTTTTAATATTTCTAAAAAATATGAATTTTTAATCTTTTATTTCTTTAAATATAAATGTTTTATCTTGCAGGTGGTTGAACGGAGCTAGCTGAAAGAACAGGCAGAGTTTGAAATAAAAAAAAAATTACATTTCGGTCTGCAAACCTACAAATACTTTTGGTCCTTTAAGGACTTGCATGCCTCTGAAGTTTAGGACATAAACTACACTATCCAGAGGCAACAAAGAAACAGGAACAGGACCTAGAAACTACAGAAACATTTTGGGATTTAGGACCTAAAAACTACAGAAACCTGTTGGGATTTAGGACCTAAACACTACAGAAACCTATTGAGATTTAGGACCTAGAAACTACAGAAACATATTGAGATTTAGGACTTAGAAACTACAGAAACATATGTGGATTTAGGACCTAGAAACTACAGAAACATATTGAGATTTAGGACCTAGAAACTACAGAAATCTGTTAGGATCTATAAACTACAAAAACAACTTGGGACATTAACTACATCAGTAATTTGTAACTTAAGGTGTTGAATCTGCAAAAACTACTAGCATTTTGTAGTAAACTTTAGATATCAAGGTCCTCTGCTCATCAAAAGTATCCGATTCAAAACCTACATAATGTATGCAAGACGTTATTAAATTTCATCTTTATAAGTTACATCATAGGCGGTTTTAATTTCACTATGTTATAAAACTGTGCAACTGCAGTGAAGTTGATTTTGATAATAGACAGTTAATAGATGAATTTCATTTTAAAAAGTGTGTAAAGGAAACTCATATTTAAAAGTGTATATAGGAATCTCATATTTAACAGTGTATAGGAATCTCTTATTAAAAAAGTTTATAGATGAATTCCATATTTAAGTGTTTACAGAGGAATTTTGAATTGAACATTTTATAGAGGTCTAATATTAAGCTGTTTAAAGAGGAATCTCCTATTATATAGTTTATTGCAGTGTTACAGACATCTATGAATACTTGTAGTTTTCTTACATGTGTGGTTTAAGGGAATTATTGATGGCTTATGTTTTTACACATACATGGATACGAGGCACTTAAGTTTCGAACAGTACTCTTAAAAAGAAACCCTGCATTTCAAAGAACTAATTTCAACAAAAGTTGAAGATTTCACAGGCATGTAATCAATAGGGTGTTGTAAAGGGAGTGAAGTCTTGAATTTGAGAAAGGACGGAACAAAAACGAACAAAGATTTTACATTTAAATGGATATAAGATCAGGTATGGATACCTTGTATATGACAAAACATGGAAATCTAACTCTATTTAAATATTTGCACTACTTGCTGGTATGCTAATTTTACATACAGGTGGAGAAAGGTAACTAAATTAGATCGGACTGTCTAATCGTTGTGACTGCCGTTGTGTCAAAAATCATCGCGGGTAAAATACAGCTTACCCTTATTTTACATCTAATTCTGTCATTTTCAACAAACAATTATATATATTAAAAGTTGCATAAATTTGCTAGAAAACTAAAACATTCAATTACATTGTTTTGACTATAAAAAAACTTGTTCTTAGGTAACATACCTGTGATCAGTAAAATATCAAAGAAGAAATAGTAGATAATAAAAATGTGAACATCGTAAGAAGTGAAAGTTAAAACTGCAAATTGCATATGCGCTAACTGTATTAAGAAATAGTAACTATATACAAGTGAATCATATCCCACTGAATCTAAAAGTTGTAACATAAACGACAGATGAGACTGATTCAGGTATATATGTGTATATTGTACCGCATCTTCTTAACTTCACATTAAATATTAAGATATTATACTGTGCTGAGGTGTAATGTTAATAAGATCGAAAAAACAAATACTTTGAGATATAAAAAAGTACTAAGAAAAATTGTGCTAAAGACAGTACATACTGTGCTGGACAGATGTGTTCTAAATACTTATTTAAGATAAACTGATGTTTTTGAATATATGCCTTGTACTAAAATAAACAGGTGTGCTAAATATACACAGTGAACTTAACTAAGATTAAACAGGAGTGCTAAATATACACACTGTACTTGCTAAGAAAAAGTGCTGATATTTAAGGAAAGTCTGTGGGGAATATTATAATCTTACCGAGAAAATATGAACTTAAGATAAATGTGAAAAACTGCACAAGAATATATATACTGTTGTTTTGTGTACTAAAGATAAAATAAACAACTGATTAAACAAACAAAGACTGTAGGTACTTAGATCAGAAATTCTCAACACAAGATAAATTTAGTGCATTCAGTTTATTAATGAGACAGAATTGTGCATACCAAATAAAAACATTCGCGATTGCCAAACACGGTAATAGTATGGAAGACTGTTAATGCCATTTGTTGAAATACTGGAGAAAAATTGCGATAAAAATCTGCCGTTATTATCTCAAGATTGGTACCCAGCATGACCATGTACAATGAGGCTTACGGAGCACCATGGTCAGGCAACCAGCCTCCACACAGATGGTTCAGGTACATGTTTTTGTTGTTATGTCTTATTGCTTTAGTTATTTTTTTTAAAGAGAATTTCATGTAGCATTTTAATGAAAAATCGCCCAAAATCATAGGCTGGAAAATAGCAATTACAATTATCATGTTTTAACTAATTTGAGAAAATTAGAAGTTGTAATGTGGAAAATAGAAATAGATAATATTATGCCGTATACTCCCCAATTAACACCCCCACGGGTGAAGCATTCTGCGGAAGGGGAGGCTTTTGTTTGGGTGCCAGAATTTTGGATGAAGTGTGTGTTAGTGTATACCATAAAATGGGCAGCCAGTTCAACTTTAAAAATTTGAATATTTAAATGAGGCTTGAAATGTATTTGTATTTACTTTTTATTTTAAAAAGAAAACTCCCAGAATGTTAAAGATCATTTTATTTTCTATAAAAAATGAGTGGGGGCATTTATTCGGGGTACACATGCACAGTAAATTACATCCATGTATTAATTTAAACTTTGCTGTTTTAAAAAAGGAAGTTTGTCATAGTGAGGGTCCAGCCTAACACTTCCATCAACATTATAAACAAATAAGAAAATAAAGCAGTGTTGCTTTGGAACTGGGTGTGACTTTAAAAAAATGTTTAATTGGTCAAGTTTTTTTTCTTCTGGTGGTAGTCAGAATGATAATGGTTGATAAAGACAAATAACAGAATGAACTAAGTGTATTTAAGTATTTTATCTAAAACACTGTTTGCTGATAAAGTTTGTGTGAAATAGATACAGAAAACTGTTCAAGTGCTGTTTACTTGTGTCGCAAACACAGAAAAACATTTTGTTTTGTGCCTATATTAAATATAAGTTTACTATTTGATTTTAAAAGATAAAATGTGGCATTTATATGATTAATATTATACAAGGTGCATGATTTTAAGTTCTAAAGATAGACTACAGATAATACATCTTTTCTGCATCATGTAGAAAGAATTAAATGAACAAAAATAAAACGTCATTTAATTAATTTTAATTATTCATACAAAAGTTGCATTTTGTGCATACAAAATTTTAAGTGATGTATTAAAAGGTAGTTTTGTTAAAGGAGTAGTTAATTGTTATCGTTCATTCCTCTCTTTAAGTTGTGATTGCTAATTAATAAAACCACAAAACTTCTTCATTAGTTGTAATCAAACTTAAGTTTTGACAATTTTCGTAGAACTTAATAATATATTATATAATTAACATTCAATTAAATCTTCAAAGCATTTTGTTAATTACAAACATTATTAAAAATAATGCTAATTAATTTTTATTGTGAATATATTTTTTATGATCAAAGATTTTTTGCTGTCACCTGGTAAGATTTACAGTAAAACGATATTTTATTTTAATTTAAAGTTTCCTATATTGCGTTAATCTAAAGATCCATCTTTGAGTATAACAGGGAGGTAATGGCGGTGGGAGTGAGTTCCTCCTTGTTTTTAATCACATTCAGATCTGGAATCTAATTTTTTAAATTTAACAATTAATTCTTGAATGGAAAAATTTGAATTTTGTCACACAAAATGGTCATACCATTGCTCACAATTGCTGAAATTTTCAGAAATAAAATACAATCTTTCACATTTTATAATTTAACACTTTCAACGTACAATCAGTTGAAGTGAATTCTGAATATTTTGGGAGGAGCAAAGTAGTCAACATTTGTCATGTGACCATGTTTGTAATTACAAATGTAAATATGAAATAATAATATAGTGCACTTTATAACTTCCGTATATTCTGACATGTTACTGGATTTACCATGGCAAATTTGTGTGAATTACAAGCTCAGTATCTGCAATACTCATTTTTTTAATGTTCTGTCTTACATGAAATATTCCCATACAAATACACTCAATTATTTAAGTCGAAGCAGCATTTGTTATTTTACAACGCCTGGCCTCATTTTACTTGTTTATCCTAAGAGTAATTCTTCTATTTTATATTGACACTGTCGTGTCGCCAGGAGGCATGTAAGCAATGAAAGTTTCAAAGCGACTGACTTTAATTTCTTCACAGTAAATGCGGAACTCTGTATAAAGATATGTATTTCAATTTGAAACAAATTTTCTTATGTGTTGTTACATGACTTACTCTTCTTCTGTTGCATTACTAGTTTTATGTTTTTCAGTACAACATCAGATCAGGGCCTAAATTCACCAATAATCTGAGTCCGAAAATTAGACTCATATCCAAATTCTTAAATTTTGTAAAACCCTGTAAACATACAATTATGAGTAATAAATGTTATTCTGTTACATTTTCTGTTAAATAATTATTAAAACTGCTTGTTTCTGCAAATAAATATTGTAATTTGCTTGTTTAACAGACGTTATTTGAGTCTTAGATTTTTGTCAATTTGTGTCCGAGTTTAATATTCCGACTCAAAATATTGATGAATTTAGGTCCTGCTGCTTTTAATTCTGTAATTTTACTGTGTTCAATTCAAAATGGATGACAGTGGTCAGAGCCTCAGGTATACACATTTCTTTTCATTTAAATGTAATTTTTTAGTTTTTAAGTATCACTTTCAGATTCCAAAACAAAGCTTACTGTTCAATAAAAACAAATAATGGTTCAAATGGAGCTCAGATATGGAATTATTTTGTTATGTAATAATATGCACGTTGTGGGCACCTGTATTGAGTAAAGCCGCTGTAAGATTAAATTTATTATGAGGCCAGTCTTCAGTTTTTAAAACGTGAATAAATACAATAGTTACTTGCATTATAAAAATGTAAATATAGTGAACATTTTAACTGTCGGAACTGTTGTTTAACAGCTTTGCTGGCATTTCGACATTAAACAAAATTTCAGACCGTTAAAAGAACCATATTCCCCAAAATTAAAATTTTCCATATAGTTGACCCTTTATTAACCTGCATAGAACCGATTCAAAATTAGAGTTAAGATTGTGAACACATACCTTGAAAGGTAGTTTTTAGCTATGGATATATTTTGCTATAAAAAATATTGATACTAAGATGTTAGATTATGAAGACAGAAATGTCACGAACCAACATGAAATCAATAACTAAATAGTTATACATCAAATTTGCTGTTTCATTTATTGACTTCAGTTATGTCTACAACAATTTAGTAACTTATAAATATATATAGACTTGTCGATATAAAGTTGATGTGGTATTGACTTGCTGATATAAAGGTGATGTTGGTATAGACTTGTTGATATAAAGGTGATGTTGGTATAGACTTGCTGATATAAAGTTGATGTTGGTACAGATCAGCTGATATAAAGATGATGTTGGTATAGACTTGTTGATATAAAGGTGATGTTAGTATAGACTTGCTGATATAAAGGTGATGTTGGTACAGATCAGCTGATATAAAGATGATGTAAGTATAGACTTGTTGATATAAAGGTGATGTTGGTACAGATCAGCTGATATAAAGGTGATGTTAGTATAGACTTGCTGATATAAAGTTGATGTTGGTACAGATAAGCTGATATAAAGATAATGTTGGTACAGATCAGCTGATATAAAGATGATTTGGTACAGATCAGCTGATATAAGGGTGATGTTGGTATAGACTTGTTGATATAAAAGTGATGTTGGTACTGATCAGCTGATATAAAGATGATGTTGGAATAGACTTGTTGTTATAAAGGTGATATTGGTATAGACTTGCTGATATAAAGGTGATGTTGGTACAGACCAGCTGATATAAAGGTGATGTTGGTATAGATTTCCTGATATAAAGGTGATGTTGGTAAAGAATTGCTGATATAAAGGTAATATTGGTACAAAATTGGTGATATAAAGGTGATGTTGGTATAGACTTGCTGATATAAAGGTGACGTTGGTACTGACTTGCTGATATAAAGGTGATGTTGGTACAGACCAACTGATATAAAGATGATGTTGGTATAGACTTGTTGATATAAAGGTGATGTAAGTATAGACTTGCTGATATAAAGGTGATATTGGTACAGATCAGCTGATATAAAGATGATGTTGGTATAGACTTGTTGATATAAAGGTGATGTTGGTATAGACTTGCTGATATAAAGTTGATGTTGGTACATACTTGCTGATATAAAGGTGATGTTGGTACAGACCAGCTGATATAAAGATGATTTGGTACAGATCAGCTGATATAAAGATGATGTTGGTATAGACTTGCTGATTTAAAGGTGATGTTGGTATAGATCAGTTGATATAAAGATGATGTTAGTATAGACTTGCTGATATAAAGGTCATGTTGGTATAGACTTGCTGATATAAACGTGCTGTTGGTACAGATCAGCTGATATAAAGATGATGTTTGTATAGACTTGCTGATATAAAGGTCATGTTGGTATAGACTTGCTGATATAAATGTGCTGTTGGTATAGACTTGCTGATATAAAGGTCATGTTGGTATACACTTGCTGATATAAACGTGCTGTTGGTATAGACTTGCTGATATAAATGTGCTGTTGGTATAGACTTGCTGATATAAACGTGCTGTTGGTAAAGACTTGCTGATATAAACATGCTGTTGGTATAGACTTGCTGATATAAAGATGATGTTGGTATAGACTTGCTGATATAAATGTACTGTTGGTATAGACTTGCTGATATAAAGGTGATGTTGGTATAGATCAGCTGATATAAAGGTGATGTTAGTATAGACTTGCTGATATAAAGGTGATGTTGGTACAGATCAGCTGATATAAAAATGATATTGGTATAGACTTGCTGATATAAAGGTGATGTTGGTACAGATCAGCTGATATAAAAATGATATTGGTACAGGTCATCTGATATAAAGATGATGTTGGTACAGATCAGCCAATATAAAGATGATGTTGGTACAGATCAGCCAATATAAAGATGATGTTGGTACAGATCAGCCAATATAAAGATGATGTTGGGATAGATTTGCTGATATAAAGTTGATGTTTGTATAGGACTCACACCACTATTATCTCCCTTGTGTACTCCAGACCTACAGATGAAGGAGGTAGAAATATAACCTTAGTTCTCTTTTTCATCTTTTTTCAGGGCTTTGTACTGCAATGGTTTGTTTTTTGCTAGTATGAGTTTAATGGTCAGTATTTTAGAAATCACCACTGAAAATTTGATGCTGATACCAGCTTTCTGGACAATTCTGTGTCATTTCAGAGTTGTTGGTTCGAACCGCATCTAGGGGGAATAGTTGACATATTATTTCTCTGGAAATTGATAGGTATCACAAAAGCTTTGAATTTAAAAAAAAAACAACCTGGTCAAAGTATGCTTACTTTCCTTTATAATTGCATGTCTTGAACCAGTGAAGAATTTGAGCCCAGGACACATGCTGCAAAATTTGAATTTTCACTCTGTTTTGGACATAAATGTTACAATGGAGCCCTATGGGAAATGTAATAGTGGTGTGAGATATATATATATATATATGACTTGCTGATATAAAGATGCTATTGGTACAGACTTGCTGATATAAAGGTGATGTTGGTATAGACTTGCTGATATAAAGGTGATGATGGTATAGACTTCATGTTGGTTTAGACTTGCTGATATTCATTTTACTAATGTGGTATTTATTTTGGTTAAAATTCTCTGAAAAATGAAAGTTCTACAAGAGAAAGTTTATAATGGATAACAGACACAGAGCAGTCAGAATAGCTTCTGTTGTTCTAGGTGAACCTATGAACAGATTTGATAAAACAGAGTCTGATATTTTCTCCTGTTTCGCTGTATTCTGTGCTTCTAAGAGGATCTTTTATGATTTTTTTTTAAAAATTGCTTAGAAAACATATTTGATAATGTAAGTGCTATGTCTGTATATTGTAAAAAAAAATGTTTAATTGTTTTAATTATTAACAAAATGATTCCTGCCTGATTCAGTCAGGTTAAAATATTGATAAAAATTTGATATTTTATCCAGCTCTTTTGAGATAACACGTCAGAAAGTTAGATATCATTCTAAAATTTTAATTTAATTCTTTTTTGGAAGGCTTTGTTTTTCATACATATTTGCACCTATTTTAAGACCGATCCAGTTAGCTCAGTCAGTTAGAGCTGTCTGACTACAATCCAGGGGCCATGAGTTTAAATCCCAAACTAGCTTTACTCTTCGTGATGATTGATATCCAACATTATTTCTCATTACCATTCGTCACTTCTGATTCAAGTGGTAAAGTAATCAGTTAGTTGCTAGATGGGCATGCTCGAGTTCTGGTTAACCTTCCAAGATTCTAAAAAAGAGTAGTTAACTGGTCGTCTGAAAAATAGTCCTCAATGGCATACAAATTAGGCTTAACATTCAATCAATCAATCAATCAATCAATCAATCAATCAATCAATCAATCAATCAGTTACATTGTTTTAAATATTGTACAGAGTTTGGGATAAGGATTACAGGGTTAACTGATCATCTGTTATCCCTCAATTGCATAAAAAGGATGCTAAATATTCAATTAATCAATCAATCACTTATTTTAATGTTTAAGCGAAATGACTTTGCCCGAGAGACTTGCCCAAGTGACAATGATATAAGTCTATGAACATCAACTATTTATAGCTAGTTAGATTTTCCACCGAGACCATTAAGGTTGTCTCCCTGCACGCACACTTTATCCACATATTTTCGTTACTAGTCTGGTCTGAGGCCGCATCTCAGGGTCACTTAACCTCTTACTTCTGAGGTTGTAGGTTTGAGTCCCTCTCAGTCCAAACACTTTATATGAGAAAGTTTGCCAGTAACCTGTAGAAGGACGGTGGTAAGAAGGAACGTGGTTCTACTCAGATTTATTCTGAGGTCTACCTCCACCAATACAACAGGATATGCCATATATAAACTGAAATGTGTTGAAAATAGAGTTAAACCCCATTAAAAAAAATACACAATAATGACTTTTCATGTTCGATGCTATCTTTACTTACTTAATTATGACGACACGTCTCTATTTAATCTTAGATAGAAAGAAACATTGATTAATGAATGGATTGAATTGATAAATATAAACTTGCAAAACTCCTATACCCTGTATTGGAATGAACTAACAGAAGACAATAAAATCAGTGGAGTCTCTTTCTTTCCTTCTCTTCAACCAATACTCTTTTATTTATTTGAAATATTCTGAATAAACCATTATTTCTTTTATCAATACTTGCACATTTGTCCAAATTGTAATTATTACGGAACAATATGATAAAGTCTATATGAAATTTAGGCGTTGTCTGTGGCCGAATGATCTGAGGCGCTATCTCAAGATCACTGACTTCTCACCGCTAAGGTCGTAGGTTCGAGTCCCGCTCACTCCAAAAACTTTATGTGAGAAAGTTTGCCAGTTACTTGCAGCAGGATGGTGGTTCTACTCAGTCTGACTCAGTCTGAGGTCTTCCTCCACCAGTAAAACTGGATATGCCATATATAACCAGAAATGTGTTGAAAATGGCATGAAATCCAATTAAAAAAAAAAAACTATATGAAATTAAAAATAACTGTTATGGGAGCAGACTTACACAAGCTTCTAAAGCTTTTTTCTGCATCCTTGTTAAACATATGACTTTATGCTTAACTGTTAAACATATGTTAAATGTATGTAATCATGTGAATAAAATATTGTTTAAAACTAAATAAAATTGATACTAGTTCTATCTACTCTGGTAGACAATGTGCATGATTTTTTTACAATTAATGCAAATCAAAAATAAGATTGAACTTAACTTTTTTATTAAGAAAAAGAGATTCTCTCCGCTCCCCGTACATTCCTTCGCTTATTCCCCGCTGATAGCTCTGTATCGATATCTGAACTAATCTAATAATTCTATATAAACTTAGCTGCTTTCAGTATTATACTCTCATTTTTGTGTACTTTTTCTCATTTTTTTCTGAAATATTTATCAAATTGATTGGTAAGCCTGCTTGGCATACTGGTGTAACATGCTGGATGATGACTTAGCCATCAGTGCTGCTAATCATTAACCAGGTAATTATACTAATGATGCTACCAGATGAAAGAGGAGAACACGAGAGAAAGAATTATGCAAGGAGGCTTGTTGAAACATCGAAAAAAAAACACCAAAACTTTTTATTTCAAAATGCTGCTTAAATTAAAGGGACTCACAGCAATTATTATGATGATAAATTTTTAATTTACGCTTTTTTTCAATATATTTTTTATATATAAATATATATATTTTTTTAAATTCAGTCTTATTTAAAGAGACATAATTTGATTTACAGTTATACCGCTCCAAATATATGGTGATGAAATCAAGGATATAAAAATATATATTTATGTTGTAAATATGACTTTAAATTAATCCAGTTTGTAACCATGGAGACTCATAATTCTATTTTTATTTTATATAAAATCTTTCTTCAACAGATATAATGCAATTATGATAATAAATTTTCCTTTAAGTTATACATCCACATGGTGTAAATATGAAATTAGACTACACAATAAGCATAAAACATTAAATTTTGTTTCTATATTAGAATTATGGATTGCATGGTAGAGCATCAAACAAAGGATAAGAGGGTTTTGGGTTCGATCCTCCGCCACAGCTATGTGTGGTGTTCCTTTGCCATATATGATTAAGTACTGGTTCTACCCAGAAAGACTTTGAGTGTGATTTGTCTGAGTTGCAATAATTTCTTTTACAATACTGATGTAAAACAAATAAGTTTAAAATAAAATAAAATTAGATTATAACAAAAAACTCTGAGCATACATCACAATATAAAGCTAAAATGATTAAGTACTTATTTAAACATTTTAATTCTATTCATTTGACAAATCCCTGAAAAGAGCAAGCATCTTGTATTAGTGCACCTAGATGCATGCTAGAGCGAATGTTTCAGAAACGATATTAACAGGAACATATTTGCTAACGATCAAACTGCCTGTAATGATTGTATTGAAGCAGTAGAGGAGGTAATTCACCAGTAAATGATTCAAGTATGATGGATAATAAATTATACTAAGTCATTCAATTATCTCACTACTTGAAAGTTTACAAGAAAATTTGCCCACGCCTCTTCAAGGCCCTTGTGAACACGTTTGAAGAAAGGGATCATCCCCAACAGGAGCCTTGTGCAATAATTCACGCAGATGCATATTTTTCCCAAAAGTACCTTGTTAGAGCCGCACTTCCGAACTTCAAATAGATCACTTACTGCAAGGTTAATATTAATTAGATAACTGATAGCAGTGCTCAATGCAATCTGCATTGATAAAAAAAATTACTGAGTCTATCTCCACTTACCAAACAAAACAATTAATGAGCTTATGAAATCAAATTGAGAATTATGATTGTTCATTATATACCAAGTTTATGCCAATTAAAAAAAATGCTTTTTTCACTGTTTCCCTCTCAACCAATCAAATTACAGCTTACAAAAACATGATCTCCTGAGTCTGTCATAGTAGAAAACAAGTATGACATAATAATATAACCAATCAAATTACAGCTTACTAAAAAGTGATCACCTGAGTCTGTCATAGTAGAAAACTAGTATGACATAATAATATAATCAATTAAAGTACTGTTTACAAAAACGTGATCACCTGAGTCTGTCTTAGTAGAAAATTAGTATGACATAATAATATAACCAATCAAATTACAGCTTACTAAAAAGTGATCACCTGAGTCTGTCATAGTAGAAAACTAGTATGACATAATAATATAATCAATTAAAGTACTGTTTACAAAAACGTGATCACCTGAGTCTGTCTTAGTAGAAAATTAGTATGACATAATAATATAACCAATCAAATTACAGCTTACAAAAAAGTGATCACCTGAGTCTGTCATAGTAGAAAATTAGTATGACATAATAATACATTTCTATTTCTTACTTTAGTAACAGTAGAAGGTAACCTGTGAGCAATGAAAAATGGTCTCATATATCAGTTAGGCAATTCAATAAAGTTGTACTGAAAATTGACATCAAATTTAAGACAAGGATATCATCTGTTGACCCTAGAATGATAAGGTACCGGCATGTTTGCCATTAGTGTTATTAGACAAGACAAACGGCTGTATTGGTTATTTTATAGACTATTGTTGTACAGTGTAGATAGCATCAACTTCAGTCATATCACGGTGGTCTCTGCTGGAGGTGTATCTTGATACAGCCTACATATTATACTGCATACATCTACATCAATAATAATTCCCTTCTAATTAAATGCATTTCATCCATTTTTTTATGGAAAATAAATGGACTTCACAACTCTTGAAGTTGGTCTTTTATTGTTGGTCTGGTTTATAAACAACATTCAAACTTTGCATTCTGGATGTGTGATATCACCCCTAGGGACATTTATTTGGGGATATATGGTAGTCAGCCATCTTGATACAACTAAAACACAGTTAGTCATCTTGATACAACTGAAATATGACTGCAGTGGTGGTCTAAGGGTAGAGATAGTGGGTTTCATCCAAACCCGGGTCATACCAAAGACTTTCAAAATGGTACTTTCCCACTTGGTGTTAAGCTCAGCATTTAGAGGAGTTCTAGGTCTGGTTGGCTTAGTGTCGGAATAATATGAGTGGGTGGGGTATCATATCATGTGTCTGCGGCATGATACTCCAGTGTGACAGCGCTAAGAATACTGTCTCGAGTAAACACCATTGGGATAAGACTAAAAAAGTGCTGAAAAAGATGCTCAACAACAGTAAAAACACAATAAAAACAACATCTAAAATTCAGCTATTTCCATACAACTGAAATATAGTTAAAAATGTCACTGTTAACCATTTATATGAAATATTTCCAGAAAAAAAAATTCACAGTAATTAACAGTGTTTTTTAAGCCATACCTGATTAGCTGAGTTGGTATTGCATCTGACTACCAAGCCAGGGTTGCCTTACCAGTCTTCGTGATGATTGATATATAACATTGTGTCTCATTATTGTTTGTTTTTCACCTCTCATTCGAGTGGGAAAGTTAAAGTTACTTGCAAAGATGGGTGTGTGAGAAATGGTTAACATTCCAGGATCCAAGGAAAGAGTAGTAAGATTAATTGATTGTCCTTAAAATAGTCCTCGATGGTATACAAATGATGCTTAACATTCAATTAATCAATCAATCAATCAATCAATCAATCAATCAATCAATCAATCAATCAATCAATCAATCAATCAATCCATTAATCAATCAAGCAGTCAATAACTGTTTCAAATACTGTACAGAGTTTGGGATATGGACTATGCATGCTACATGTATCTAATTTAATATGACCTCTAATGAAGATAATTTTTGAAGAAAAAACAACATTTTTAGAATAGACAGATTTGGGGTCAAAAGGTCAATGTCTGCTGCACTCAGCACATGCATGTAGTGCAGCCTACACGCCAGACCTAAATCTTAGTTATAGACTCGACTGTATTCACATCAGTGTCTTCACCAAATTCCAAGATGGGGAAGAAGTTTCACAGAAGTTGATGTTGCATCATTATTTAGACTGATTTATTGTTTTATTTACACCCTGTGACAGACAGCATTCTGGTGTAATAAACCTGGAACCAGTCTGTGGAATCACAAGATTGATGTAGGCTGTAATTGTTGAAATTATATAATGTGTTATTTTTCTTTCCAGTTTCCTTATTTTTAACTTCCTTTACACAGTTTTAATTGCTTCAGATTAAAACATCAGCTTTGCCTTTTGGGCCGGGCCCAATTAGCACAGTTGGTTATACGTATGACTATCAATCCAGGGGTCATGAGTTCGATTCCACACCTGGCAACAGTCTCCATGATGATTGATAAACGACATTGTGTCTCATTATTGTCTCTCACCGCTGACTCAAGTGGGAAAGTTATCAGTTATGGGGTGTGCTCGAGTCCTGGTTAACCTTTTAGGATCCCAGAAAACAGTGGTAAGGTTTATTTAAAAATGATGCTAAATATTCAATCAATCAATTGCCTTTTGGATTGCATTTAATTTTTCACAACACACACAAGGCATTTATCTATAGTTTATGACCTTTTGTGAGTTAAGAGAAATTTCTCATGAATTAATTTTGATAATTTTACTGTTTAAATTACTGAAATTGTAAATGGTAATTTCACTCATAAAATATAAACAAAATTTATAGAGTGATCTATCTGATGCCTTGCCATATCGTAAAAACATGAATGGAACATTGTTGGACAATTGGCATTAAGATGAAAGTTCTAGGACTGTTCAGCCCGGTATCAGTATAAAGTGACATGATTGGGTATCATTCCATATGCCAGTGGTATGATACTGCAGAGTGGTGTATTGCGTACAAACTCCAGCAGACAGGACATTTCTTGAAAGTAAATGGGCTTTAGACTACGCAGTGCAATAAAGCAGCGCAGCACAGCACAGCGCAGCACAGCGCAGCGCAGCGCAGCGCAGCGCAGTGCAGTGCAGTGTAGTATAGTGCAGTATAATACAGTATAGAACAGTACAGTACCGTGCAGTGCAGTATGTTATGAAACAGTACAGTACAGAGCAGTGCAGTACAATACAGTGTAGAACAGTACAGTGAAGTACAATACAGTGTAGAGCAGTAGTGCAGTGCAATACAGTACAGTGTAGTACGATATAGTGTAGAAAAGTAGTAAAGTGCAGTACAATACAGTGTAGAACAGTACAGTGTAGAGGAGTACAGTGCAGTGCAGTAAAATACAGTATATTATAGAACAGTGCAGTACAATACAGTGTAGAACAGTACAGTGTAGTGCAGTGCAGTACAATACAGTGTAGAACAGTACAGTGTAGAGCAGTGCAGTACAGTACAGTGTAGAACAGTAGTGAAGTGCAGGACAATACAGTATAGAACAATAGTGAAGAGCAGTGCAGTGCGGTACAATATAGTGTAGAACAGTAGTGCAGAGTAATGAAGTGTAGTACAGTCCAGTGTAGAACAGTAGTGTAGAGCAATGAAGTGTAGTGCAATACAGTGTAGAACAATACAGTGTAGTGCAGTACAGTACAATACAGTGTAGAACAGTACAGTGTAGTGCAGTGCAGTACAATACAGTGTAGAACAGTACAGTGTAGAGCAGTGCAGTACAGTACAGTGTAGAACAGTAGTGAAGTGCAGGACAATACAATATAGAACAATAGTGAAGAGCAGTGCAGTGCGGTACAATATAGTGTAGAACAGTAGTGCAGAGTAATGAAGTGTAGTACAGTCCAGTGTAGAACAGTAGTGTAGAGCAATGAAGTGCAGTACAATACAGTATAGAACAATACAGTGCAGTGCAGTACAGTACAGAACAATACAATTCTATAGTGTCTCAAGTAGATGACAGAAAAATTATTGAAAATTGGGTTTAACACCATACACCACACTCCCAAAACCTGTGACACTTTAACCACACCAAATACCACTACGAACATTTGTGTAATTAATTTTAGTGGGGGCAGTAGTGTAATTGATAAAGTGTTTGCCACTCACACCAGAGGTTGCTAGTTTGATCCCCAGCTGGACCCGATGCCTCTCAATAAACAACACTCAGTTTTGGTTATACCCAGGAAGCGGACTCTAGAGCGGTTGATATAAGCTCCGAGCTTCCATCGCAATCGAGCTACAATAAATTAGTATAAACGAAACTACTTAATTTTCAGGCAAAAATTTAAAATATCAATGAATGTTCATGCTATTTTAAAGATCACAATCCAGTGGCCGTTACATTAGTTAATCACTCGCACAAAGTTTACTCCTTTTTGGGCATTTATTGCTTAATGACCTTTCAACTAGGGTCACTAGGGTTACTAGGGTTACCATCATTCTTCTTCAGGGCACACATTTTTTTGTTTTCATGAATGACTTTAAAAAAAACAGTTCTGACAAAAAAATATTTATTTTAGTTTTTTAGACAACAAAAAAGGTACAAAAAAAA
Source organism: Panopea generosa (assembly GCA_029582155.1). NCBI lineage: Eukaryota > Metazoa > Mollusca > Bivalvia > Adapedonta > Hiatellidae > Panopea > Panopea generosa. Next base: position 41,758,047 of record CM055910.1, on the reverse strand, counting down.
CAACATCAGTATGAAATATAATGTGTGGCAACTTTTGAACTTCAAAGGTTTCTTATATAATTTTTTGTTTCTTGTTTTCATGTTTAGAGTTTATTCGACATAAGTTAATGGTATCTTCGTTGTGGTAAGATATTTTGGCTTTTAGCTTCTGTTGCAAAGGAAGCTATGTACATAATGTGAGTTGCTGCATTTCTCTGGTCAAATCAGGTGTCATATTCACCAACCATTCTTGAGAATATCTCAAGCTTTAAAATCCAAATGTCAACCTAAGATTTTTAGTTTACCATAAGAGATGGAATAATTGTGAGGGTTTATTTGAATATAATTTATATTAAGTGCCCCTACATGATTACAAGTTTAGGGGGGAAAATGGCCTCTTAAGTGTGTTTTTCAAAGTTCATTGTCTAAAAATATTCTTAAGAATGGCTGGTGAATACCACCCCAGTACTTACTGTTGTTTATGACAGGGTAAATCCTGGGATCAAACCCGGTGCCTCTGGCATGAATGGTCACCTGGTGCCTCTGGCATGAACGGTCACCTGGAGTCTCTGGCATGAATGGTCACCTGGAGCCTCTGGCATGAACGGTCACCTGGAGTCTCTGGCATGAATGGTCACCTGGAGCCTCTGGCATGAACGGTCACCTGGAGTCTCTGGCATGAATGGTCACCTGGAGCCTCTGGCATGAACGGTCACCTGGAGCCTCTGGCATGAATGGTCACCTGGAGCCTCTGGCATGAACGGTCACCTGGAGTCTCTGGCATGAACGGTCACCTGGAGCCTCTGGCATGAACGGTCATCTGGAGTCTCTGGCATGAACGGTCACCTGGAGTCTCTGGCATGAACGGTCACCTGGAGTCTCTGGCATGAACGGTCACCTGGAGCCTCTGGCATGAACGGTCACCTGGAGCCTCTGGCATGAACGGTCACCTGGAGCCTCTGGCATGAATGGTCACCTGGAGTCTCTGGCATGAACGGTCACCTGGAGTCTCTGGCATGAACGGTCACCTGGAGTCCCTGGCATGAACGGTCACCTGGAGCCTCTGGCATGAACGGTCACCTGGAGCCTCTGGCATGAACGGTCACCTGGAGCCTCTGGCATGAACGGTCACCTGGAGTCTCTGGCATGAACGGTCACCTGGAGTCTCTGGCATGAATGGTCACCTGGAGCCTCTGGCATGAACGGTCACCTTGAGTCTCTGGCATGAATGGTCACCTCTAGTCATTCAGCTGTCACCCTGCTCTTTATCATTGTTGGTGAATTTTCAACAAATACTATCGATGGCCGCCATTAACTAGTAGAATGACCTCAAGCTCTATTGAGTCTCTTCTACATAAAAATTTAGCAAATAGTTTTACTAATGATGGCACACACACTCAAGCAGCCGCTGCTGTTGAATTATGTTAATTTCACACTCTCATCTACCTCTAGTGAGGCAATAAATTAAAGTTATCATAATTAGATATCATCTGCTTAGTTAAGCCTTACACTTTACCTCATGAAGGAAAGCACAATTGGTGTATTGTATCATCACCTTTCGACTGGTGATCTATATTATAACATCCAAGTTTCAAGAGAGGAGAGTATGTGAGAGACAGACGAAGGCACTAAGTAGTATGTAGGAGAGGCTCAGGTCCTCTCTCTTACATCTGAGACCGTAGGTTTGAGTCCAGCTCAGCCTCAGGTCCTATCTCTTACCACTGAGACCGTAGGTTTGAGTCCAGCTCAGCCTCAGGTGCTATCTCTTACCACTGAGACCATAGGTTTGAGTCCAGGTCAGCCTCAGGTCCTATCTCTTACCACTGAGACCGTAGCTTTGAGTCAAGCTCAGCCTCAGGCCCTATCTCTTACCACTGAGACTGTAGGTTTGAGTTCAGCTCAGCCTCAGGCCCTATCTCTTACCACTGAGGCTGTAGGTTTGAGTTCAGCTCAGCCTCAGGTGCTATCTCTTACCACTGAGACTGTAGGTTTGAGTTCAGCTCAGCCTCAGGTCCTATCTCTTACCACTGAAACGGTAGGTTTGAGTTCAGCTCAGCCTCAGGTCCTATCTCTTACCACTGAGACCGTAGGTTTGAGTTCAGCTCAGCCTCAGGTCCTATCTCTTACCACTGAGACCGTAGGTTTGAGTTCAGCTCAGCCTCAGATTCTCTTTCTTACCACTGAGACCGTAGGTTTGAGTTCAGCTCAGCCTCAGGTCCTATCTCTTACCACTGAGACTGTAGGTTTGAGTCCAGCTCAGCCTCAGGTCCTATCTCTTACCACTGAGACCGTAGGTTTGAGTCCAGCTCAGCCTCAGGTCCTATCTCTTACCACTGAGACTGTAGGTTTGAGTTCAGCTCAGCCTCAGGTCCTATCTCTTACCACTGAAACGGTAGGTTTGAGTTCAGCTCAGCCTCAGGTCCTATCTCTTACCACTGAGACCGTAGGTTTGAGTTCAGCTCAGCCTCAGGTCCTATCTCTTACCACTGAGACCGTAGGTTTGAGTTCAGCTCAGCCTCAGGTTCTCTTTCTTACCACTGAGACCGTAGGTTTGAGTTCAGCTCAGCCTCAGGTCCTATCTCTTACCACTGAGACTGTAGGTTTGAGTCCAGCTCAGCCTCAGGTCCTATCTCTTACCACTGAGACCGTAGGTTTGAGTCCAGCTCAGCCTCAGGTCCTATCTCTTACCACTGAGACCGTAGGTTTGAGTCAAGCTCAGCCTCAGGTTCTCTTTCTTACCACTGAAACGGTAGGTTTGAGTCCAGCTCAGCCTCAGGTCCTATCTCTTACCACTGAGACCGTAGGTTTGAGTCCAGCTCAGCCTCGGGTCCTATCTCTTACCACTGAGACCATAGGTTTGAGTTCAGGTCAGCCTCAGGTCCTATCTCTTACCACTGAGACTGCAGGTTTGAGTCCAACTCAGCCTCAGGTGCTATCTCTTACTACTGAGACTGTAGGTTTGAGTTCAGCTCAGCCTCAGGTTCTCTTTCTTACCACTGAGACCGTAGGTTTGAGTCCAGGTCAGTCTTACCACTGAGACAGTAGGTTTGAGTCAAGCTCAGCCTCAGGTCCTATCTCTTACCACTGAGACTGTAGGTTTGAGTCCAGCTCAGCCTCAGGTCCTTTCTCTTACCACTGAGACTGTAGGTTTGAGTTCAGCTCAGCCTCAGGTCCTATCTCTTTCCACTGAGACCATAGGTTTGAGTCCAGGTCAGCCTCATGTCCTATCTCTTACCACTGAGACTGTAGGTTTGAGTCCAGCTCAGCCTCAGGTGCTATCTCTTACCACTGAGACTGTAGGTTTGAGTCCAGCTCAGCCTCAGGTCCTATCTCTTACCACTGATACTGTAGGTTTGAGTTTAGCTCAGCCTCAGGTCCTATCTCTTACCACTGAGACCATAGGTTTGAGTCCAGGTCAGCCTCAGGTCTTATCTCTTACCACTGAGACTGTAGGTTTGAGTCCAGCTCAGCCTCAGGTCCTATCTCTTACCACTGAGACTGTAGGTTTGAGTTCAGCTCAGCCTCAGGTGCTATCTCTTACCACTGAGACTGTAGGTTTGAATCCAGCTCAGCCTCAGCTCCTATCTCTTACCACTGAGACCGTAGGTTTGAGTCCAGCTCAGTCTCAGGTCCTATCTCTTACCACTGAGACTGTAGGTTTGAGTTCAGCTCAGCCTCAGGTCCTATCTCTTACCACTGATACTGTAGGTTTGAGTCCAGCTCAGCCTCAGGTCCTATCTCTTACCACTGAGACTGTATGTTTGGGTCCAGCTCAGCCTCAGGTCCTATCTCTTACCACTGAGACTGTAGGTTTGAGTCAAGCTCAGTCTCAGGTCCTATCTCTTACCACTGATACTGTAGGTTTGAGTCCAGCTCAGCCTCAGGTCCTATCTCTTACCACTGAGACTGTATGTTTGGGTCCAGCTCAGCCTCAGGTCCTATCTCTTACCACTGAGACTGTAGGTTTGAGTCAAGCTCAGTCTCAGGTCCTATCTCTTACCACTGAGACCGTAGGTTTGAGTCCAGCTCAGCCTCAGGTCCTATCTCTTACCACTGAGACTGTAGGTTTGAGTCCAGCTCAGCCTCAGGCCCTATCTCTTACCACTGATACTGTAGGTTTGAGTCCAGCTCAGCCTCAGGTCCTATCTCTTACCACTGATACTGTAGGTTTGAGTCCAGCTCAGCCTCAGGTCCTATCTTTTACCACTGAGACCATGGGTTTGAGCCCAGCCCAGTCACAGGTCCTATATCTTACCACTGAGACCATGGGTTTGAGCCCAGCCCAGCCTCAGGTCATATCTCTTACCACTGAGACGATGGGTTTGAGCCCAGCCCAGTCTCAGGTCCTACCTATCACCAGAGACCATAGGTTTGTTTGTAAACAACAAAAACCTGGGTAAGTTGAAGAAAATTTAAACTTTTCAAGGAAAACTATCACAAGTTCATTTTTTTTGTTTAAATGTATTTCATTATCAAGATATTCTTAGTTTAATACAACTTAACACAAGATGTCTAAAAAATGTTACTACAATAATGCAATAATGGTGCAGCAAATAAAAGCCACCAAAAATGTATACATAAATGAGGTTGCTGCAACAGTGCATTTAAATACACTCACAAAAATACCCCTTACCCTGTTCATGCATTAATCTGTCTTTACTTTCTACGTTTTCTCGACAGCTCTGATTGCATCTTTTTCTCATTTCACGTGTCATTAGTATTATGATGCATCCGTCTTGTGTCGTAACTCTTATAAACAGTTCTCTACGTTTCTCACATAATGCAGAAAAGTTATGAATAAATAATTATCCAAGTATCTCTCCCATCTCCCGCATCAGACGGCCAATATAATGGGATTTTAATGCGTCTTGCTTTAGGTTTGTTAAAACTGGTAGTAGTACTCCATAATGTAGCAGCATGACAAAGATCATGCTGTATGTTAGGTTAACAGTATCAAAATTAGCCGCACAGTAATTGGTCACGGCATTTGTCCCGAGTTATTAATTTTTGTATCATGAAATATGATTTACGTAATGATAAAGTGCAGCAACCATTTTTCTTCACATGACTAATTCAGTGTATATTTTGACACTGCATTAGGCCATTACAAATAAATTGCTAGATTCTCATTCAAATGTTTTCTTAAAAAGGAGTAGTTTTTTTATATATATATTTTTTTTATGAATAAATAAAAATGGTCAGTGTGGCATGAAAATAAGGGGGCAGGCAGGGATGATAATCTAGCAATAAATTTATTATGGCCTTGAAAGGTATTAAATGCGCGTAATTTTTTTATTTGACTGACTTTTAGATACCACTTAACCGATTTGATAATGGTATGTAATATCATTTGTGGGGATAGTACATAAATGGGAAGCAGGTGTGGAGAATGAGTTACGTGACACAGTATCAGGTAGCATGCAATAGGCCTGAACCAGAAGAATATCTAAGATTTAGTTTATATGTTTATTTTTTGAGAGAGAGAGAGAGAAAGAGAGAGAGAGAGAGAGAGAGAGAGAGTATTACATCACCGACAGAGAAATAGATAAAGGGAAAAACAAAGAAAGGAGAAAAAGAGACCAGAAATCTGAAAGGAAGAGATATATACAAAGATGGAATAATAAATCGCTGTTAGGAGACTCCATTGCTTGCTGTTACCCACACAGAACAATAACTCAGAGCAGGACATAAGTGAAGGTGGGGGGGGGGGGGAGGGGGTGATATTAAAGTTATCATATTTTAACATGCCTGTGCAGCAATATTGCATTGTGCAGCATTATCTTTGTGGTTGCGAATAATAACTGTCAATTATCTGATTAGTGTGGCTGCAGCACAAAAATGTTTAACAGTTACATATAAATATATAATTATACAGATTTTGGAGATGTCTTCACTAGTGAAAGCTACCTAAGTAGAATATTTATAGCATTGCAATAATTTTATGTTGCCAAAAAAGAAATAGAAATGATATGAAATTTAGTTTATATGTTTATTTTTTTTTTGGAGAGAGAGAGAGAGAGAGAGAGAGAGAATAGAGAGAGAGAGAGAGAGAGTATTATGTCACCGACAGAGAAATAGATAAAGGGAAAAACAAAGAGAGGAGAAAAAGAGACCAGAAATATGAAAGGAAGAGATATATAGAAAGATGGAATAATAAATCGCTGTTAGGAGACTCCATTGCTTGCTGTTACCCACACAGAACAATAACTCAGAGCAGGACATAAGTGAAGGGGAAGGGGGGTGGGGATGTGATATTTAAGTTATCATATTTTAACATGCCTGTGCAGCAATATTGCATTGTGCAGCATTATCTTTGTGGTTGTGAATAATAACTGTCAATTATCTGATTAGTGTGGCTGCAGCACAAAAATGTTAAACAGTTACATATAAATATATAATTATACAGATTTTGGAGATGTCTGCACTAGTGAAAGCTACGTAAGTAGAAAATTTATAGCATTGCAATAATTTTATGTTGCCAAAAAAGAAAAGAAATGATATGAAAAAACGTGAACACTGTTATTTATGGTGAACAAGGTTGTCTTGTCAAGTTAAATACCGGTTTACATGTAGTAAAAAAAAAAATTATCATAAAAAGAGTCTGAATGATGATGCGAAGTCATCAAGCAGTATTCAAGTGCTGTCTATATTTAGAATGGGAATTTCATTTCAAGTTTACTACTCCCCAACTTAAATATTGATTTTGTCAGGTTTTCGGTGGATTTGACATATCACGCCATTTCGATTTTATTTATTAGTTATAATGAGGTACTTTTTATCAATTTTATTAACTTTAAGACATTAATAACCATTTTTCTTGATGAAATTTTTCATGACATTGATAACAATAGAAGATTTTTTATTTGCTAAGGGCAATTCATTTAGCAGTTTCATCTTCATGTCACCCTTTATATTACAGCCAAACCTGTGTAAAAGGTCACTTCTATTAAACAGCCACCTGTGTTAAGCAGCCACATTTGCTTTTTCCAATTTCTATGCTTTCAGAGCAAATTAACCTGTATTAAGCAAAAACCTGTCTTAAAAGGTCACTTTTGCTTCTTCCCTAGAAGTTGACTGGCTGCTTAAGACAAGTTTTACTGTAAATCTATACTGAATGGATGGTGAAATGTCAGGTGAACTTCAGTGCTACATTATCACGCTGTTGTAGGCAATACATATGTATGTAAAGTTATTTCATCAATGATTTTGACAGCATGATCTTTATTATTCTGTAGTTAAGTAAGAATGTTGTTTTTTTTTGTACAGGCAAATTTCTCACATCTCTGTGTAAATCCTGCTTACAATAAGCTATAATGAGTTTGTGTTAAACAGTTCTGGTTTTGTAAAGAAAATATTTGCAGTCTCTTTCATATTTTTTCCACATTTGATATTATTGTATAATTGATAGAATTTAAAAAACAAAAGTAGAATAAAATGTTAATTTCCTTCCTTCCACAAATGGAGATAACGGGAACAACAAATTCAGTAAAACATCAAACCTAAGGTTGAAAGAATTTAAAAACAAAATTAAACGAAAATAAATATGAATTTCATTTCACAAAGGAAGATAAATATTAATTTCATTTTGCAAAGGAAAATAAATATGAATTTCATTTCATAATTGAAGACAATGAAAACAGCAAATTCCTTAAACCAAAAACGAAATGGCGTAAGCTTAGTTAACGATCACCTTGTCTAGAGGAGAGCTGAAGTCGAGTCAAACTGTGAAAGTACCAAGTTGAACCCCTCCTGCTAGTCAACATTATTCTAGCTAATGTTATTAATGCTGAGCCAACATTGGGTGTTTTCTCTCCCTGTTTTGACGAGGATTATTAATATTGTCACCGTGGCAACAAGGAAGTTAGCGCCCCCTATACAAGCCTGTCACAGTTATAAATTTGCCGTCTAGTCAATTCACAACAGTGACTTGATCTTACCGGGTGAGTTGATGGGTTGATGACATGGACATTTATAGTTGTTTTTGATGAAAAGCAGGTTTCTGCTTCAAGATCTATCGTTACATATTCAAGATATACTGTCTCGATGCATCTTATATGCAGTGCGGTGAACTCATTTTGAATTTCGAGCATCTACATAATTACCATGATCAGCGTGTTTGTCTATATATGGATAAAGAAAAAATATTTATGAAAAGTAACTCCCTTATATTCACTTATTAATAACAAAAAACAAAATTTTGCAGGCTCAGACATACAAAACATTTGAATTATTTTCACTACCTATTTTATCTTATTCTATTTAATATGAAAAAAATATATAATTAATGTTCTTAGATACTGTTCCCTTGCTGCACTTATATTGACAAAGTGTACACATGCTAGTCAGGCAGACATAGAAAACAAAACAGCTCATGAATGATCATTCATTTCTATAAATTTTGAATGAATTTTTATGTTATGGACTACATTGTATGTATTATCATTTGTAATCCAATGATTTTCTGTAAGAAAGTTTAGTGTAATAATTCATATTATGGACAACATTGTATGTATTATAATTTGCAATCCAATGATTTTCTGTAAGAAAGTTTAGTGTAATAATAATTTATATTATGGACTGCATTGTATGTATTATCATTTGCAATGCCATGATTTTCTGTAAGAAAGTTTAGTGTAATAATTTATATTATGGACTATATTGTATGTATTATCATTTGCAATCCAATGATTTTCTGTAAGAAAGTTTAGTGTAATAATTCATATTATGGACTACATTGTATGTATTATCATTTGCAATCCAATGATTTTCTGTAAGAAAGTTTAGTGTAATAATAATTTATATTATGGACTACATTGTATGTATTATCATTTGCAATCCAATGATTTTCTGTAAGAAAGTTTAGTGTAATAATAATTTATATTATGGACTACATTGCATGTATTATCATTTGCAATCCAATGATTTTCTGTAAGAAAGTTTAGTGTAATAATTCATATTATGGACTACATTGTATGTATTATCATTTGCAATCCAATGATTTTCTGTAAGAAAGTTTAGTGTAATAATAATTTATATTATGGACTACATTGTATGTATTATCATTTGCAATCCAATGATTTTCTGTAAGAAAGTTTAGTGTAATAATAATTTATATTATGGACTACATTGCATGTATTATCATTTGCAATCCAATGATTTTCTGTAAAAAGTTTAGTGTAATAATTATTTATATTATGGACTACATTGTATGTATTATCATTTGCAATCCAATGATTTTCTGTAAGAAAGTTTTGTGTAATAATTCATATTATGGACTACATTGTATGTATTATCATTTGCAATCCAATGATTTTCTGTAAGAAAGTTTAGTGTAATAATAATTTATATTATGGACTACATTGTATGTATTATCATTTGCAATCCAATGATTTTCTGTAAGAAATTTTAGTGTAATAATAATTTATATTATGGACTACATTGCATGTATTATCATTTGCAATCCAATGATTTTCTGTAAGAAAGTTTAGTGTAATAATAATTTATATTATGGACTACATTGCATGTATTATCATTTGCAATCCAATGATTTTCTGTAAAAAGTTTAGTGTAATAATAATTTATATTATGGACTACATTGTATGTATTATCATTTGCAATCCAATGATTTTCTGTAAGAAAGTTTAGTGTAATACTTATTTATATTATGGACTACATTGTATGTATTATCATGTGCAATCCAATGATTTTCTGTAAGAAAGTTTAGTGTAATAATTATTTATATCAGCTCAATTATGAAGGAAACTCAGAGCTTACATGAACAAGTCTTGAGTCCTGTTGCTGAGTTACAAGGAACTGCAATACTGAGAGTTGGTTTCTGAGAGCCGGTGATTTAACCCATAACCTCTATGAGCCGCCAACACTCTATCCATGCCACCATACAGCCTCCTTTAACATAGGAAGTTTTAGGTCTGGTTTTGAAGAACTCTATACGATTGAATTCTTTCATTCTAGTCCTTTATATGTTGAATATTTTACTTGTTTATCTGTAAATACTGGAAATAAATACAGTTAAACCTGTGTAAGCGGTCACCTCTATTAAGCAGCCACTTGTCTTAAGCAGCCACATTTGCTATTTCCTATTAATATGCTTTCATAGCAAATCATCCTGTTTTAAGCAACAACCTGTCTTAAAAGGTCACTTTTGCTCATTCCCTTGACTGGCTGCTCAAGACAGGTTTGATAGTATTAATAAACTAACTGCCTACTCAGACTGTTAGATGTGATATGACTAAAACAGTGTTGAAAGCAACGCTAAACATAAAACAATAAATAGAGGCTCATTCTTACATTATAGTCTCTCATAATATCTTATAATTTGACATGACAAACTAAATGATTGTATTTCAAACACTCTTAGCTTCTAATTCATGTTTGGGTGATCTTCCCATAGTTAACTTTGTTTATTTTAGTCTCACTTTTTTTCTCACCAAAAAAACTGCAACTATGTTATAACATTTACACCTCTAATTTAACAGAAAAAAAATCAAGGGAAAAAAAAAAAGCAAAGAAACTTATACCAACAAAAAGCAGTGCAAGAAAGGTAAAAAATAAAAGAGAAATAAATTGTTTAATAGTGACGATGTTTATCATTCATACAAAATACAAAAAAAAAATGATTTAACCTACAAAAAAGGCCATTGAAGTGTATAGAAATATGTTGTAACTGTATGAATAAAAAGATTTACAATTTCTTCAAATTTTATAAAAAAAAAAAAAAGTATTCACAGCTGTTGAGGTGTTTGAAACAAAAAAAGAAATTTAAAGATTTTAAGATTTTTTTTGTTTTTTTACAGGTTGTGTTATACTTATTCCATGTTTGTTTTTTGTTGTTCTATTTTTTCATTAGACTTTATTTTATTATGATGTATGCACATTTGACAAAGTCAGTTTTTTTTGTTAAAAATGTCAACGGTCCTCTGTGGCCGAGTGGTCCAAGGCGTCGTCTCAAGATCATTTGCTTCTCACTGCTAAGGTCGTAGATTCAAGTCCCGTTCACTCCAAAAGCTTTACGTCTCACACAATTAATTTTGCACTGTTTTATATATAGATAAATGCACTTCTGGAACACTGAACACATAACAAATGTTTCTAAAAGTGCCTTGTTCCCATAGATAGTCTGTTGGTCAACGACCGCGGCGTGGTCTAATTGTAGAGCATCCACCTTGCATGTGGAAGGTTGTGGGTTCAATCCCCGGCCGGATCATACCAAAGACTTTAAAAATGGTACTAGAAGCTTCCTCGCTTGACCCTCAGCATTTAGAGGAGAGTTCTAGGTCTGGTCGGCCCGGTGTCAGTATAATGTGACTGGGTGGGGTATCATACCATGTGTCTGCGGCATGATACTCCAGTGTGACAGCGCTTAGAATACTGTCTCAAATAGACACCATCACAATATGACTGAAAAATGTAGAAAGCGATGCTAAACTCCATTCAACAACAACACCATACAACAACAACAACTGTTGGTCAAATTATGCATAAAAAACAGGGGGTTAACCAGATTGCTTTTTCACAATATCGATGGTTTGATCAAACAGTACCCAATGTCATCTTAACTTGTCAGAAATCAAGGAAGTGTTCCAAATATGATCATTTTCTTTCTAGACACATTTATTGTGTTGTTTTGGAAGGACTTGAGGACAAATAAAACTTTAAAATATAAAAAAAAATGTATATTGAGAAGAGAATAAAAACAAAATGTAGTGTCCAGGGAGACAACATTTTGTAGCTTGTTCAATTCATTATAGTATTGTTTGTGCAACAAAAATGTTTGATTAATCAGATTTTACTTAAATTATATGACTCTTCCGTTAAATTGATTAAATTGATTAATTTTATTAATTTTTATTTATGTCTGTTCAAATTGATAGACTTGTCATGGCTATATAAAGTTTATTTGAGAGGGAAAAAAATTAGTTAGCAAAACTTTTTTTTCTGAAGTTTGAAAAAATTTAACATAAAATTAAAATTTGATTTAGAGTAGAATAGTTTTTCAGCATTCCTGCACTAGACGTGACTGGTACACCTTTAAACTAGAAAAAGTAGCTACACTGGTGTGAACCGGGCAACTCGACTAAACCAGTCCCCTTTTCCTGAATCAGACCACTTGACTAGAAAAAGTAAATTCACAAATTAATTGTTCCCCCATTCCTGAGCTAGGACCACTTGACTAGAAAAAGTAGATTCACAATGTTCCCCCTTTTCTGAACTAGACCGCTAGTAGACCACTCGACTAGGAAGGTGCCAGAATTTGCACGTTTAAGCTGGTTTCCCATTAATTTTGGAACCAGTAAATCAATCTTTATAATGGGGAAACCACAAATCATTCAAGTTTATGGGGAGTAACTATCTCTCTCTATAGCTGCTAATTGCTTCTTAATAGTTTTATACGAATCGTTAAATAATTTTATGTGCATTAAGTATTTGCAGTAATAGCAGAAATACATATGAAAAATATAAAAGTGATAACAATTTTGAGATGTTTATCCACATTACTGTAACTTCAATATACTAATTACAGCCTGTAATTAAGTTTATGTGGAATCCAGTTTTGTGGTGCATGCCGTGTTCCATCAGTTGCCAAATTTTGACAATTTACTGCAAGATTTTGTGAGTGACTTGTTTTGAATCCGTAGAATAAATTACGTTTGTCTGAAACCCCCCCCCAGGATGTTAGTTTAGTTTAGCACGAGAAATATATATGAGCAGAATATGAGTGGCTTAGTTTACACATCGATATTACATTGCCAATATATTTACACATATGCAGTACTAATGCAGCAAATGTAATAAATAATTTACATAAAAGAGTCTAAAATACTGAACATATTATATCAAAATTAAGTTGAACATAGTCTAGTTTGTCCTTGTGGCCACTTCTTATGAATGGTCACCTGTGTTAAGCGGCCACTTCAAAAGTACATGTATTAAACGGTCACCTCCTTAACGCGGCCAGCATCCAGTCTATTTTATCCCAAACAGTACCCATAAGTGGTCAGGTGTAAGTGGTCAGATACAGTGGCCAACCCTTGTCACTTAGTGGTCACACATTTTGGCTGGCAACTATTCCAATCATATTGTATAATCCTGTGATCATTTTAAACTCTTCTGCTTCTGTTATGAAAACACACCACTTTACCCAGAGCAAGCATACATATATACGGTCTAATAAGCAAATAGAATAGGAGATTTATGACATTAATTTGTAAGCAAAACTGTTACCTAGGCTGGGTACATGACTGTTTAAGCGCATGTATTTATGGTAGTTTTATTTAGGTTTATGACGTGTGTAAACACATTGAAAGCAAATTTCACTGAGGTGTTTATGCACAATTATCAAACTGGGTAAGATCGAAAAGATAATTGCAATTGGTCAGTTTATTTAAATTAAATTTTATCGACTATGAAATTTGGTGCGAATGCAATGGAAAAACATTATTTTTTCATATCATAATTTCTTTTTATTTGAGATTGGCTCAATGCATATCGTACACAATATCTGCTGCGAAAAAAAAGTGTTTGACTTTAGATGAAAGTGTAAGAGTGGATAAATGTCTGAATTTTTGGAAAAGGTCTGCTAAATGAAAAATTCATATGGATTTATTTAATGCTAAATGAAACATAATGTTTTTTTAATTAAATAATATAAATTATTGATTTATATGTACTTCTATAATATAAAATACTGTCAATTCAAATATTTTCTTCCTGTGGATTTTCTCATTTACCCCGAGTACATATTTCCAAACAACTTACAGGCATGGGCATGGTACAGGCATGTGTGATCACTGTTTGTCTGTCACAATAAACATCATGACTTCAGCTTTTTGGGTAAAAATATGGACCCTCTAGTAAGCAGCCACCTGTGTTAAGCAGCCAGTTGACCATTTCCCTTGGGTGCTGTTAAACTGTAACTGGCAAACTATCTCAAATAAAGTTTTTGGAGCGAGCAGGACTCAAACCTACAACCTTAGTGGTGAGAAGTAAGTGATCTTGAGACGGAGCCTTAGAAAACTCAGCCATGGAAGACTCACAGCTATGATGACTGAAGACTCTGAAATGAATCCATGAGTTTCAAACATCTAAATGAGTAAATTCAAACTTCAAACAAATCTTGTGAACCCAGAAACTTTCGCTGTTACTGAGATCCCTAAAATTAAAGTAAAACAAGCATAACAAAACATGCTACGCAATATAGACAAAGTAATAAGATGCATAATATTTTTAGAAACTCCATCTCTCATCTAATTACGTTAATGAAGACACATCAGGTATGAAATGTATCCAGTGCTAAAAATGCCAAATTTTCATATAACATTAATAAAATGCATAGATTAATCAAGAGAGAAGTAATGACGCCATCATATAATCATTAAGAGCTACTGCACAGTTTTAATGTAGAAAATGTTTATCCGGCAGCGTTTATCTAGCAGTAGCACAAAATCTGTGGCATTTTTGTCTTCTTAGTTCATGTTAAATTGTTGTATATTCTCAGCAAAAATAAAAAAGTATTCACTTATATTCTATTATTGACACTATCGTGATGTGTACCAAAGTTAAGTGTCTGTTGATCCAGTATTTAACATTTAGATAACTGGAACAGTTGATCAATATTTAAAGGCAGTGTGAAAGATTTATTTATTTTTAATATTAATCATCATTTTGATGCCATAGAAGGCTAACAAACAATATAATGGAATTAACAACTTTTCAATGATGATAAACAACATTGTCTCAATGTGTACTTAAGTAATGGAAAAATTTCCCTCATTGGTCATCGTAGACATACAAACGATGAAAACAGCTACCCTCCTGTAGATATCCGAATATCGATATAGATTTTGTCTCAAAATCAATATTTATTTTTATCACATGGGCTGCGTTCAGCACGGTTAAACATGTTTACTTTGTTTATAAACACAAACGGTGAGTTAACGAACAAAAAGTAAATGGAAATCGGTCTATTCGGCGTTGTCCATTCACTATCCATTAAGTCACGTGATTAAAATTGCGTAAACAGCTCGCAGATGTGTTTAATCTGTCAGCTAACGATAAAAGCGAACATGTTGTTCAGTTCACTTCACTTCTGTAATCTGTAATCAAACGTTTACAAACAAACAGCCCATATAAGTGTCGCATGTAAATTGAACTTTCATATTATGGTCCATGCAGTAGAATTACACTTTCGTGATCTATGCTAATAATCCGGGTCCTTCTTCGAATTTCTCGGCAGTGTGAGATATAAGTTTAGGCTGATTGGTTGAATCAAATGATATTTAAACCAAATTAACATGCAATCACCCAATTCGATGACACAATGTTTGCAATAATCGGTAAGTCATTAAAACTGACACCTTTGTCATTGACCGGTAATTAGTGTTGCTTCATAAACAAACCGTGAAAAATGGCACACGGCGTGGAAAAACACACAGTATTATGTTAACAATAAATATATCGAGACAAACAATCAATTAAAGGAGTTAAATAATCAGTCGGGGACTAAAACTGGGATCGTGATATCCGGAGTATCGTCAGAGACAATATCCAGTTAAAAGAAGTTTATCTATATAAGCGAAGAAGGGGAAAAGTTGGGACTGGCGAAAAATATCGACATTACCGGATTATCGATTTAATCGATATAGAGATAACGAGTATCGACTGTATTACTAATCAAATATTTCCTATTTCAGAGAGGTTATAATTGTTTCGAATAATTTATACATGTAATACCATTAACAATAAACAACATAATTAAGTCAGTTTAAATCACTATGGCATTATAATGGCTTTTTCAATAACTGACCTATAAACAGGACAGTAGTGCAGTTGATAGAGTATTGGCTGCTCACACTAGAGGACGCTGGTTTGACAAACTCTCTCATTACCATGGTGATGACATCAGTATGAAGTACCTTATATCACTATGGAGATAAGAAATACCTCCATATGACACAAATAGTTTGTAATAAACAAATTCTCAAAATATACTTGGAAAATGTCAATAAGCTATAATTTCGCAAGATCTTTAAGAGCAAAGAGTTTATTTCCGTAGTTACAAGAAATTGCCGCAGCTCTTGAGAGCAGGTACTAGAATAAAAATAAAGTGTAAGTACCAATGGTAGTAGATATTGATGCAGAATCCAGTATAATAATAATGGCTACACCTGTATCAATTATTCTCAGAATATTTTAGTTTTAACTGTAATAAGTTTGCTGTTTTTGTCAGTGATATACAGTTTACAAAATAATATAGACCCAGATCGGTATATATGTGTGTGTACATGTAGCCGGCAATTTGATTTGGGGGTAAACATTGTATTGTTCACAACCTGAGTAAACACACCTCTTCTTAAATATAAAACAATGGTAAAAAACGAGGATGACAGTCTACTTTAAGAATTAAACAAGGTACAGGATTAGAATTTGTTTTAAATTAGATTTGACAAAGCATTTGTGTGTATCATTATGAATACATTTGGGCAGATCTGTGTGCCGGCGTGTATTTTTTGCTGTGTTTCAAATATGCTGACACGTGAATTCTCCAACATTGTGCGGGAGTTTCCCGGAATCAAAGAGAAAACCTGCAACTCCTGGACGGGAGTCAAAATCTCCTGCAATCACAAGATCCTGTGTATTATATTTTCACTTCAGTGCAATTTGTTGTAAAAACAAACTAATTGACACTGTGAATGTTAATCATTGTCCTAAACATGACCAAGATATATAAGCTCCGCCTTTATCGGTTGTAAGCCAATCAGATTGCAGATGATATCAGAAATTTTCAACGTGAGGCGTTACAATCAAATTCAACCCAGCACGACGTATTGGCATATATCTTGTGGTCTTATCAGTTTTCATATAGTTTACCACCGAAACAATGATAAAGAAAAAAAATATATAAAACAGTAAACTAAAGATGATCTTTAACACGTCTGAAACTTTGAGAAAAGTGCGACTTGAAGTTTGAAGCACAACTGTGCCACATGACCAAAATAAACATTCTGAAAAACTTTGAAAAAGAAATGACACAAAATCATAATTATAACTAGTAAATCATTTGCAAACAAGTCACTAACCGTTCCTCGGCAATAAGTTATAACACAAGGAAATTCTTGTTGAATAACCAAGGAATCTATTCATTGTGAATCGTTCCCCATTTTCTGGTATATGGTATCGAGGTGCGCATGCGCGACTTTCTTATCTCAGTTTAAACATCAGGCTATTTTCTGGTATTTGCTGTGTATTTTTTATTGGACGGGAAAACCCAGGGATCAAAGCGGATATTTTCTATACAGCAAATATCTACATAAGCAGTTGATAATAAAGTTTAAAAAAGTTTCTACCCAATGACTCTGTTTTTTTTTTTGACAAATCAAACTGACATGGTTGAATTTTTACAAACAAAATAAAATAGAGTAAACCCCCACCCCACCAACTTTTATATTATGCTTTAATAAAGAAAAAAAAAATTAATAAAAAATCATTATTCTAGATTCCTCTTGTTATTTATTTATATTCTCTCTTTATGTCTCTTTATAACAAAACGCCATCTTTTATGGTTTAATATACTTGAATAACTAAGAAATTATGTAAAATTGTACAGAAATGAAATTATTAAAAAAAATTTATGAAGCGAAACAAAAATCTCCCTCATTTGCATCCAATCTCCCTCATTCAAAAACCCAATCTCCATCATTGCTTTCCAAAAAGGTTTACATGTATGAATATGTACAATCTGAGATGCAGTATGTGGTTTGATGTTCTGGTGTTCTGATTGGTAGAAATGATCACATGATATCTCTTCTGCCACAGTGAGTGACCTGTAGGATCAAGCTGCATTACTTATTCTGACCACTGGTAAATAACTAAAATTTATAATCTGAAAAAGATAATTCATTTTTCAGTTTTGAAAGATAAAATGTAATCACTGACTTAAAGTATATAAAAGTAAAGTGTGATTTGAACCTATTTTTGCATTATAGACAAATAAACAAAAAAAAAGACAAGAGCAACTACATATGAATTACAAATCTGGCTGTTGTCACTGCCAAAGTTCATCTGTATTTAATCATATGATATTAATAGCTGTTAACAAAATGATTTATCCGTTAAAAATCTGCAGTCCAAGTCATCATATTTCCCTTCCCCCCCACCTCCTCGTTACTCATTGATATCTCCATGTATATAATACAACAATGTGATTTTTATTACGTGTGACATTTTAATTAGGTTGCCACTGGTTTATACACAGCTTTGGAGTCACTAACGAACGAAACAATTAATCGCGGATAGTGTACCTACACACCCCCGACTGTATGACTACCGTTTTTGTCACAGTTTTCCATCATTCATATTTACCTCAGAAATACAACAATAACTGACAATGTTTCGAACATAGATGGCTGGCCAAGACGCTTACTCCTGCAATTAAGGCTGGCGGATTTATAGTTGAAAATGGCTGTAAGTGACAAATGGTACGCAACTCAACAGCGAATGGCGTCGGCATTGCAGGAAAGATGAATTAGTTTGTAAATGCACAAACATGCATTTGTCATTACCAAGGTTCATGCACGTAGACTATGGAACAAGAGAGAGGCGTCAGCTATAACTGTGCATAGAGAGTGGTTCAGACATTTATTTGTGTATTTTGTATGAATTTGACAAAGTCTCATATTAACGGAAACATACATTTTGTATATTTGTCTTAATATTAAAACAAAAATTATGATTTTTAACACAATCTGCAATAAGAACAAGTGTAAAACCATACAAACATTTTTTTATGATTTGAATCAGTCTTCTATAGGAGTGTGACTAGAGTGTGTTTTATCTGTAAAAAAATATTAATAAATAAAATTGATGTTTTCTTCATATTTTGTGTCGTTCCTTAAAAAAATTATACAATATGAAACTAAAAATAGGAGTCCTCAGTGGCCATGTGGTCTAAGGCGCCATCTCAAGCTCACTTACCTCTCACCGCTAAGGTTGTAGGTTTGAGTCCTGCTCGCTACAGAAACTTTATGTGAGAAAGTTTCCAGTAACTTGCGGAAGGACGGTGGTGTTACTCAGTCTGGCTCAGTCTGAGGTCTTCCTCTACCAGTAAAACTGGATTTGCCATATATAACCTGAAATGTGTTGAATATAGCGTTAAACCCCATTAAAAAAAAAAATAAGATCCGAGTAACGGCAATTATGTACACTGATTATTATTGATAATCTAAATCTGGATATAAAAACTGTAAACCCATACAAACAAACTCATTAAGTGACCGCAAATGAGCAAAAAGAGATACCTTTTAACCGTTGACCAGAGTTACGGCCCGTTTTAATATAAAAAACAATTTAAAGGACTCTTTTAAAAAAAAGCATGACATGCAGTACTATTCATAAGTATTTTGATTTAATATTTGTACCATGTAGATAATTGTATTATTTCCAGAAATAGTGTCAGGTGAAAATTTATCAAATCATCGTGTGTACTTTTAATAACCAGAATAGTTCTTAGCAGGCTGTTTCGCGTCTAATTAACACTTCGGTGTTAGTAATTACAAGCTGTGAATCAAGCCTGTTACTACATTTATTGATTTATAATTTTTTTAAGCGGCCGAGCCTGAAACATTGTGTTTCATTAAGCTATGTTATTGGTATTGAATCGTGGAAAGGAAATCCAAATAGAGAAATATTGGTTGTTCTCCTATACTTGTTGTGTTGCTCAGATATATCCTCAATATTATTGTGGATTTCTTCTAAAAAAAAAAAAAGTGTTCACTTGTTATTCGTAAAGAATCTAGCAATTTGAATTGGAAGAAAATGGGTCAGTTACAGTACGAGTGAACAACAAGCTGCCTGTTAATTTTTCTGCAAAATGCAGCTTTCGTTCGTTCAAAAATGCACACGAGATCTGCAATAAAACTTTTATTTGGCAGTAGATATATAAATAACCCAATCAAGATGTGTTGAAACGTGTATCTCCAGTAAAAATCAGTTCTGTTTTGAAAGTTTTCCTCAGTTTTCCTCAGTCGTATAGACTAATGCATAGTATGCAACGTTATTATGACCCGATAAAAATCTGCAGTTTTCTCGTAAAATATAGCAAGAATGACATATCCTGAATTATAACATGCGGCCCCCAACATATGTTGATACATTCTCACCAGCCTCTAATGTACAACACACAGCATTTCATTTTTCATTTTCGGAAAAAATTGAAACTTGCATTTAAATGACAACGTGAGATTAGGGGGCTGTAATTTGAGCAAATTGCAAAAGTGAAATAAATGGGGAGTTACAGGATATGTGGGGGAAGTGACCCCCAAGGAGAGTGAAGTTAATTATAGATAGGATGAGGGGTAGGGGGGGGGGAATATTTTGTTATAATTTAATCCCACTAGAACTATTAGGGAGTCAGACATTATGGATCCTGAATCGCTAACCAACTCAGATATAATGAGCAGTCTTTACTCAGTATACGCCTTCATCCTCAGTTGTTCTGAAGGGGTGTTTGGACCAAGAATCAGAGGGTCATGGGTTCAGTCTTCCCCCATGGCTATGTGTGGTGTCCTTGAGCAAAACACTTTTTCTGCATATACTTAGTACTGGTTCTACTAAGGAAGACTTCGAGCATGACATGTTTAAAATGTAATAACTTGTTTCACAATCAAAGTAAAATATAAATAAGTTTAAACAAAATACATGTACATGATTGTATATTAAGAATAAAAAAAATAATTGTTTTTTAAGTTCATTCACCATTGACCAATTGAAGCCAACAAAACTTTTTTATTTAAAAAAAAACAAAAAAAAAACAAGAAAAAATTAATTAAAAGAAAATGATTAAGAATTCAACATATCTATGGCAACCTTTTCCTATCCCTTTATGTTTTTTTCACCTCTTTAATATCCTGCATACTTTTTCCCCTCAACTTGAAAATAGACGACACCTCATAAATTGTGATGAGCGACTCGACTCAAACTGTATCCTTCTAGTTGATTAGATAATGCAAAAAAAAACAACTTGAATTACACAAGTTTTATAGCAAAATATGCAGCTCTCAGAAATACTCATTTTGTCTCTTTTAATATTAATTAAGGGAAGAAATGAGACGCTGCAAAAATACGGAGATTGGTACATTGAAGACGAATTAACGAGTATAATAGTGCATCAGTCATTTTGGAATGATTAAATAAGTAGGACTTTATTCTATTAACTAGATTAAGTGGATTTAATTATTTGTTTTAATGCATATTTCTTGTATAAGCTGTTGTTGTTTTAATTATACGTATAAACGAGTCATTTATTTCCGTGAAATATGATGACAAGAACTCCAGAACGAGCACAATTGTCTTCTGCAAGTACTTGTGGCATGAAGTATTTCTGTATGACTTGAAATTGTTTTTTGAAGTGTATAAGTTATTGTGGTTGTATCGTATTGTATTGCATTACATTGCATAGTTTCTGTGACGATGAGCTGTAATGCTTAATTAGTTTAATAAAATATATTTTCTGTTCTGTTCTGTTCTGTTCTGTTCTGTTCTGTTCTATTGTATTGTATTGTATTGTATTATATTGCATGCTGTTATATTGTATTTAACATGGATTTCAGCAGTTTATTGTTGTATGTGAACGAAATCTGCTTCAGATAGTATTCTAAGCACTGCCAGAGATACATGACATAATAACCCACCCAGTCACATTATACTGACACTTGGCACACTAGTTCTAGAACTAGTCTCTAAATGCTGAGCACCAAGCGAGGAAGCAATATTCATTAAGATAGTCAACTACAACATTACAAATAATTATACTCTTCCTTAAGAACTGTTAATTAACTTTATTTAGAGCTTTTTAAGTGAAATATATTTGATAATATCACTGTTGGAAATTTGTGCAATTATAAATGATATTTTCACTGTTAAAGCGGGGCGGTAGTGTAATGGCTATAGTGTTGGCCACTCATGCCCGATGTTGCAGGTTTGATCCCCAATTCGACCTGATGCCTTTCATAAAACAACACTCAATACTGGTTCCATCTGGGAAGCGGACTTGAGAGTGGTTTATATAAGCTCTGAGCTTTCATTGCAATGGAACTAATATAAATTTGTATAAACCTTTTAAAAAAATTGGTGTAATTATAAATAGTATTTTCATAATTTTTAATCATGAAATTTAGATTAAAATTGTTTAATTTCAGTGAAATATCAATTTATTTTCACTTATTAACTCTGAAATGACCTTACATCTCTGTTCACTCCATATTCCATGCACAATGATATTTCACTGAAAACAAAACTTATACCAAAACAAATAAAACACACTTTTTCTTTATTTCTTTAAAATATCCAATTTTCAGTGATAAAAACATAATATTTTATTCAATGTAAAGTGTGTTTAATTATTATTTAACTCAAACAGTCTTATAACAAATAACAAAAAAAAAAAACACAAATCACAAAAAAACTGTTCTGAGGTAGAGCGTTATTATATAGTGTACCAGGTATAATTTCACAATCTTGCATGTTGTCTACAAAGCTCTTTAAATGACTTAAAAATAAAAAAAATAATTAAAATGGATAAAAAGCATCTCAATATATATGTTGTAACTTTGAGCGGGAAATCTATTTTAGTCTAACCCTAAATCACGTAGCCCAAGTTGGGAAATCTCTTCTCATTATATTATTTTGGCATATATAAATACCCTTTTTGCAATATGTATGGGGTCAGTGAGCGTAATAATAGGCATGGTCTATTGGAAAAAAATGTTTTTAGCCATTTTAAAATTAAGAAAAATCCTTATGTATATTCGCTGTAAAATGATTTAATTTGTTGTTCATTGTTATTGTTATAATAAATTTCTGTAATTCAAAAATCCTGATTTAAAATTAAATTCCCTTTAAAGGCACATAACCATAATGTTGAATTCATATTTTACTCTTGTTTAAGACTCTTATTATCGTAGTTATTTCCATTGTAAACGTGTTACAAAATAAAAACCTTACTGTCTGAAATTTCATATTTCAGAAATTATTATTAAGTTTGATAAAACTTATTAAAGTGCAGCCACACTAGTTTTGAAAATTTGACTGGAACAGCTTAAAAATGGTAACATATATTTCCTTTGATTGTGTTTTAATCATAGTGATAAAAATAGAAGGAAACCACATATTCAAATTATTACATAATTTGTTTATTTTTTAATGCAAATATAATGAGAGAAATTATGAATTTCATCAATTTACAAGAATTATGGCCCTTTCAAAAATAGAAACAAAATGGTGGATCTACTTCTAAGATATTTTAATATTTTATTTGCATTTAATAATAATAATGTAGATAAATAAATTTTAGAAATAGATTGAAACAAACTGTTATGAAAATTTCTGTATGTTCCTTTAAAAAAAAATGAAAACTGCAAACTTAAAATATTAATTTGGTCTATTGCAATGTGCTGTTGGAGTTGGTTGTTATGACATATGGTAATGGTGACTTAATTAAAATAAGAATAAAAGTAAACTAATAACTAGAAAAAATAAAAAATAAAAATAATATTTTGCTGTAACCATGGCAATAATATCTTTATAATATAATTCCTCTTTTGATTTCAAA
This sequence comes from Panopea generosa, assembly GCA_029582155.1. Lineage (NCBI taxonomy): Eukaryota > Metazoa > Mollusca > Bivalvia > Adapedonta > Hiatellidae > Panopea > Panopea generosa. The sequence goes on along the minus strand of CM055910.1, from coordinate 41,734,445 downwards.
TTATTTCAACTTTGCTTCTGTGGTCCAAGACAGTGAAAGGTAAAATTATGAATGATGCATCTAAGAGATCATGATCTTAGACTGGCTGCAATACAAGTGCATTTGGTTCCATTAACATTGAAAAAAGAATAAGTAAATAACCAGTAAAAATTATGTTAATATTTAAGTAAAGATAATTGGAACGGAAAGATAATTGGAATGGAAGTTAACTCATTATGTGCAGAAGATTTACTAATTCTGCTAATTGTGTACATTAAGGATGTCTCATAAGCCAATTTTGGCTGATTTTTTTATATTAGTTGAATCTTTTTTATTTATTATTGTATGATTTAGTTTATTAATAATTGAAAAATAAATTAAGGAAAAAATATAGTAATAGTATCAACATATTTAATTTTTGTAAATTACTTAATTTTTAACACACATCTAAATGTGGGCAAGATGGTTGCCGAGGATCTGCCACACTTACCGTAAAATTCTCGTAAATATTCGTTCCGTCATAATCATAAGTAGTATAATTATTTAGTGCCGCTTGTAGCGTATTAACTTAAGGGTTATATAGGCAATAAAACTGTCATATCAGCAGAGATAATATCTCCATCGCTCGTAAAGCACTGTAATGGATTTATATGAAATATGTCGCTCAATGCTTCATGCTGGAAGTCGTAGCCCGCTCCCGAGATCAGTGTATAGATGTTGTTTTTAATTTACAAACAAACAAATTTATGTATATGAAAAAACAACAATATTAATTAGTGAATTGACTATCTTGACATTTGATCAGATTTGAGCAGTATATACTTTTGGGAAAAAATTGCTAACAGTATAAGACTGATATACTTTAACTTAAAACTTAATAAAAAAATAAATTAAAAACAAAAAAAAAACTGTTAATTGAATACAGAGGAGTGCATTGATAATGAATGTGGTGTTTATCATGTATAAGGAAAATGTTGCTTATATAAATAATCTCTATATATTCTTCTGACAATAATGCACATTTTTATGCTCCACATATGTGCGTAGAATATGTGATCCTTTGTAGAGAATCGGATCCAAGACCGGGAGCCGGGGCTGGGGCTTGGGTTTGATCCTCTGCAAAGATTAAGACTTAATGTGGTGTCCTTTATTAAGACATTTTATTTGCATGTGCTTAGTACTGGTTTCACCCCGGAAGATATTGAGATTGATTTATCTAAATTGTTAGAACTTATTTCACAATCTACGTAAATAAGTTTAAAACAATATCTTTATGCTTATAAATGCTCATCATGTGATGGAAAGTGTGCATTAATATAATGTTAGTGGAATGTCAGTATTTCAAAACAAAAAAGGTATTTTTCTCAAAATTATTGATACCTACCATAGAAAAATATAATACCGCAATAGAAAAGAAAAATGTAAGTATTCATTGCACGATCTGTTACTCAATATAGTGAAAAAACAGATAAAATAATTTTTTCCACAGATAAAGTCTCTCGCTCCACATAGTAGCAATATTTATAACAGGGTTCCATTTAGCTCAAGAGAACTGCATTATATCAAGATCATAGCATATTTTTAAACTTTAAAACAAAAAAACTACTAATCAAATAGTTATAGTAAATTAAATATCTAGAAAGGAAGTAGAACAGTTCATTGATACGGTCTTAAATGTATGGGAAGCTGCCATCATGCTTAGATTAAAATTTTATTCTTTCAAAATTTTACATATCTTTATACCTTAATAAAATTGGTCCTGTTACCTATGTATCAGTTATCATAGCATGCCCAGAAATGTTTATATAATCTCAATTATAAACACGCTGTCTCAGTTAATTACCTCTGTTTTAATCACGCTTTCAATGGCCTGAAATAACAATTGTAATACACTGTATTTAGATAGCGAGCAACAACATGGTGGATTTACAAGAATTGTAAAATACATATAATACAGTATTGGTTATATTTATAAAAAAAAACAATTATAAAGATTTTTTATGTTTTTTTTAAAATGATCTTAACACTATTTTCAACACAATATAGGGTCTTCCGTGGCCAAGTGGTCTAAACGGCCGTCTCAAGATCACTTACCTCTCACAGCTAAGGTTGTAGGTTGGAGTCCCGCTCATTCCAAAAAGTTTATGTGAGAAAGTTTGCGAGTTACTTGTGAAAGGACAGTGATTCTACTCAGTCTGAGGTCTTCCTCCACCAGTTAAACTGGATATGCCATAATATATAACATGAAATGAGTTGGAAATGGCGTTAAACCCCATTAAAAAAAAACACCTTAACATGTTCAACAAACTTAACCACAAGCCAACATAACATGTTCAACAAATTTAACCACGAGCCACCTTAAAATATTTAACAAATTTAACCACGAGCCACCTTAAGATATTTAACAAATTTAACCACGAGCCACCTTAAAATATTTAACAAATTTAACCGCAAGGCACCTTAAGATATTTAACAAATTTAACCACAAGCCACCTTAAGATATTTAACAAATTTAACCAAGAGCCACCTTAAAATATTTAACAAATTTAACCACAAGGCACCTTAAAATTAACCACAAGCCACCTTAAAAAGTTTAGAAGTTTTGAAGTATGTATGAGCAACGTTAAGACATATTGGCTTGGCAGGGTTTTAAGCTGCAATCTCCTTCACATAGTTTGCTTTATTATACTTGAGAGAAAATTACTCAGATATGCCTAATTATATTCCACATTTCCCAGCCAAAAGACTTAAAAGTATTCTTAATTACTTTTTAGGGAAAATGAGATTTTATCGTGACCCTCCTTAATGTTATACTTTCTTGTCGTGGGAGATAATAGACAGCAGATATTGTTTTGTGAACTCTGCACACTTTGCGATACAGTTTCGTTTGTGTTTGCCACGCGTGCACTACTCATGTAGTATGTGCAGGCTTCATCAGTTGTTATGACAGGTTTTCAAGGTATTGTCCACAAAACATTCTAAACAGACACATCAGCGTTAGATAGAGCTGATGCAGTTATGCAGGAGTTTTGTTTGGGCGGGGAGGAGGCAAGGAAGCTAAAACTTTGAAAGATTCTTGGAGAAAGTGCAGGAGGTGTTTATCATTTTTTTGGCCAAATTTTCAGTAATTACAATTGCCTTCTTCAAATTTATAGTCGCCTCCTTCTAATATATGGTTAACTCCTTCTAAATTATGGTTGCCTTCTAAATTATGGTTGTTTTCTGCTAAATTATGGATGCTTTCTTATAATTTATGATTGCTTTCTTATAAAATATGGTTACCTTTTTTTAAATTATGGTTGCATTCTTTTAAATTATGGATGCCTTCTTTTTTAATTATGGTTGCCTTTTTTAAATTATGGTTGCCTTCTTTTAATTACAGTTGCCTTCTTTTTAATAATAGTTGCCTTTTAAATTATGCTTGCCTTTTTCTAAATTATGATCGTCTTCTTCAAAATTATGATTCCCTTCTTTAAAATATTCCAAGTTACAATAATTGCCTTCTTTCAAATGAAAATTGCTTTCCTCAATATGACAACTACATGATGTAACTGAGCTGGGCAACAGAAAATTACTAATACATGATTGTACACTATATATGCATACATGAATAGATGTATCTGAGCTGGGAACAAGTAAAAAAGCATAAAAGAAGCCACCTGCAAATCGTTGGACTGGAACTCTGTCAATCACATATTTGTCATTCCTTCAGGTAACCAGCCTGACCACTGAGTCGCTGTTTATTGGTCATTTCTTGTCTAGATTTGACAGTGTCATTAGTATGTTGCCCCTGGCAACAATATCTGACAAATAGCAGGGACTGATCACACCACACACAGAGGAGTTGAGTGGAGAAAAATAGAGAATACTCTAAGTCGAGTGCCTTTTCCTACATAATTTATTGGTTTCGGCTACGGAAATGTAACAAAGCGAAAGTCTGTTGATTTGGCCTTTGTTTGCATTTTCATGAAAAACCTAATAAACTCTATGGAAAGGCACTTCTAATATTCTATATATTCTACATATCTCAGGTGTGCATCCAGGAGTTAAGTTCATGGGGGTGGACTTAGGAGGAACATATGTTTTTAAGTACATGTAGTGGATTTTAATGAAATATGGGGATTTAGAGGGGTTGGGGGAGCATACAACGTTTTTTTTAAAGATTAGATCCTCAATTGTATCCTTTTGACTGAAAATATAATTGTAAAGATTTCAGTTGCAACATCTTGAACATAACTTGAAGAAAAATGTTATTTGAATGAACACATTTCATTACCTTCCAAATAAATTGAAGTTAATTAGGTCACCCCTTTAGTGTGTCAAATGAAGACTCAATGATGATAGAATAAAATACATATCTTATAATCTACTACTTGACCATGTAAATCAACACATCATACAAATTGGTATAAACAAGGGTCAGAAACCAGCGAATATCATCTACCACTTTCAATAACTGACTCCTATTTAGTATATACTTAAATACTTAAAAACTTAATTGGAAATAAAGCAGCCAGATGATCATGATTTTAGACTGGTTCCAGTAAAACTACAAATTGGTTTCAGTGATATTGAATATATAATATTATATAAAAATCCTGTCAAAATTATATTTAACGTTTTTCAGTATTTAAGTAAATGTTGGTGAAACAGAGGTCTGTGTGGTGTATAAGGATGTAAAAATAAACATAAAGGTGTAAGATTGGATAAGGATAAAGAAGAAATAGTTTAAACTAAGGATGGAAGACTAAAAAATAAGACTGGCTCAAGAGTAACACTATAATAGAACAGAAGAGTTAAAAAAATAATGTTTTGTATAAAAAAAATGGATGGAAGTGTTGTTGTTTGAGAGGCATTGGGTTGAGCTAGGGATCAAATCTGCGACCTCTTGAAAGTAAAACGGTTCATATAACTGTTACATCATTGTCATATTGACTGAAAGATTGTTGACAGGGATGCTGTAAAACATGTATAAGCTGCACCTCTATTAAGCAGCCACATTTGTTATTTCCCATTTATATGCTTTCAATGCAAATTAACCAGCATTAAATAACAACCTGTCTTAAAAGGCCAATTTTGTTTTGTCCCTTGACTGGTTGCTTAAAAGAGGTTTGACTCGAATATTAAACACCATTCAACAATATATCATGTTCAAGGTTGGAAGGCAATTTAGATGGAGAAGAGATTTAATACAATTTGTAGTTATTACTGTAATGATTTTCGGCTTCTAATGAGTCTGGTAAGTAATTAGCAATAATGGGAGAAATTGTGATTAAAATTAATTGGGTGATAATTAAAACCAAGTATTGATGTCATTCTGAAATGTTGAAATGTTTATTACCCACCAGATTGCCACAGAGTGGAGCATGTGGGCTCACTGGTAGAGCATTGGAGCCAGGAGTGGGTTGGGGGAGGGGGGGTTTGAGTTTGATCCTCCATCGTGGGGGCTAATGTGGTGACCTTCAGTATGACTCTGCATTGTTGTGCTTGGTACTGGTTCTACTCAGGAAGATTCGGAGCATGATTTGTCTTAGTTGTAAGAACTTGTTTCACAATCGAAGTAAAATTAGTAAGTTTGAAACAAGAATAACCATTTACAATGGACACTCGATTTGTCCATGAGTAAGTTGCAGCCTCTGATCAGCAGTCTGCATTGTTTCACTCTTGGTCATTAAAAATTATCTTCAGTTACAAATATTTGATAAAATAAAAAATTGAACAGTTTATTATAAAGATTCATGAAGTTGATCATAAAGGAACAGCTTAGAGTTAAACTGCCATTCTGTAAATTTCCTGAACAACAGCTCGTTAGTTCACAAATTGGAAGTTTTCAACACATTTTTTTTATAGTACATTTCTATGAAAACAATTTTTTTAAGACATTTTCTTCATTGTATATTTGTACAATATTGTACTTGAATCTGAGTGCTCAACACATTTACAATTTGAATTTTCTATGGTAGTCCTCATGGCTGAAAATTAAGTGAATGGCTTCCATATGTCAGACAACGGGAATCAGTGATCACATGGGACAGGACGAAGTTTTACACTGACAAAGTATTAACAGAGCTATATACACATTATATGATGTTTAATCTGATTACATCTAGGAAGAAAACAGATAAAGCATTGGTCTAAATATAATGAACAACAAAATCAAGGTTAAAATTGCAAATAGCTTGTTAAAATGTTCACCAATGAAATCAAGTCTTTAATTGCGAATTTGTCAGGTGATTAGCAGTGTGTCTATGTGAAACATTTTGCAATGATGTTTTCAGCGTAATAGGTGCACATGCACTTCATGTGGAAACAATACCTGTCAGAGGTATGAGCATAATGTGTAACCATTAAGGAATGAAAACATTAAAGTCTTGCTAATTATTAGTATACCGTCCTACTGTAAATAATCGGTCAATATCATTTCTTTCCATGAACATGGTATGCTTTTATGACCCTAACAAATATGTTGTTGTTTTTTTTGTCGTTCAGTATTTTAGTGCCAAGTTAGGATTCGGACTCATTATTGGACACATGGCAGTATTGATATTGATATAACGCATGTCCACCTGTCATGAACATAAGTTATTATATAATGAAATTTTATTTTATCATTTCATTATGTACTATTCGCATAATAAATCGAGTGGGGTGAGGGGGTGGGTGGGCGGGGGGTGTTAACTCGTTGAAATAATACCAATTGGATTTAGCTAAAATAATGTTGGAAACTGATGCATGCAGCTATTGTCAACGAGTGATTTATGTCCCTTTACAAAATACAACAAAATTAAGATACGTTCCATATTTATGCGCAGTGTTTCTGGGAAAAAAATGCTATAAGTGTTTAAATACTTAATATGTATGTTTAAAATCTCATTATCAGTTTTAATCAAAATATGAATGGTTTGGTATTTTAATTTTTTATATCTCAATTCTATGATATGTCAATATAATGTCAATACCCCACCCAGTCACATTATACTGACACCGGCCAGACCTAGAACTCTCCTCTAAATGCTGAGCGTCAAGCGAGGAAGCTTTTAATACCATTTTTAAAGTCTTTGGTATGACCCGGCTGGGGATTGAACCTACAACCATCCGCATGTGAGGCGGATGCTCTACCACTAGACCACGCCGCGGTCTCTGTCTTAGATGAAACAAATTCAACAATATGTAACAAAATAAATATGACGGCCCAAAACTTATTCATGTGACTCATTTGATGCGTCACAAAAAGCTGCCATTTTAAGTGGGAAATCTGTTTTAGTCTAATGGGTGTGTATGCCAAGTTTTTGCCTGTATAAATAGACATAAAGGCTTAGTGAGTTTATATATCATGGAAAGTTAACCAGTACTCTAACACACCCAATCTCAGCAAGATAATATATACGGACAAAGTGATTTTGCCAATTCTAAAATTTTGAAAAATGCTGATATATAAATCCTTTAAGTATTTGCATAGATACAGTTGTATTACACACATACATATGGTAGATACAGTTGTATTACACATATATATGGTAGATACAGTTGCATTACACACATACATATGGTAGATACAGTTGTATAACACATATATATGGTAGATACAGTTAGATACAGTAATATTACACATATATAATTTTATGGTAGATACAGTTGTATTACACACATACATATGGTAGATACAGTTGTATTACACACATACATATGGTAGATACAGTTGTATTACACACATATATATGGTAGATACAGTTGTATTACACATACATATGGTAGATACAGTTGTATTACAAATATATATGGTAGATACAGTTAGATACAGTAATATTACACATATATATATATATATAGATGTTGCTCTCTGTTAATTCAACCGTATCTGAGCAGTAAACCTGTCATAGTGTTAAAAGTTAGATAAACACTATTTATAACTGTCTATACTTTACAACTGCATTTTGAATATGCCTTAAAGCAAATATATATACAACAAATTCAACACAAATGTATTGAAGAAGTGGTTTGTTTTTTAGTGTTGTAGTAGATTAAATTATTTATAAAGGTTATACTACTTCTCATTAGACATATTTCAGAAATAATGCTAGGTAAGTAGTCAATGACTAGCAGAGATAATATGTCTATTACTGGTTATCCACCTGGGTGAGTCAATGAATGATGATAAGGTGATTCCAGGAATGATGATTGGATGATTCCAGGAATGATGATCGGGTGATTCCAGGAATGATGAACGGGTGATTCCAGGAATGATGATCGGGTGATTCCAGGAATGCTGATCGGGTGATGCCAGGAATGATGATTGGGTGATTCCGGGAATGATGAACGGGTGATCCCAGGAATGATTATTTGGGTGATTCCAGGAATGATGATCAGGTGATCCAGGAATGGTGATTCGGTGGTTCCAGGAATGGTGATTCATTGATTCCAGGAATAATGATAAGGTGATTCCAGGAATGCTGATTGGTTGATTCCAGGAATGCTGATCGGGTTATGCCAGGAATGATGATCGGGTGATTCCAGGAATGAGGATAAGGTGATCCAGGAATGGTGATTGGGTGATTCCAGGAATGATGACAAGGTGATCCAGGAATGGTGATTCCAGGAATGATGATTTGGTGATTCCAGGAATGGTGATTCATTGATTGCAGGAGTGATTCATTGATTGCAGGAATGATGATTGGGTGATTCCAGGAATGATGATTGGGTGATTCCAGGAATGGTGATCAGGCGATCCAGGAATGGTGATTCTGTGATTCCAGGAATTGTTATTCATTGATCCCAGGAATGATGATCGGTTGATTCCAGGAATGATAATTGGATGATTCCAGGAATGATGATCAGGTGATTCCAGGAATGCTGATTGGGTGATTCCAGGAATGATGATCGGGTGATTCCAGGAATACTGATTTTTGTCTGTCCATTCTTTGTCAATCCATCTGTCTGTCACATAATCTTGTTTGGAGAGTTTCTCCAACATTTGTGGTACTTGCTAGAAAGGATCAGTATAGGTCCATATCCCTTTCATTTCTGGTTCAGTGATTTTTTTAATGAATTATGGTCCTTTGCATTTCCTGAATTAAAAATATTGTCATAAAAATGTACTCCTCAGAACAGTTAATATATAGGTGATATCTAAAAACTGTATTACATTCTTTGTCCATCGGATTAATTATTTGTTTGCATATACATTTATTTTATCTGCATTACAAGGGATTATTATTTAAACTTTAAAACGAAATTGTTGCTTAAAAATGTAAAGATCATTGCAAAGGTTTTTGACTGAGTTATGGCCCTTTTCAAAGTAGTGTCATTGCATCTTCTCTTGAACTATTGGTGGATCAGTGTGAGGTCTAGTTGCACATATCCCATTGACATTCAAGTTCAATGATTATTTGATCGAAAGTGACAATATAAACAAAGGTAACCATAGCAACAACTATTACTTCTACTACTTCACATCATTCAATACAACCCATCATCTCAAATACTATCTCAACATCAGAATAAATCCAGAGATGAGATTATTTACTGATATTTAGAGAAACACATAATTACAAAAACAAATAACAAATAACTTTTTTGTTTATGAATGTAAATGATGGAGATAATGAACGATGTCACATATGTTATATATCTGCTGATTGTATCAGCTGGAGAGTGATGATGATCCTTATCACAAAATTACCTGCAACCTGTCTCCCTCTTATACACATATGGTATGTTAGAATAATGCAAACAAATTTCATTGGTGAAATTAAAAGTTGACTGTCCTTTAGTAACAATATAGCTGAACCGCAGTCCGTAATGTGTCTGATTGTCGATCCAGAGGCTGCGAGTTGATAATTATATAATAATGCTATTTATAATGATAATTACATGATAATGATGTTGATAATGATAACTACAAGATAATGATGTTGATAATAATTACATGATAATGATAATTACATGATAATGATAATTACATTATAATGATAACGATATTTATAATGATAATTACATGATAATGATGTTGATAATGATAACTACAAGATAATGATGTTGATAATAATTACATGATAATGATAATTACATGATAATGATAATTACATTATAAAATGATAATGATATTTATAATGATAATTACATGATAATGATGTTGATAATGATAACTACAAGATAATGATGTTGATAATAATTACATGATAATGATAATTACATGATAATGATAATTACATTATAATGATAACAATATTTATAATGATAATTACATTATAATGATAACAATATTCATAATGATAATTACATAGATAAGGATAATTAGGGATATGTTAATGATAGTTATGTTTAAAACAATAGTTATGGATATAATGTGTTAATTATGAATATATGATAATATTAAAGATAATGATACTAATGATAATGACAATAACAGCATCACAAAAAATAAATAATAAGATCAAGAATGATGCTAAACACAAACCCATTGTTATAACCATAAAATTGACAACATTGACAGGAGTAACTAGAATAAACATTCTACCTGTGTTATAACTATAAAACTGACAAAGTTGACAAAGGTAACAATAATAAAAAAAGTGATTTAATAATAATAAAATAATGACTACCAGTATAACTTATACCACATATCAACTACTAATTTTGATACCACAAGTCAACTACTAATTCTGATACCACAAGTCAGCTACTAATTCTGATACCACAAGTCAGCTTCTAATTCTGATACCACAAGTCAGTTACTAATTCTGATACCACAAGTCACCTACTAATTCTGATATCACAAGTCAACTACTAATTCTGATACCACAAGTCAGCTACTAATTCTGATACCACAAGTCACCTACTAATTCTGATATCACAAGTCAACTACTAATTCTGATACCACAAGTCAACTACTTATTCTGATACCACAAGTCAACTACTAATTCTGATACCACAAGTCAACTACTAATTCTGATACAAAAAATCAACTACTTATTCTGATACCACAAATCATCTACTAATTCTGATACCACAAGTCACCTACTAATTCTGATACCACAAGTCAACTACATGTACTAATTCTGATACAACAAGTCAACTACTAATTCTGATACTACAAGTCAACTACTAATTCTGATATCACAAGTCAGCTACTAATTCTGATACAACAAGTCAACTCCTAATTCTGATACAAGTCAACTACTAATTCTGATACTACTACTACGACAACGACTACTACTACTTCTACAATCACCACCATCACCACCAATACCACTCTTTACACTGCTACTCCACTTCTATTATTTATTTATTAACAATCAAGTGAGATGTGTTCTATGCACAACCACCACCACCACATTATCAAATACAGAAAGATGTATAATTACACAAATGTGTCAAAACTCGTTAGCTGCCGAATCTCCATATAATATACATTTATACATTCATTATATGTGAACATTCATTATATGTGTATATTCAGTTTATATGTATATAAATTATATGTATACATTCATGACAGTCAAACCCGTGTAAGTGGTCACCTCTGTTAAGCAGCCACCTGTCTTAAACAACTGTATTTTCTAATTTCCCATTTCTATGCTTTCAGAGTAAATTAACCTGTATTAAGCAACAACATCTCTTCAAAGGCTAATTTTGCTCCTTCTCTTGATTGGCTGCTTAAGACAGGTTTGGCTGTATTTGTGTATATACATTTAAAATTATGTTTATTTCTAAACATGTTTCACACTTTGTCTTAGATATTCCATGATTTCGATTTGCTTGCTTTTGTAGTTGCTGCTGGTGCTGCTACTGATGATGATTATGAAATAATATGGAACATGATATATCTTTTTAATGGTCACCATTGTTTTTAACAGCAACTAAGAGCAGTGAGATCACAGGAAATACATGAAGGGTGTTAGAATATTTATTTTATGAATTATGTTGATTTCTCAGGAAATTATTTCTGTTAATTTCACCTGAGAATAGTGAAATTATAAATGTAATTTTCAGTTCTCAATCATAAAAAAAAAGATATATTGCTTTCAGTATAATGTCATTCAAAATTCAAAGCAAGGCAGAAGTGTAATGGATAGAGTGTTAGTCGCTCACGCCAGAGGTTGAGGGTTCCACCCCTGGTCGACCTGATGCCTGTCATAAAACAACACTCTATACTTGTTCTACCCAGGGAGCGGACTTGAGAACGGTTCATATAAGCTCTGGTCTTGCTAAAATAAATTAGTATAAACTAAACTGAACTAAATCTAATATGTGCTCACTTGTATACAATACTAAAATTGACATACTCTGACTTCATTGGCCTCGCCATCCGTGGCCAAACCACATCTATGATCAGTCAGTATAGAGAAAAAGATATCACACTAAAATCAACAATTATTTTCTATTAGTTGTTTTTATTTATGTCATTTTGTATTCATAAAAAAATGATGGAATTTCGGACAGTATCAATTTTATACATATATAAATATTTGCCATTTTCGGTGACAGAATCAACTCTTAAAACTGTGAAACTGTCAGAAAAAAAAGTATTTGATAGATTTTTATACTTTAGTAATCTCATTTTTGTCACAAAGTTAAGTACTGCAGAGTCACTTTTTGCCAAAAAGTGTTTTACTGTCCACCTCTGTCCAGCTAACATGTAATACACATGTTGATGTTCAGCTGACCAATCAAATTCCATCATGACCAAGGTTGTACCTGTCATGTTACTCTGTCAATTGTGTCATCCATTGTCATAAATCAAGAGTAAATCAGGTGTTAAGCGACTACAGGGATCATAACCGCAGCTAGATGACAATTTACTAACATATTGATGTATCAAACAAGCAAACAACGACCCCAGACTATCTGGGAGCATAGAAGCGAGAGAGCCGTAAGCCTCTGATTTCACGGGCAATGGTTTGATGTTGTTTAATGATGTAGGAGTCACAGTACAGACCAATAAAAATTGCCATGAAACACCAATCATGGGGTTCATCAAGTTATCGCCACGGCTACAAACTGTCGTATGGTTTAATAGCTATATACTGTAATTACGTATTGTCATCATGGCAAGGGGGCGGGGACTTGGTTTTTTTAATACTTTTTACAAGCCATCTAATCATCTTTGCTATCCCTAGCTATTACGCTGTCAATTAACTACCTATTAATGAATTAGCGGCTATGTTGCATTTCGTTTATGAATACCAAGTATCAATTAGCATATTTTGCATTGAATTTTTATAAGTTTGTGTGGATACATTTTTTTTTTATGGTTTAAACCTTTGATAGAAAAAATTGAATTGACTGACAACTCCGTTATATTAAGATGTATGCATCTTGAATAAAAAGGGAAAAAGTTTTACATTATTTTAAGACTGACTTTTATAAGAATGGTGTAGTGTGTTTTATTTATAGGCTGGTATCTTTTAATTGAAGAAGACAAAAAGTGTCTGAATTTAAATTAGTCAATTTATTGATATTTATGGAAATGTGAATATTTTAATATTACAGTTATTTAGATGAAATCTGCTTGAATTTTGCATCTGCTTTAATGTTCTGACCACAATTTCTGTGTTACTTGTAAAGCAAGTGAATATTTAAAAGTGTGTCTGCTTTTGAATGAGTAGACTTGAATTCTACCGTCTGCTTTTGAACAAATCAACTTGAATTCTACTGTCTGCTTTTGAACAAATAGACTTGAATTCTATTGTACATCATGAAATTATCTGGATCTTGCATGTAATAAATTCAAATGGATACTAAATGTGCTGGATGGGTTGATAGTGACAGTTGATGTTGTGATATACTGAATATTAGATAGGCCGAGGCCAAATATTTCTGTGTTTTTTGCATTTGACATGATGGGATTATTCAATAGGTAGGTGGAAGTATAAAATTATGTTTGTTTTGTATCGTAATGATGTTGGGTAATGCAGATGGGTTTTTTATTTAGAAAATGTTATTATCAAAATTATTATTATTATTGAGCACACGGAGTAACGTGATGCGAAACTTCATTGCAAAACTGCGACTGATTTTGTGTCACTGCAGCGAAGTCACATTGCAATTAAGTCTGTAAAATTTCTGGTGCCTGTCGTATGATAGCACAGAGCTTGCAAAAAAATTTGATTATACAGAAGTTATACCGGTTTTGAAATAAAGATGTTTTAGATGTTGAATATAGTTCTGTATACGTATTTATGAAAGGGACAACATTATGAATATAAACAACAGAAATACATTTTCTTCAGACATAAATAAAAGTACCTAATTTTTATAAATTTTTTGTTATTTTTCAAAGAATGATGATGTGGAGCGGGTGGTCTTACTGGAAGAGTATTGGGCCTAGGACCGGAAGATTATAGGTTCGATCCTCCCACACAGCTGCGTGTAGTGTACTCGAAAAAGAAACTTTGTCTGCTTGCTCTATCCAGTAAGACTTCCAGCATGATTTGCCTAGGTTGTAAGAACTTGTTTCACAATTGAAGTAAAAATAAAAAAATTTTAAACTTCGCAGATAGATGCGTATTCCATCAAGGAATGAGTGGATCATAACAGACAGTCAATATTTGACAACTACTTAATGTATTTCTCCTAATTAAAGCACCCAGGAGCATTTAGTAGGAGAAATATGGTATAGGAAAAATTAACCCATGATTTCTGACAACTAAGGTATAATTTACTATCATCTATAAAACAGAACTATTATCCACCTTAAAACAGATACAGCCATTCAGAAGAACTCAATTAATTTCATATCCAGTCTTCGTCTTGACTTTATGCATATAAACGTAATTATAAAACTTAATTATAAAACTTAATTGTAAAACTTAATTATAAAAATAAGTATAAACATAATTATAAAACATAATCATAAACCATAATTATAATACGTATTTATTGGAATATATTTAAATAACTGATGAACACCTGCTTTCAATGTTTACATGTTTATATATTTGGTTTCTGTTGTTGTTGCTGATGCTACTGCTGATGTTAATATTAAATACACTTAATATATAATATATATCTTAAACAAGGTCTTCTGGCAGACACATCCAAATTTACATGGTGGCATTTGTATATGGGTTTTAATACATGAGTTGCCTTCTCAAAATAAAGACATCATTATTATGACTACATGTTTATTATTATCATAGTTATTATCATTTTACTAATTTAACTATCTTTTATTTATAATTGAGCATGTATATTTAATGTAAATTGTATATGTGTGCTTTAACCTGAATAAACATCCAGCACAACCACTACTACTAACTCAACTACTACTACTACTACTACTACTACTACTACTACTACTACTACTACTACTACAACCACAACAATTACTGCTACTACTTCTACTACTACTACTACTACTACTACTACTACTACTACTACTACTACTACCACCACTACTACTAATTACTGCTACTACTTCTACTACACTACTATTATTACTACTACTACTACTACTACTACTACTACTACTACTACTACTACTACTACTAGTACTACTATTACTACTACTACAACTACTACTACTACTACTACTACTACTACTACTACTACTTCTACTACTACTACTACTACTACTACTTTTACTACTACTACTACTACTACTACTTCTACTACTACTACTACTACTACTACTACTACTACTACTACTAAGACTACTACTACTACTACTACTACTACTACTACTACTACTACTACTACTACAACAACTATTTCTACTACTACTACTACTACTACTACTACTACTACTACTACTACACTACTAATACTTACTACTACTTCTTCTATTACTACTACCACCACTACTACTACTACTACTACTACTACTACTATCACTACTACTAATACTTACTACTTCTTCTTCTATTACTACTACTACTACTACTACTATCACTACTACTAATACTTACTACTTCTTCTTCTATTACTACTACTACTACTACTACTACTACTACTACCACTACTATCAACACTTCTACCAACACTTCTACTACAATGATTACTACTACTACTTCTACTGCCACTTCAACCACCACTGTCAACATAAAGAGGTCTTTGATTCAGTTTTGAAAATGGATTTAAATACAGGACTATTTAAATATGATATCATCTTCATGTTCATTTTTTGGCTTTTTTTTTTATTCTCAGTACTGACCCAATGCATTCATTCATTCAATTCATTCAATTCATTCAATTCATTCAATTCATTCAGTTCATTCACCCACCCACCCACCCACTCACTCACTCACTCACTCACTCACTCACTCACTCACTCACTCACTCACTCACTCACTCACTCACTCACTCACTCACATTTAAAAATAAAGGCCACAGTACAAATATTGCATGTAGTATAAAATATTTATAAGAGAAATTGTATATCTGCGGGATGTTATATATAGTATACTACTTATTAACTAAACCAAAATAGAAATAAATCATACATTTACCATTATTATGTAACAACAGCTAGGTAGCACACCAACTGTAAGAAAATAACTATATATTATTTTAAATCAATGTTATTTTACATTGATTATAAAAAAATTGTTAACAACTTGCACAGATCTTACTTCATGGATACCTGGGTATCTTAGAATCAGTACTTTATTTAGGGAAGGTCTTGGCTCCAATCCCTGTTCCAATACCCAACTACTAGACCATGCACTTTAAATAAGTATATACTGCAGTGGTGGTCTAGGGAGAGAGTGACCGCCTCCCATGGGGGAAGGTCATGGGTTTGATACCCGATCCGGTCATACCAAATCCTAGCAAAATGGTACTAGAAGCTCACTTGGTGATCAGCATTAAGAGGATCATTCTAGGTCTGATAGGCCGGCCCTGTGACTGGGTGGGGTATCATATCATGCATCTGCTGCATGGTACTCCAGTGTGGCAGCGCTTAGAATACTGTCTCAAGTAGACACTGTCACGATATAACAGAAAATGTTTTGAAAGTGATGCTTAAAACACCATACAATAATAACAACAACATCAAACTAATATAAATATCAGTTGCTCATTGTTGGTTTTTTTTTTTGGTCCAAAGTTTAATAAAACATCCAAAGTTAAATAAAACAAACATTTTACAAATTCTACATCATGAGAAATTAAATAGTAGTATAAACAATTTATAAAATCTTTTCTGCGTATAGTGATTGTTGTTTGGAGGGGGCGGAGGAGTGTGTCGGTGTAAAGGGGGTATGTATTCCAGACAGTTAAATACCCCTCCAGATGTCATTATACATTTATTTCATCTATCTGAAATGCCAGCATTTTTTAGAAACAATTAAATGAGGAATCTAGCCCTGAGTGACTGCCCTTATAGTTAAGGAATGATACCAGATAAGGAACTGCATGTTTAGATAGATAATTCCGTGAGGGTTAAGGCCTTTAGGTGGAAGCTAGATAACGGACGTTCTTAGATGCATTAAGGATCATTGAAATTATGCTAGAAATCTTATTTTTTTAATGAAGTAACTATTGATATGACAGACCAATATGTGCCTATATTTTTTTCAAAGTATTAAGGGGTGGTAGACAATGAGAATGTTCCATTTTAGCCCTTAATTTCCAAGTTTTGCTAATGAATTCTTCGTTTTATCTTTATTGATTATTTAAAAAAAGACGACTGACAGACAAGCAATGTGTAGTTAGTAGAGTCACTCTGATTTTGGTTTACATTTAATCTAGTCACAAAAAATTGAAAATACAGTCAAACCTGTCTTAAGCAGCCAGACAAGGGAAAGCCCAAAAGTGGCCTTTTAAGACAGATTATTGCTTAATACAGGTTAATTTGCTCTGAAAGCATAGAAATGGGAA
The DNA here is from genome assembly GCA_029582155.1 of Panopea generosa. Lineage (NCBI taxonomy): Eukaryota > Metazoa > Mollusca > Bivalvia > Adapedonta > Hiatellidae > Panopea > Panopea generosa. Next base: position 41,716,646 of record CM055910.1, on the reverse strand, counting down.
ATAGAAAATATGGTTGGTTAAGACAGGTGGCTGCTTAAAAGAGGTGACCACTTACACAGGTTTGACTGGAATAATGAACTTTAAAATAATTCTATAATACTGTGACACCCACTCCCAAATGGATTCCTCCAGGTAAAATTAATTTTGCTTATTTCAAATTTTCTTGAAGACTTGTTAATTACTCATAGATGTATCCAAAATTTCTTAACATAAAGATTAAGTTGATTAAAATCGTGATTAGGATGATAAAAATTAGAGGGGGGGGGGGGGGAGAAGGGGGTATAGTATAGTAAAATGACCCTGGAGTCATATTACATCATGGGTCAAAATACTAGACTCCAGCAATGAGGTATTTAAAAATAATCAAACCAGACTTGAAATCTACAAGTTAAGTAAGTCAGCAGTGTCATTTTGTTTTCCATAAAAAAAGCATTTGTTACCAGTCATTAGATAAGCGATGTTTGTAGGTACAACTTTTGGGTTGAAAACTGCGATGGTCACAACCATCTTTCTGGCTATTCTTGATACTTTTGTGTGAAAAATATTAATAAGATATATAGCTTGAATGGCTCAGATGTGAATCTCATAAGGCTTCCCAAGCCTCATTGTTGTATTTTTAAAATGAAATATAGCAGGTGTGAATTGTGTAATAAAAAATAATTAAAAAAGCTTTAATCATCGGTAATTATCTGAGATTTTGATATAAAAAATAATTTCAAATAAAAAAGGAGATCCATTTGTTGTATTTAGGAAGCAGTTTGTTGTGATGGCTTAGGTATAATGAAAACAAAGAAAAATACAAGAAATTAGAGATTTTTTATTTCTCCAAATCGTTTGTATTTAATGTATACACAGTCATATGGGAGGTAATTTGAGATTGTATGAGTAAGGGAGATAATGGTGCAGTTGTGATATTATGTTAAATTGGAAATATTTTTTATTGGCATATTTCATTAAATGAAATTGGAGGAATTTAAAGTTAGTCTTGCTTTAAATATAAGTTTTATACAGAATATTTGGAAAACTCTGTATAAAATGTTTCAATCAATTCTGCGAAAGGATTGCTATTTCAAATTGTCAGGTTTTAATTAAACTTAAAAAGAAAAATATTTGATTATATTTTGAGAATCTCTCAAGATGCACATGTTGATTGTTTAGTTAAATATTTGAGTCAGTAGGTTGAGAGTTTGATGCCTTGCCAGGTGAAGCCAGAGACTTCAAAAATCATAAAAAAATCATTTTTCCTCTCTCATTATTTAGGGTTAGCTCTGGGACTGCTTGGATCAGTGCCTGGGTTAAATGTGACTGGGTGGGGTGTTATAACATGTGTCTGTGGCAGTATGAAAGTTTCTGTGTGGCAGAGCTTAAAATATTGTGTAAAATAGACAGCATTGTGACAGGATTGAAAGATTATTGAGAGTATTTGAGCACAAAAGAGTGAAATACAGCACAGCACAAAATAGCACAGTAAAATAGAGCAAATCAAACAGCACAATATAGCACAGTAAAATTCAGCACAGCACAATATAGCACAGTAAAATACAACACAGCACAGTGAAATACAGCACAGCACAATATTGCTCTGTAAAATACAGCAAAGCACAATATAGCACAGTAAAATACAGCACAACACACAGCACAGCACAATATAGCATGGTAAAATACAGCACATCACAATATAGTACAGTAAAATACAGCACAACATACAGCACAGCACAACACACAGCACAGCACAATAAAACACATTAAATACAGCAAAGCACAATATAGCACAACACACAACACAGCACAATATAGCATGGTAAAATACAGCACATCACAATATAGTACAGTAAAATACAACACAGCACAGTGAAATACAGCACAGCACAACACACTGCACAACACAATAAAGCACATTAAATACAGCAAAGCACAATATAGCACAGTAAAATACAACACAACACACAGCACAGCACAACACACAACACAGCACAATATAGCACATTAAAAAACAGCACAGCACAATATAGCATGGTGAATTACAGCACAACACACAGTACAGCACAATATAGCACAGTCAAATACAGCACAGCACAATATAGAACAGCAAAATACAGCACAACACACAGCACAGCACAATATAGCACAGTCAAATACAGCACAGCACAATATAGTACAGCAAAATACAGCACAACACACAGCACAGCACAATAAAGCACAATAATATACAGCACAACACAGACTGCAGAACAATAAAGCACAGTACAAAACAATACAACTTGAAACAGTACAAAAATAATACAGCACAGCAGGTATCACAGTACAATAAAACACAGCAGTACAGCACAGCATGCACCACAGAACAATATAACATAGTATAAAACAAAACATCATGAAACAGTACAATATAATACAGCACAGCACACATCACAGAACAATAAAACACAGCAGTACAGCACAACACAATGCAATTAAAGCAAATACAAAAAAATACAAATAAGCAAAACACAGCAGAGTGCAGCGCAGCACAGCACAGCACAGCACAGTTCAGCACAGCACAATACAGCACAGCACAGCACAGCACAATACAGCACAACACAGCACAATACAGCACAGCACAATACAAAGTAAGTAACAATTAGTTCATCATATATGTGGAGTAAAAATTCCTGTATGGAAATGTTGAATCTATTGTTTTATTATGTGTTATCTAAGAAACTTACATTGTGTGACCTTATGCTGAGTAACATACAGAAATAGAAAAATGATTAATGGTGGTTAATAATGAATTTTGTGTCTAAGTTACTATACAATATAGAAATGGGTAATCTATCAAAATACATTTTCTACCTAAGACTAAGTGAAGATTGCATCAGAGGACACCACGATTTTGATTACAACTGTGCGCTAACACAATAAATATACATATAGATTTACTTAAATTGATTGATTGAATATTAAGCGTCATTTTTATGCCACCGAGGGCTAACAGACGATCAGTTAATCTAATCACTGTTTCCTGGGATTAACCAGTACTTGAGCACATCCCATCTCCGCAAGTAACTGATAACTTTCCCACTTGAATCAGTGGTGAGAGACGAATGATAATGAAACACAATGTCGTATATCAATCATCACGGAGACTGTTGCCTGGCGGGTGATTCAAACTCCCGTCCCCTGGTACTTAAATTAAAGTGGGGGATCTAGAGGGAGGTACATTTGATGTACATGGAGTATTTTAAAAAGGTATCTGTTACAGTGAAAAGTGTGGGGGGAAAATACTGTGATTGTGAATACTGTTATTAGCACCCAATTGCTCCATCTCCACACCCCCCTCACCTCCCCCACCAACCCCCATCCAACCCTTGTGAAATTTCCAAAATGGTATATTTTGCAGTAAACATCTTGTTTTTGGGCATTTATTGTTTTAGAAGAAAGTATTATAACCCCTTTTTCCCATGTGGTGAAAAATTCTTGATACTCTAAGTATATGCCTTGGACCCCCACCCCCACCCCTTTAACTGAACATATTTTTTTTTTTCTAGATTCAACTGTAAAACTAATGGTATAATGATGGTAATTTGATATCATAGTTAAACTATCTTTAAGTTATATTGACACCCAAACAAACAATAGTTATGCTAAAATAGGTATCCAGTAATGTTAATGTTGAAATTAAATATTCCCATCTGATATGAAAGCCGAGGGAAAAAATGAAATTGAAGACATGGAAGAATACATATCAAGATTTGCTGCAAAAATTATGTATGTTCGTGCAGTGCTGTTCTCATATATCAGGATATGGGCAGATGCATGATAATGGGGGAACACAATCTGGTATCTTGTAAATAAGATGGTCACTGCTTTATTTTGTGTTTTATGTATGTGGGGAGTCCTTGCTGACAGTTGGGTGATGTATAGATGCACTGAGAGAAACAGGAAGTTGTGTAATACTGCCTAAGATTAGGGTAAATAAGTATTTCTTGTATTTTAGTCAGGTATGTGGTGATGCAGTGGACAGGGTGTTGGCCACTCTTGCCAGAGGTTGTGTGGGTTTGATCTGGTGACCTCTTATTAACAACATTCATTACTTGTTTAAATTTTACCTGGAAACAGACGAGCTATTCACAAAACCTCTGAGCTTGTTTCACAATGGGGCTAAAGCAGATGGGTAAAAATCAAGTTTCTCCTTTTATTCATTGTTTAAAACACAAATTTATACATATTTGCTATATCTCTTTTAGTTTGTAAATAAACTCAAAAATAATTTACCTATATTAGGCCATAATAAATTAATTGCTAGATAATCATCCCTGCCCGACCCCTAATTTTCATGCTGCCTCAACCTTTTTTATTTTTAAAAAAATTAAAAAAAAAAAATCCTCCCCTCACCCTTATTATTGTTTAAAGGGAATATATCAGGCAAAGGCACTTTAGATATTTTAAAAAATAAAATAACTATTAGTATGGATAAAAAGTATATCATTATCATTAATAAATAAAATCCGAATGGTTTGTTATGTCAAATCTGCCAAAACGTGAAAAAAATCAATATTTAAATTGGAGTGGTGAACTTGAAACGAAATCCCCATTCTAAAAATAGACAACACTTAAATACTGCTTAATGTCCTTTGCATCATCAATCAGATTCATTGTAATGAAAGTTTTTACTACATAAACCTGTAATTGAAATTAAAATGAAATCACATGACTCATTTAATATATCACAAAATTTGTTGCAATTTTAAGCAGAAGTCCATTTTTGTCTTACATAGGCACAAAGCCTAAGTTAGGAAATCTGTTTTAAATATATTATTGTGGCATGTTTAAATAGATATCCTTTTGGCAATATGTGGTCAGTATATATAAGCATGATAAATTAAGAAAAAAATATTTTCAGTCAATTTTAAAATTTTGAAAAATCCTGATATACTTCCTTTAAGCAAAATGAGCTGATTATGTTCTGGGAAAAACATAATGCTAAATCTAAATCCAGTAGATGTTGTATTTTCAATTCTTTTTATTTTCTTGTCCATAACTTACAGATGTTTAATTAATGTTTTCTTGTGTGATTAAGTTACACTATATATATGTTTGCCTTTCTTTATTGCTAGCTCTTTACAAACTAGAAAAAGGGGTTGCCACACAAGTTTTTACAAAATTATTTACGGCCCTCCTTAACAATACATTTGCTACAAAGAATGAAAATGGCAACAGGGACATAAATATTAACAACAGAAAAGAAAAAGGAAAAATGTGTCAATTAATGTTAACAAGCGAAAAAAACATCTTGAATATAAAATTTAATGTAAGGATAAAATAGGGTTTAACTTGAACAAAAAGTCTGGTAACCAGTCTAAATGTTTCTTTGTTTGCACTTAACTTGCATGAATTTGTCTGCAATACATGCTTCCATCTGTATTTCTGTCAACTGGGCCCATTAGCTCAGTAGCAGATCTGACTATTTAGCCAGCGATTGTGAGTTAGAGTTAATACCCAGCCACAGTCTCAGTGACAGTTAATAGACAACATTGCATCTCAATGTCCTTCATCTCTCACCACTGATTCAAGTGGTAAAGCTATCAGTTACTTGCAGAGATGGGTGTGCTTGAATACTGGCTAACCTTCTAGGATCCCAGAAAAGTGTGGTTAGGTTAACTGATCGTCTGTTTGTCCTAGATGGCATATAAATGATGCTTACTAGTCAATCATTCAATCAAAACTGCTGTCATTTATTAGGGAGTCTTCACACCTGCAGTATACCTGTACATACCTACAGTATACCTGCGGATACCTGCAGTAAACATGTGGATACTTGCAGTATACCTGTGGATACCTGCATTATACCTGTGGATACCTGCAGTATATCTGTTAATACCTGCAGTATACTTGTAGATACCTGCATTATACATGTAGATACCTGCAGTATACTTGTGGATATCTGCAGTATACCTGTAGATACCTGCAGTACACATGTAGATACCTGCAGTATACCTGTGGATACATGCACTATACCTGTGGATACCTGTAGATACCTGTAGTACACGTTAAAACATGCAGATACCTGTGGATACATGCAGATACCTGTGGATACATGCGGATCCATGAAGATACCTTTAGTACACCATATGTGTAGATACATATCCGATTCATATAGCTACCTGCGTTTATCTATAACAACACCCCCACCCCCTGTATACCTGTAGGTATCTCATGCAAGCCTATGTAAATCAACAGCAGTGGCAGATTGTAATTCCAAATCAATATGTAAATTCAATCTTATTTTAATATTTTTAATCAAATCAGATTTAAATCAACACAGACAGTTCACAGCTGATGCAATCACCCTAATTGTCTGTCACCTGATAGTTGGAAATATAGGTGACATACTCACAAAAGCAGTGTGAATGTCTCCATTTGTTGAAATAAGTAAATGTTAAGTTTCTTATTGTACAAATGTATAGAATTACTTTTACATGCGCTATAAAAAGTGATTTAATAAATCTCTGACATATTGCAAAGAATTGATATAAGAACTATTAAAAAAAATAAAAAAAGAGTAAATCTTTTTGTATTCATTCACAATATAAAATGAGGGAAATTTCCGAAGACTGCTTAGCAACCTAGACTGTAAATTAAAATTAAACAAGCATTTATTTCCCTCGCTTTTTTCAAAAGATTTTATTCAGGCATTCTTAAATTATTGCACGGAAATAAAAAAAATATGATTTTTCACAAATTAAAGGGCTTAACTGTAGAAAGACAAATGCCACAACTCCTAAAATCAAACTTAGCCAGTGTTTTATTAATATAAATATTGTATTAAATTTTTAAAATATTTGATTCAGGCAGAAGAATGGAAATTACGATTTTTCATAAATTAAAGGGGCTTTACGCCAAAAGTGACAACCCCAAAAATTGAACTTAGCCTATGTTTTGTCATAAAAATTTGATTCAGGCATTTTTAAGTTACTGCATGGAAACCATAAGTAAAACAGACGGACAGACCCAAATTAATGTCTCCTACTAAATTTATCAAAGCGGGAAACAAAATGTAAAGTTATAACTATTCTACATAGTTAAGAAGGAAATATTCAGAAAGTGATAATAAATATTTGTATGTGTACAAATACGTTGTAGTTGAATCAACTTTTCTTCTGAAATAATAAATCAAAATTGTATCACATGGATTTTTTTCTTTGTTTGTTTAAAAACAACAACAATATATTTTAAAGCTTTTTAATTGAAATAGAAATGTCACATTTCCCCTTTTTAAATACTTTAAATGCAATTACAGGTATATACACTGCGATCTCATCATAACGACATCCGACAAAACACGTGAAAACCGATTATAATGAGTTTTCTTTGGCTCCAAAATTTAAAATAGCTACATGTATTTCCATACAGATTTGGTAAAAATCACGTTATAACAATTGATGAATTGATTGAAAAACCTAAACTAAATCGCAGTCACAATTTTGAGAAGTTGTTGGTGTTTTGTGATCATGTCTTTGTGCATCAATTAGTATTTGCACCTATATAATACATACAGGGATGAGATGATAATATTCTCCTAGTTTGATTATATATAACTGGCGTATCTTCTACAGGTAGCCAACAAAATAATCCTGTACTTTGTTTCTCCATGAAGTTGTTTGTTTACACTTTAACCTGAGCTTGCCATTTAATTCGTGTAAACGTTTGCTAACATTAGGTAATAGATTTTCCTGGACACTGGCTCAACCTCAAATTAGCATGTAGTATGTGATAAATTTAGAAAACCAGGAAGTAAATGGTTTGCTGTTTATTATGCTTATCAAAAATTTTCTGGGAAGCATAAAGTCTCCGATTGGTCTGTTCCTGCGTCCCCAAATATTTGTTTGGCCTATATTTTCTCTGTTGGAAATTGATAGAAGTTTCTAGGATGCATCATGACCAAGTGGAGAGGAGCTTGTTGCCTTGTATTTCAATTTCATGAGTTATTGTCCTTTAATTGCATCCATTACAGTATCCTTGTGCAAGCTATTTCTCTAAAACTTTAAGCCAGAAATTTATGGAAGTTTCTAGGATGCATCACTACCAAGTGGAGATTAGCTTGTTGCCTTTGTGGTTTGTTTCAACTATTTTTGTTTTAACAGAGTTATGGCCCTTTGATTCTGTCCATTGCCAAATCCTTTATTTTGATATTCAAGAGTATAGAGGGAGTCCTTTGTGGTATAAGGCACCGTCTCAAGATCACTTACCTCTCACCGTTAAGGTCGTAAGTTCGAGCCCCGCTTGCTCCAAAAACTTTATATGAGAAAGATTCCAGTTACTTGTGGAAGGACGGTGGTTCTACTCAGTCTGACTAAGTCTGAGGTCTTCCTCCATCAATAAAACTGGATATGCCTTATATAACCTGGAATGTGTTGAAAATGGCATTAAACCCCATTCAAGAGTATGGAAAGGAATCCAGCGAGACTTGAAACATGGATATATGGTCAATGTGTGGAAAAATCTATTCAAAAAATATTAATATTAAATGAATTGATCAACTTTTTTTCTTCAAATTTTACACTTAGATGTTAATAAACCCAGTTCTTTCCATTAATATATATGCAGTTTGTTTATTTTTAATGGAATTATTATGTTTAGTTACTGAATAAAAATTATTGAATGATTGTGATTGAGTATAATGAATTTTCACTAAAAATCTCAATCTGACTTATTGATGTAAAATTTGGCATATTGTACTAAAAGCAATAGAACAGTTTGATATATCACAGTCATATATAACATAAAAATACAAGTTTTGTTTTAGGCAGAAATGCTGTATTAATTATTATTAATGATTATCTGCTACATAAAAGAATAAAGTTCAAAAGTCCATTAGCCACATAAATTATGATGTATTGATTTGTACTACATGTACTATGTGAAAACTTGAGGAGAAATATCTTGCCTGTTATTTTTACTGTAGATAAAACAATGTTGCATTGAGCTTTTGAAAAATCATGTATTTATAAATGCCTTGTATATCATTGTCATATTGTATGGAAAACAATGTCAATGTCGGGATACTTATGGAAAATGTCGAACGCATCTCTAAATACCGAACCATACAATACTGACCAATCCGAAGACACTTCCTGGTAGGGTCGCATTTTGGGATTTTTTAAATCTTTATTCAGTTTATGCTAATTTATTTTAAATCGATTGCAAAATACTTTTGTCCATTGCATAAACAAATCACCCTTGGTTCTCTTGGTTACGAGAATCAGTACCAAGTGTTGTTTTTGAGAACTGCGACCTGTGGCGTAAGGGGTCATTGAACACACTATATACTGCACTACCATCCACTAAATGTCACTCCACTACTTTTAATAAAACTGTTAATAATTTCTTAAACATAAAATTTCTGACAGTAATACAGAGTAATATCTTCATGTAGTAATACATTCTTAACAGAGGAAGATACTGCAAGAAAAAAGTATTGTGGTTGCAGCATTGTTTTTAGTATATACATGTATATCACTGTGTCATGCCTCCAAATATCAGATTTACCACGTTTGTTGTGAACAATTTTCCATGTGATTATGCTTGCTGTTGTTAGTGGTATCATATGTGATGATTTATTTTCAATAGTAACATAAATACCAAGTAAAACTGTCTGATAATACATTACTTTTACAATAACTACAAATGAAAACTTTAAAAAGACAAAATATTACTTTCTTAAGTAAACAGACACAAAATGACTTCACCTTTTCAATAATTAGCTCACCTGTGAGCCTTTGGCTGTGAACGCCTGGTGTCCGTCGTCTGTCGTCCGTTGTCTATCGTTACGTTTAGCTTCTAACAATTTCTCCTCTGAAACCACTGGGCCAAGTTTGATATAACTTCACAGAAATGTTTCTTGTGTGACCCCCTACCAAGTTTGTTCAAGTCATCTTGATTCGTCAAAAAAAACATGGCAAGTTTAATTAGTAAAACTTTTAAAATCTTCTTGTCAGAAACTACTGGCTCGATTACAAAATAATTTCACAGAAATGTAATTTGAAGTACCCTTCAGCAAGTTTGTTCAAACCGTACTGATTTGTCAAAAAACATGGCGGCCAGTGGGTGGGGTTAGTTTGCTATATAAGCTATAGTAAAAAACTGAAAAAAATCTTCTTGTCAGAAACCACTGGATCAATTTTAAAACAATTTTGCAGAAATGTTCCTTGGGTGACCCTTTACCAAGTTTGTTCAAGCCGTTGTGATTTGTTAAAAGACATGACACAGTGAGGTGCTAGTTTACTATATAGGCAGCTATAGTTAACATTTCAAAAGCCTTCTTGTCAGAATCTACTGACCTGATTTCGATGTTATTTCAATGACATTTACCATGGGTGAACCTCTACCAAGTTTGTTCCAGCCATTGCGATTCATCGAAAAACATAGTCGCCAGGAGGGGAGGCTGGTTTTCTTTATATGGATATATAGTGGAAACTTTTTTTCGATATCTGATATCCAGATATCTGCACAAGGATACTATTGTTATCGCACAACGCTTCTACACATCTGTTAAATCTTCAAAACAAATCAAAATTCTAGCTACTCGCTCATAACATTTTTTTTTAATTTTGAGTGTACATAATATATTGGGTGTCTCAATGTCACTCAGGTGAGCGATATAGGGTCATCTTGGCCCTCTTGTTTCCGTAAACACTCGGTCAGATTGATTGATTGAATATTTAGCATCAATTTAACTGCTGTTTCCTGGGATCCTGAAAGATTAACCAGTACTCGAGCACACCCCATCTCAGCAAGTAACTGATAACTTTCCCACTTGAATAAGCGGTGAGAGACAAATGATAATGAGACACAATGTTGTATATCAATCATCATGGAGACTGTTGCTGGGCCAGGATTTGAACTCACTACCCCTGGATTGATTATCAGACACATAACCCACTGAGCTAATCTGGCCCAGCCTCGGTCAGGGCAATTGCCAAAAAAAAACAGTACACCACAATAGTACCATGGTATGAACCAGAGCAACTAAAAAACGTGTTATACCAGTTTTACCGCATAGCTTTACTTCATAGTGGGAAGACATATTTGATTCGTGAACTTAGGTAAAATTTTATTTCAATATTAATGTGACTGTACTCCTTGAAATAAAAATTAAAAGGAGGGAAGCAGAAAATTAAGAGGATAGTTTGAGGACTGGTCACCCAGGTGTCTGTATACAGTGACTGGGTGGGGTATGTGTTATAATGTGTGTGAAGCATGATACTTCTGTGAGGCAGCACTTAAAATTAAAGCCTTGAATGCAGAAAGCCGTCTCAAGTAGATGTAGACGTGATGTGTAAGGAAGATTGGTGAATACTGTGGTAAACACCATTAAATACAATAGACTTTTAAATCTTGATAAAACTTCTAGGTGAACCAGACTGTAGACTGGTGCAATCAAGAACATTGTATATAGTTTTACTAGTTTTACTGGTTATATAATGCATAAGATACATACCAGTCAAAAATATAAAGCTATGTTTTGGAAATATTGGTTTAATGATATTGAAAGTTAACAAGGATTTTATTTCTATGGGAAATCTCAATATTGTCTAAAACAAATCTTTCCTGTGGTCTTGAAGTGAAACCTGTATATTACCAGGTATATTTTTGTCAACCAAGTTTTTCAAGGGATGATAATTTCAAGATAATTATATTTACACCAAATACAACATACAGATCAATAGACTTATTTAATATTTCAGTTCTTTACGTAAGGCCATAATAAATTAATTGCTAGATTATCATTCTCGCCCGCCCTGTAATTTACATGCTGCTCCGATCCATTTTTATTTTCATAAAAAAAATATAAAAAACCCCGAAAAAAAACATCAAATTTCTTAAAAATGAAAATTAAAATCCTATTACCCTCCCCGTTTTTAAGAAAAATTTCGATGATTATCTAGCAATTAATTTATAATGGCCTTAGATCATATTGTTTTATTTGTGGGTTTAATGGACCAACTGTTGTGTCTAGGGAAAAGGATTGTTTTTAACCAAGCATCAACTGCTCATTAAATTTTTGGAAGGAAGTTTATAAATAAATTACTATGTTTAAATATTTTTAAAACCTATTTGAAAAAAAAAGAATTGGAATTGAAAAATACATCGCTCTTAACAAAGATAAATTAGAAAAACGTAACTGGAAATGGACACCTTTTATTTTCTAATGTTTTGTTAGAAAATAATAATATTATTATATGCAATGTAAACATTTTAAAAAAACACCGAGACATCTTGGCAATTTTCATGTTCTACTACAACTTTTACTTTTTCACCATCGACCCTCTTTGTTTCTATTCTAAACATCTATAAGCTATCCTGCTATAATTAAAAAAAAATGTTTGCATCAAATAAATACTTTAGTTTTGTAACTTTAGGGACATCTATATTTTATGTTTACTATTAATGAATATTACTATATAGAAAGCATAATTTTGAAAAACATACCTTAAAAAAATAAATGATATATATATATTATTTTAATAGTATGTGTGTATATGTGTGTATTATATAAAAAATATATCAGTGCTGTAAATTATATATGCAAAACTTTGTAAATGTTTCATGTGAATATAAACATATTATTGTAACCGCTCATTGAAGAGGAGCGGTAGTGCAGTGGATAAAGTGTTAACCACTCACACTAGAGGTTGTGGCTTCAATCCTCAGCTGGACCCCTTGGCAACACTCAGTACTGTTTCTACCCAAGAAGTTGACCCGAGAGTGGTTCATACTTTTTGCAATCAGGCTCAAATTAATTAGTATAAACTATTACCACTCCACCTTTTCTATATCCCCTGTAACAACCTCAAAATGTGTATATAAGTATTAGGAGAAAGTAGCATTTGCACGAGTACCTTTATCTCTATTACACACATCAACATCCAGCATATCTCGCAAATCTGTACTTCTGTCAAAAAAACAGTAATGCGCAATCAGACAGGGTGAGCAGTTGTTTTAGTTTCATCAAAAGATTGACACATCTCAGTAATCATGGTGATTTTCTGAGTAAAAATACACCCACTATCTAGAAATATGCTGCAAGTCTTGTACCACCTATATAGCATTTTCCTGCTCTCCTTACTGAAGAACAATGCAAGCACTTTGCTGATGTTGATCAAAGTTAGGAGATGCAAAAAGATATTCAAAACTTTTATTTTCTTTGATAATGTTAAGATTTGTTTGAGTTTGAAGTTTGATTTTAAATCATTCTGTTTTCTGTGTTTAAATTTTACTTTGAATACTAGCAGAATGATGGTCGTTTAATTTATGTGGGGTGTTTCCTCTGTGGCCGAGTGGTTTAAGGTGCTGTCGTACGATCACTAATTTATTACGGGTAAGGTCATAGGTTTGAGTCTCACTCGCTCCAAAAGCTTTATGTGTGAAATGATATCAGTTACTTACGGGAGGATGGTGGTTCTACTTTGAAATTGACATTAAACACAATTCAAAAAAATAAAAACATATGCGGGAAAGAAAAGCCAAAATAATGAATGAATACAATGAATAAATGAGAGAAGAATTTATTTTGTAAATAAAGTAAATTTAGAGTTACAGAAATGTCAGTGGAAACTGCACACCTAGTAATAATATGAGCATGAAAATGCTGCAGCATGCTTTTTTAGTTAACATTTTAAAACTTCTGCTGCGTTTGTGATATGCTGGGAGTTTCCAAAAATATGAAAACAATTTAAATTTAAATCTCTGATTATTAAGAATCCACATAATTATGCAGAATTGAATAATAACCTGGCAGAACAAGCATAATGTAACAAATATTTAACACAGATCTTAGATTATGAAACAAAATATAGATAATGTAACACAAAAACATAACACAACACATAAATATGTAACACAGATATTAGATTATGTAAATAATTATAGAAACTGTAACATAAATCAGGTAATACAGATTCTAGATTATATGTTACACAGATTAAATAGCACATATAAAATACAGATAACATACAGAATGATGTTGACAATTTATACTACATATAAATCAACATTTTAATATCTCAACATATGTTACACTGATATTAGTCACTGACCTCTCACTGCTGAGGCCTTGGGCTCAAGCCCTGAGTTCCAACGTAATACTTTTATGTGAGAAAACTTATCAGCTACTTATGAAATGACTGGTTTTTATTCAGTTCTTTGCACATGTGTCAGTGGTCAAACAAGATGCTATAAATAACCTATAATGAAATAGAAATGGCATTGAAGGCAGTGTGATAGGAAATTCTCTTTAATTGGCATCCGGTTAGCATTTATAAAAAAATTAGAAATAATTTGGAATTTCAAGTGTGCCAAAACATGAAAAAAACAAAGATATCTTAATATGAGATGTGAAATTGAAACGAAATCCCTTTTCTAAGTATAAATCACACACATACAATGGTTTATACACACACTCCTCTGATTGAGTGATTGAATATTTAGCGTTATTTTATGCCATCAAGGGCTTACAGGTGATCAGTTGACCTAACCACTGTTTCCTGGGATCCTGAAAGATATAGACAAATGATAATGAGACACAATGTCATTTATCAATCATCACTGAGACTGTTGTCGGTTGGGGATTCAAACTCACGACCCATTGACTGATAGTCAGATGCATAACCATTTGAGCTAATTCGGCATGGCTTATAACTGTTTTTAATTAACTGTTGTCAATTTCACAGGTTTCCGTATATTATGAAATTTGAATCCATTTGAATTTTGTACACTTTTGTGAAATTTAAATACAGCATCTTTTGTGGTTTCTCTGTTGGGCAAGTGAACGCAAATTTCATTTATTGACATCACGCACCATTGAGGTTGTGGGTTCGAGCCTATGTCTGTCCAAAAACTTTATATGAGAAAGTTTGCCAGTTATGTGTGAAAGGATAGTGCTTCCGCTCAAATTTATTCTCAGTTAATACTGGATGTGCCATATAGTAATGGTTATATGTGTTGAAATTGTCGTTAAAAAAACAAGTGTCTATACAGTTGAACAAGATTAGTATGATTTATACAATCCTCTCATTTCTCTAAATTCCTTCCTTTTTTAGCAATGGTGCATGTTATAGTGCATTTAAAAAGTTGCACCACTACCCAGTGTGCAAAGATATAATAAAAAACACATTACATATGTAACAATATTGATATGCAATCTAGGGATATACTGTCATTAGTGTAGACCCAACATCAAAGAGGCACAGTGATTACGTATCGTCAAAAAATGACAACAAATGAGAGCACTAAAGTGGAATAAAAATGAGCTGTCATTATCATCATCATCATCATCATTACTGGGTTAATGAATCATGTTTTTGCATACACGGCCTATAGGGTCCGCCTGTATCTGGCTGACATTACGTATTACATATGGACACATTATTGAAGACAATACCCTACTTACATAACCTTACAATCATGCACACCCATCCTTGCCTATGTGTAGGTTAGAAGTTTTATGGTGTTTTATACGTCAGTAGAATCTTCCATGTAACTTCTAACTAGCGTTGATGCTGATCTACTTTCTTGTTCCTGAAGTGCTTTCATTGGCTCAGAATGTAGGTCAACATGGTCTGATGGTCATGATGTTCTATGTAAAATAGAATGTTCTATTTTGAAAAATCTGAGCATTTTCATTGGATGAGAAATTAGGATAACATCTAAATATACATGTAATTGGACCAATTCATTATTGTTTAAATATTGTCCTACTTCCTCAGCCAATGAAATCTCTCCAGGGACAAGAAAGTAAATCAACATCTAAGCTGTTTAGAAGATACATAGAAAATCCAAAATACCTTCTTACCTATACTTGGAAGGGGCATTTATGAAATATACTAAGTCAAACAATGTAGACTGGTCAGAACTTTGTTTAGTGTTTGCAAATGGTTCTGTTGACGGGAACACATGGTGGGTGTTAACTAAGAACCATGGACCATACTTACTCTCGTCCCCACTTGTAAACATTTAATACCCAAGATTACATGCCTATTATTTATTATTTATGTACACATGTTTTCGTAGTATATCAGGCTTTCTCTGATTTTTTCCTTTAAACAAAAGGATGTTATTTTTAATTGTTTTTCTTGTAAAGAATGCAGGTCCTTTCTGGCTGCACTGTTTATGGCACAGTCTCAAGATCACTTGCCTCACAGTGCTGAGGTTGTGTGTTTAAACCAAGTTAGTTCTATACTCGTATCAGAAAGGTGACTTGTGGGGTGCATGGTCTAGTGGTAGAGGAACCAAAGATTGGAGTGTCATAGGTTTGATCCTCTGCCACGGCTATGTGTGGTGTCCTTGAGAAAGACACTTTATCCGCATGTGCTTAGTACTGGTTCTACCCAGGAAGTCTTCAAGTGTGATTTTCTTAAGTTGTAAGAACTTGTTTCACAATCAAAGTAAATTGAAGTTTATACTTAAGGTGACTTGTAGAAGGACTGTTGTTCTACTCAGTTTTCCTCCATCGATTAAACTGGATTCCATAATATAATTGTTCTGTTAAATGTTGAAAATAGCATTAAAACCTCCACCCCTACTCTCAAAAAAAAAAAAAAAGAAGAAAAAAAATCAAGAAAAGAAGAAGAATATCAAACTCTATCTGACAGTATTACCAGAATTAAAAAAAAGGGTATAGTTTACTTTGCACTATATATCAAATTGAACTAAATGCACATATACAAATGTGTTGAAATATCTTCTGCACCAGTATAAGGGGAGCAACTCTTGTGTCCTTACTGATCTGAAGACTGTGTTTTTATCAACTCTTACTTAAACTCTCAGTCTATTGTTTGGCTTCATCTTCTGTGTCTTCAGTACATAATGGTTTACTGTCTGGACTCCATTTGTTCTTACTGCTGTTCAACTAAAGTTGTCACAACTGTTGTAACAGCTGCTGAAAGTTGTAATAGCTTCATTGACTTGTGACCTACCTTCTCATATCAGTTTGCCTATCCTCCATGTAAATAAATGTATTTAATGGTAAATTTACTGGAACTGAGGTATTCTTGCTAACCAGAAAAGTCTTCCATTTTACTAATGTGAGATATTTCTATCTAGCACATGCCGGACATGGTTAACTCAGTCTATAGTGCGCCTGACTAGCAATCAAGGGGTTCCTAGTTTAAATTCTGGCACACCATCATGTCCATGATGATTGGTATATGACGTTGATTCTCGTTGTCATTCATCTCTCACTGCTGATTCAAGTGGGAAAATGATCAGTTGTTCGTGGAGATAGGTGTGCTTGAGTACTGGTTAACCACTCATGGAGATAGGTGTGCTTGAGTACTGGTTAATCACTTGTGGAGATAGGTGTGCTTGAGTACTGGTTAATCACTCATGGAGATAGGTGTGCTTGAGTACTGGTTAATCACTCATGGAGATAGGTGTGATTGAGTACTGGTTAACCACTTTTGATGATGGGGTGTGCTTGAGTACTGGTTAACCACTTGTGGAGATAGGGTGTGCTTGAGTACTGGTTAACCACTCAAGGAGATAGGTGTGTCTGAGTACTGGTTAACCACTTGGGGAGATAGATGTGCCTGAGTACTGGTTAACCACTTGGGGAGATAGGTGTGCTTGAGTACTGGTTAATCACTCATGGAGATAGGTGTGCTTGAGTACTTGTTAACCTTCAAAGAACTGAGGAAACAGTGGTTAGATAACTTGATTGTCTGTTAGCCCTTGATGGCATAAAATTGAAGCTTAGCATTCAAATAAATTTACATACGAGATAGAATTATGCCCTAACATGAAATGCATGCACCAGTATAAAGATTTGCTATTCTATGAAGATGACAAATGAATATAATTTGATTGTGATCCAAAGAGAAAAATCAGACATAATATGTAAATATACTTCATAAAGACTTTGACATCTTAATATATTTAATCATACGACACAATGACCTTGACATATATCAATACTTGAATATACTACACAGCTTTGACCTTGACATCTCAGTACTTAAATGTGTACCGAATAACTATGACCTTGACATCTCAAATCTTAAATGAGTACTGAATACTATGACCTTGACATCTCAAATCTTAAATGAGTACTGAATAACTATGACCTTGACATCTCAAAACTTACATGTGTACTGAATAACTATGACCTTGGTATCTAAAAGCTTAAATGTGTACTGAATAACTGTGATGTTGACATATATCAATACTTGAATATACTACACAGCTATGACCTTGACATCACAATGCTCAAATATACTAAAACATGGCCTTGATAGCTCAATACTTAGATATACTACACAATGCAACAACTCAATACTTAGATATACTACACAATGCAACAGCTCAATACTTAGATATACTACACAATGACATTGACAGTTCAATACTAAGATATACTGTACAATGACTCTTAAATATACTACACAATGGCCTTTAGTGATCAATACTTTGATATACTACACAATGACCTTGACAGCTCAATATTTAGATATACTACACAACTACTTTGACAGCTCAATACTTAGATATACTACACAATGACAATGACAGCTCAATACTTAGATATACTACACAATGACTTTGACAGCTCAATACTTAGATATACTACACAATGACTTTGACAGCTCAATACTAAGATATACTACACAATGACTTTGACAGCTCAATACTTAGATATACTACACAATGACCTTGACAGCTCAATACTTAAGTGTGTACTAAACAATGGCCATGACAGCTCAATACTTAGATTTACTACACAATGACCTTGACAGCTCAATACTTAGACATACTACACAATGACATTGACAGATCAATACTTAGATATACTACACAATGACTCTTAAATATACTACACAATGGCCTTAACAGATCAATACTTAGACATACTACACAATGACATTAACAGCTCAATACTTAGATATACTACACAATGACTCTTAAATATACTACACAATGGCCTTTACAGATCAATACTTAGACATACTACACAATGACCTTGACAGCTCAATACTTAGATATACTACACAATGACTCTTAAATATACTACACAATGGCCTTTACAGATCAATACTTAGACATACTACACAATGACCTTGACAGCTCAATACTAAGATATACTACATAATGACCTTGACAGTTCAATACTTAGATATACTTCACAATGACCTTGACAGCTCAATACTTAGATATACTACTCAATGACCTGGACAGCTCAATACTTAGATTTACTACTCAATGACTTTGACAGCTCAATACTTAGATATACTACTCAATGACCTTGACAGCTCAATACTTAGATTTACTACACAATAACATTGACAGCTCAATACTAAGATATATTACACAATGACCTTGACAGCTCAATACTTCAATATACTACACAATGATCTTGACAGCTCAATACTTAGATTTACTACACAATAACATTGACAGCTCAATACTTCGATATACTACACAATGACCTTGACAGCTCAATACTTCGATATACTACACAATGACCTTGACAGCTCAATACTTCGATATACTACACAATGACCTGATAACTCAATACTGAAATATGTATGCAATAACTATGACCTTGGCATCTCAATACTTAAATGTTTACTAAGTAACTATGACTTTGACATCTCAGTACTTAAATGTGCACTGAATAACTGTGACCTTGACATCTTGATACAATATCTAAACATACAAATGACTCACTAAATTAAGAACTCTCTAATAATTCAAAGAAGGAATAATTCATTAATAGAAATTAATCAAAATATAAGTGACAGTACTAAATAACTATGGTCATGAAATCTTAATACCAGGACCTTTGAATATTTAAAAGCTATCCGAAATTTTAGGAGAGGGCATGTAGTATTAGGGTTATCTATTTATATGTCCTATACATACATCAAAATTTCCATTCCAGTTAGTTTGTTTCCCTACCGTTTTTCTAAGAATAATGCATATTAAGGATTACTCTAAGAATAATGTATATTAAGGATTACTCTTAAGAATAATGCATATTAAGGATTACTCTAAAAATAATGCATATAAAGGATTACTCTAAGAATAATGCATATTAAGGATTACTCTAAGAATAATGTATATTAAGGATTACTCTAAGAATAATGTATATTAATGTTTATTCATTTAAGAAGAATACATATTAATGAAAATTCATTTAAGAATAATGTAAATTTAAGAATTATTTCATTTAAAAATAATGTATATTAATGATAATTCAATTAAAAATAATTTATGTTAATGATTGTTCATTTAAGAATAATGGAAAGTAATTATTATTCAATATAGAATCATGTATATGGAAAAAAAATTATTTCATAATAATACATGTTTATATTAATGATTATTGCTTTAAAAAAATGCTTTAAATATTTTAGTTGGAGAGTAAAAATGTTCATGTACAACCACTTTCAGTGCATGTATATATAAGTATGAGTGGGAAAAGTTCAGTAACTTATGACAACTCATGTACAAACCACTTTCGGTATGTCAATAAAAGTGGACATCTGTGTTCTGTAGATGGGCTCTACATCATTGTCATTGTATTCACACACAGCTCTGATTACAGAGTTAACAAGACATTACAAGTAACAACAGAACCAATTATCAAAATATATTTGTCTGAGTGGATACATGGGATGTTTATGTTTTACTGGTCCAATACTTTGTATCAAGGTCAATTACATCTCACTACCTTGGACCTCAGTTCGAGCCCACCTCGGATAATAAACATTATGTGAGAAGGTTTTCCCAGAGTATTTGCAGATCTATCTCCATCAGGTAAAAACTGGTAACATTGACAAGGATACTTACCTTTTAGGAGGTCAGGTAAATAAGGTTGTCAAAAATGGTGATAAACCCCATTCAAAAATGCATGTTATAGGAAGTAAAGGGAATAAATGTATATAAATCAGGGGCTTTTCAGATGTGTTTTGAGTATACACCTAGGAGGAAGGTGTAGGAAGGGGTTGTCCCTCTCATATTTGCGGGGGGTTGGGAGTTCCCCCACATGCACACTAGTAATAAGACATCCCTTTTGCATATTTGTATATATTTATTTATTTATTTATTTATTTATTTATTTATTTATTTATTTATTTATTCATATATATATAAATATATATTTTATTTATTTATTTATTTATTTATTTATTTATTTATTTATTTATTTATTTATTTTATTTATTTATTTAAGGGTGTTTAATTGGGATTTTGCTGTACATGTATAATTTTTTCTCTGAAGTGAAAAACTCACTCACTTTGTGACCAATACATCTGCTTTAGCCTTTTGTTATACATGCACCTTAGTTGAAATATTGCTATTGTTTAGAAGCGCTATTTTAATTATGTGAAGATAAAAGCGCACAACAGCATCAGCTTGAGGCTGATTGCATACATTTGAAATCCTCAGCGGTATAACGTTTAAAATAATCATTAAATGATGTTGCATACATTATAATATTTATAAAAACCATACAAGTAGACAATCTGGTTTTATTTGTTTGCTTGTTTGAATATTTAATGTCAGTTTTATGCCTTCGAGGTCTAGCAGACAATCAGTTAACCTAACCACTCTTTCCTGGAATCCTGGAAGGTTAACCATTCGGTACTCGAGGACAAACCAATCTCGACAAGTCACTGATAACTTTCTCATTTGAATCTGCATTGAGAGACAACTAACTATAAAACGCAATGTCATATATCAATTATCCCAGACACTTTTGCCGGGCAGGGATTCAAACTTATGACCCCTGGATTGATAGTCAGAAGCGCTACAGACTGAACTAACCGGGTCCAGCTGATTTGGTTTTCAAATAATTGATCATCATACATCCAAATAGTTATATTTCTTATTCATGTAAGGAAAGGCAAAATTGTACGAGTTAAATTGTGTACATTAAAGGGACTATATAAGGATTTTTCAGACTTTTAAATTGACTAAAAACATATTTTTTCAATACATAATGCCTATATATATTCACTGACACTGTATTGCCAAAATGATATCTATTTAAACATGCCAAAATTAAATATTAAAAAGGGATTGTCTAACTTTCCTGTGATGTATGAGTCACCTGAATTCATTTTGGTTTCGGTTGCTAAGGTAGAGATCACTCACATAATCTGTTGCTAAGATAGAGATCACTCACATCTTCTGTTCTAAGGTAGTGACTACTAATATCTACAGTTGCAAAAGTAGAGATGATCTCTCACATATTCTGTTGCTAAGGTAGTGATCACTCATATCAACTGTTGCAAAAGTAGAGATGATCTCCCACATATTCTGTTGCTAAGGTAGAGATCGCTCACATATTCTGTTGCTAAGGTAGAAATCACTCACATTTTCTGTTGCTAAGGTAGAGATCACTCACATATTCTGTTCTAAGGTAGTGATTACTAATATATACTGTTGCAAAAGTAGAAATGATCTCTCACATATTCTGTTGCTAAGGTATAGATCACTCACATATTCTGTTGCTAAGGTAGAGATCACTTACATATTATTTTGCTAAGGTAGAGATCACTCACGTCCTGTGTTCTAAGGTTGTGATTGCTAATATATACTGTTGCAAAAATAGAGACGATCTCTCACATATTCTGTTGCTAAGGTAGAGATCACTCACATCTATTGTTTTGAGGTAGTGATTACTAATATCTACTGTTGCAAAAGTGGAGACGATCTCTCACCTATTCTGTTGCTATGGTAGAGATCACTCACATATTCTGTTGCTAAGGTAGAGATCGCTCACATCTGTTCTTAGGTAGTGATCACTCATATCTACTGTTGCAAAAGTAGAGACGATCTCTCACATATTCTGTTGCTAAGGTGGAAGTGATCACTCATATCTACTGTTGCTAAAATAGAGATCACTCACAAATTATGTTGCTAAGGTCACTCACATGTACTGTTAAGAAAGAGATCACTCAACTCTTTGGTTGCTAAGGTAGTGATTACTAATATATACTGTTGCTTAGGCCACCCACATGTACTGTTGCTAAGGTAAATATTACTCACATTTACTGTTGCTAAGATAGTGATCTCTCACATCTGCTGTTGTTACAGTCGCTCACATCTACTGCAACAGTTGCTAAGGTAGTGATCTCTCACATCTCCTGTTGTAAAGGTCACTCACATCAACTGTAATAGTTGCTAAGGTAGAGATCACTGTCATCTACTGCAACAGTTACTAAGGTAATGATTACTCCTTTACTGTTGCTAAAGTAGAAATTGTTCACACATAATGTTGCTAAGGTAAAGATCATTATCATCTTCTGTTGCTAAGGTAGAGATCACTCACATGTAATGTTGCTAAGGGAGAGATCATTCTCATCGTCTGCTGCTTAGGTAGGGATCACTAACATGTAATTTTGCTAAGGTAGAGATCGTTCTCATCTGTTGCTAAGGTAGATATCACTCACATGTTATGTTGCTAAGGTAGGGATCACTCACATGTAACATTGATAAGGCAGATATCATTCTCATCTTCTGTTGCTATGGTAAAGATCACTCACATGTAATGTTGCTAAGATAGATATCATTCTCATCTTCTGTTGGGAAGGTAAAGATCACTTACATGTAATGTAATGTTGCTAAGGAAGAGATCACTCACATGTAATGTTGCTAAGGTAGAGATCACTCACATGTAATGTTGCTAAGGAACAGATCATTCTCATCTTCTGTTGCTACGGTAGAGATCACTCACATGTTATGATGCTAAATTTCAGATCACTGAATAAACTGTTGCTAAGGTATTGATATACAGTTATTAAGATAGTGATCATTGTCATCTACTGCTGCTAGATAAGTGATCACTTCACTGTAAGCATCTGTTACTGTAAGCATCTGTTACTGAGGTATGAAGATTATGGTCTAACTGAGAAAACTATCACTGTAAAATACTGTACAATTCCAGTGGTAAAGATCTTTGTAAATTTGTTATTATGAAGGTTAGCTTTGTCAGCTGCTGTTGTTATGATGGTGATATTATCTATAAATCACTGTTGCTATCATGGTGATCTCTGTAAGTTACTGTTGTTGTGATAATATCTGTAAATCACTGTTGCTATCATGGTGATCTCTGTAAGTTACTGTTGCTGTGATAGTGATATTATCTGTAAATCATTGTTGCTACCATGGTGATCTCTGTAAGTTACTGTTGCTGTGATAGTGATATTATCTGTAAATCACTGTTGCTATAATGGTGATATCTCTAAGTCACTGTTCCTATCATGGTGCTATCACAAAGTTACTGTTGCTATAATATAATGTTGATATCTCTAAGTTACTGTTGCTATAATGGTGATCTCTGTAAGTGACTGTTGCTATGATGGTGATATTGTAAGTTACTGCTGCTATGATGGTGATATTTTAAGTTACTGTTGCTATGATGGTGATCTCTGTAAGTGACTGTTGCTATGGTAGTGATCTTTGTAAGTGACTGTTGCTATGATGGTGATATCTTTAAGTAACTGTTGCTATAATGGTCCTGTCTGTAAATTACTATTATAAAAGTGATATTTTTAAGTTACTGTTGCTATGATGGTTATCTCTGTTAGTTACTGTTGCTATGATGGTGATACCTCTAAGTAACTGTTGCTATGGTGGTCATCTCTGTAAGTTACTGTTGCTATGATGGTGATACCTCTAAGTTACTGTTGCTATGGTGGTCATCTCTGTAAGTTACTGTTGCTATGATGGTGATAACTCTAAGTTACTGTTGCTATGATTGTGATATCTCTAAATTACTGTTGCCATGATGGTCCTCTCTGTCACTGTTACTGCTATTACAATGGTGATATTTTAAGTTACTGCTGCTATGGTGGTCATATCTGTAAGTGACAGTTGCTATGATGGTGATAACAGTTGCTGTGATGGTGATCTCTCTAAGTTATTGTTGCTATGGAGTTTTTCTCTGTAATGTTGCTCTGACAATGCTCTCGGTATGTTTTTGTTGCTCTGACAATGATCTCTGTATGTTTCTGTTGCTATGGAGTTGATCTCTGTAATCTACTGTTACTATGGAGTTGATCTCTGTAAGTAACTATTGCTATGGAGTTGATCTCTGTAAGCTTTGGTTGCTATGGAGTTGATCTATGTAAGCTATTGTTGCTCTGGCAATGATCTCTGTTAGTTACTGTTACTGTGTAGTTAATCTGTAAGTTACTGTTGCTATGGAGTTGATCTCTGTAAGCTACGGTTGCTATAAAGTTGATCTTTGTGAGCTACTGATGCTCTGGTGATGATCTCTGTAAGTTTCTGTTGCTATGGAGTTGATCTCTGTGAGCTACTGTTGCTCTGGTGATGATCTCTGTAAGTTACTGTTGCTATGGAGTTGATCTCTGTAAGCTACTTTTGCTCTTGCGATGATCTCTGTAAGTTTCTGTTGCTATGAGGAGTTCTCTGTAAGCTACTGTTGCTATGGAGTTGATCTCTGTAAGCTACTGTTGCTATGGAATTGATCTCTGTAATAATTCATACCAGTCAGCCATGACCTCTGCCATAAACTGTTGCATAAATCCATAGAATTTTTGTATACATAACTCAAGTGAATGACAGCTGACTGCAAGTGTTTAGTGAATGACCATCACTTGCTATTGTTACTATGGTTATTGTTACTATGGTTATGGCGGTTATATAACGTCTGTTCTTCTTTATACATTCTTTCATAAACCATCTTGAAAATAATGTGCTTCAGTTAAAACTTAGTTCTATTTGTTTTGTTTGAATGGAATTCAATATGATTTACTAGGACATAAAAAATGTATTGTGAGTAACCTTTTTTTTTCTCCTGGTGTAAACCTTATATCAACTTACTTTTCATGATTTCTACAACAACCAGTTACTGTAACTGAGAGCAGAGTTTTTGAATGTTCCGATATTCTCTATACTACAACACACAGAGCAGTGTCGGGGAGCATCTCTCCATTACAGCAATAACAGTTGTACAGTCATTGAAAACCCATTTCATGCACATGGTGCATTACAACACACATGCACATGCAGACATGCACATTTTCTACATCTTATAGATTTTCAGTACTGCATTGAAATATGCAAATTAGGAAATTTTAAATTTAAAACCCATGTCTCCATGGCAACAAAATCTTAAATTTTCACAATTAGACTTCCTAGAATGATTGGTTTGCAGTCGTGGAGATAAGACCAGGGAATGAACGTAAGAGACGGTAGCAGAGCTGTGGGTAACATAAGGGCGCTGTTGGGGTAAGCCCCATTTATATACTTGATTTGATATGTATGTTTACCGGCACTGAATTGAATTGTACATGCATTGTGCACATGCAGTGTCAGTTGCCGTAGTAACTTGATATTGTAGTTTTTCACTGAATGCAACAATTAAAATGCGGTAAAGTTGATATTATAAGGTCTGATGAGTTTTAAATTACAAAGTTGAATGTAATGTATACTTTTGCAGGAGAGAATTAATTGTATTAATATTGCAGTTGGTGTGCGTGTCAGAAATCAAAACATGAACACATCATTTATTAAGGGTATTTATACATGTTTACCTTTAGGGACATTTACATTATAGTTTGTTTTTCATATACGTTATATACACATAAAGTTACAGACAATTTTATATAGTAAGAGGGTCCTCTGTGACCCCTTGATCTAAGGTGCTGTCGTCTATTGGCCATTGACCTCTCACCACAGAGGTCAAGGGTTTGAACCTAGCTTGGTCCAAAACCTTTATGTGAGAATGTTTGCCAGTTACATGTGGAGGGATGGTGGTTTTACTCTGATTCATTCTGAGGTCTCCCTTCCCCACTGATACAGGACATGCCATATGTAACCTGCCATTATTGAAAATGCATTAAAAAAAAGTCCACCTTAAGTTTGACATGGTGGTGCCCCTGGTTGTGAGGTCTGCCTACACCAATAAAATTGGATGTCATATTTAAAAAATGGCATTAAACCCATTGCTAAAAAAACTTGTCTAGGGTTATTCTTTTTTTTAATGGGGGTTAAATGTCATTTTTGACACATTTCAGGTTATAAATGGCATATCAAGTATTAGAGGTGGAGGAAAACCTCAGATTGAATCTGAGTAGAACCACTGTTCTTCTGCAAGTAACCAGTAAACTTACTCACATAAAGTTTTTGGAGCAAGTGGGACTCAACCCTACAACCTAGGCTGTGAGAGGTAAGTGATTTTGAGATGTCACCTTAGACCACCCAGTTGCAGTGAACCCTCATGTTCAGGGTTAACTCTTTCACTGTCAAATTTCTCTGAGCACATACTTCTCAATGCCAAATAAACTTCCAAGACAACGGTAAAAATGGATATATAGCTGCGTGCTAGAGCTTCATTACTATAGTTTACTAAAACTAATATTGTTATGAAACTTTTAGGACACACTGAATATACATTGTACTTTTCAATAAAAAACACATTTCATTAACAAATGTACAAAAAATAAACTTGACCTTGACTTTAAATACTACTGCTATGCATCTCCGTATCCATGATGTCCATCTGCAACATTGGCAGTGGGTGTTTGATCACCAAACAAAGACATTGGCAGTGGGTGGTTGATCGCCAAACAGCAACATTGCAGTGGTTGGTTGATTGCCAAGTGGTGCCATTGGCAGTGGGTGGTTGATTGCCAAACAGTGCCATTTGCAGTGGGAAGTTGATCCCCAAACAGTGACATTGGCAGTGGGTGGTTGATCGATCACCAAACAGTGACATTTGCAGTGGGTGGTTGATCGCCAAACAGTGCCATTTGCAGTGGGAAGTTGATCCCAAAACAGTGACATTGGCAGTGGGTGGTTGATCGCCAAACAGTGACATTGGTAGTGGGTAGTTGATCGCAAAAGACAACATTGGCAGTTGGTGGTTGATTGCCAAATGGAGACATTGGCATTTGGTGGTTGATCACCATACTGCAACACTGTCAGTGGGTGGTTGATCACCAAATGGTGATATTGGCAGTGGGCGGTTGATCGCCAAACAGTGACATTGGCAGTGTATGGTTGATCGCCAAATGGCAACATTGGCAGTGGGTGGTTGATCACCAAATGGTGCCATTGACAGTGGGTGGTTGATCGCCAAAAAGCGACATTGACAATTGGTGGTTGATTGCCAAATGGCGACATTGGCAGTGGGTGGTTGATCACCAAATGGCAACATTGGCAGTGGGTGGTTGATTGCCAAATGGTGCCATTAGCAGTGGGTGGTTGATCGCCAAACAGTGACATTGGCAGTGGGTGGTTGATCACCAAATGGCAACATTGGCAGTGGGTGGTTGATCGTCAAACAGCGACTTTGACAACGGGTGGTAGATCGCTTAATACTGATATTGGCATTGGGTGGTTGATTGCTAAATGGTGACATTGGCAGTGGGTGGTTGATGGCCACTTGGCAGTGGGTGGTTGATCATCAAATGGTGACATTGGCAGTGGGTGGTTGATTGTCAAACGGAGACATTGGCAGTGGGTGGTTGACCACCAAATGGCAACATTGGCAGTGGATGGTTGATTGCCAAATGGTGACATTGGCAGTGGGTGGTTGGTTGCAACATGGTGACATTGGCAATTGGTGGTTGATCGCAAAACGGTGACAATAGCAGTGGGTGGTTGACATTGGCAGCAAAAGAGTTAAAGTAGTTAGATGCAATTTTATATATTTACATTAAGGGTGCATACAGTTTTATGCATTTAGAAATTATATAGTTTTATACATTTATGATGAACACACTTTTATCCATTAAGTATATTTAGAGTCAGTTATAGGTGAACACTACTTCAATACATTAGTTTTACACATTTAGGGTTTATACTGAGGGACACATAGAAGATTAAAGTTATGCAAATGAGTTCTCTATTAAATAAAAGTTTTTGTTATTATTATTATCATTATTACTCAACTGTTTTATACACAAAGTGTATAGGTAGTTTTGTATATTATACACTTGCACATTTTGCCCATGAACAATTTTGAGTGCATCTACGGTTTATACATTTTTATACATTTAGTGCATAAACAATTATAAACATTCAGTGCATTATCAGTTTATACATCTGGGGTTTATACAATTTTATACATTTATGGCATAAACGTTCGATACATTTTGGGTTTATATAATTTTATACATTTATGGCTTAAACGTTTGATACATCTGGGATTTATACAATTTTATACATTTATGGCATAAACGTTCGATATATTTTGGGTTTATACAATTTTATACATTTAGTGGATTAACACTTTATACATATTTTTATGTGTTTACCATTCTAGTATTAATTGTTACTTCTGTCCATTCATCTGTCTGCGGAAAAATATTGATTTCCATTTGATAACTTCTAAAGGGGTCTTTGAACATTGTATGATACCCCACTCAGTCATGTTATAACACCACACTGGAATAGCATGCCAAAGACATATGGTATTATACCCCACCCAGTCATGTTAAACTGCTACACTGGAGGATCATGCAGCAGACACATGGTATGATACTCCAACCAGTCATGTTAAACTGCCACACTGGTGTATAATGCAGCAGACATATGGTATGATACCCCACCCAGTCATGTTATACTGCCACACTGGTGTATCATGCAGCAGACACATGGTATGATACTCCACCCAGTCATGTTATACTGCCACACTGGTGTATAATGCAGCAGACATATGGTATGATACCCCACCCAGTCATGTTATACTGCCACACTGGTGTATCATGCAGCAAACACATGGTATGATACTCCAACCAGTCATGTTTTACTGCCACACTGGTGTATAATGCAGCAGACATATGGTATGATACCCCACCCAGTCATGTTATACTGCCACACTGGTGTATCATGCAGCAAACACATGGTATGATACCCCACCCAGTCATGTTATACTGCCACACTGGTGTATCATGCAGCAAACACATGGTATGATATCCCACCCAGTCATGTTATACTGCCAAACTGGAGTATCATGCAGCAGACACATGGTATGATACCCCGCCCAGTCATGTTATACTGCCACACTGGTGTATCATGCAGCAGACACATGGTATGATATTACACCCAGTCATGTTATACTGCCAAGCTGGAGTATCATGCAGCAGACACATGGTATGATACCCCATCCAGTCATGTTATACTGCAACACTGGAGTATCATGCAGCAGACACATGGTATGATACCCCGACCAGTCACATTGTACTGCCACACTAGAGTATCATGGAACAGACACATGGTATGATACCCCACCCAGTCATGTTATACTGCCATACTGGAGTATCATGCATCAGACACATGGTATGATACCCCACCCAGTCATGTTATACTGCCATACTGGTGTATCATGCAGCAGACACATGGTATGATACCCCACCCAGTCATGTTATACTGCCACACTGGTGTATCATGCAGCAGACACATGGTATGATACCCCATCCAGTCATGTTATACTACCACACTGGTGTATCATGCAGCAGACACATGGTATGATACCCCACCCAGTCATGCTATACTGCCACACTGGTGTATCATGCAGCAGACACATGGTATGATACCCAACCCAGTCATGTTATACTGCCATACTAGTGTATAATGCAGCAAACACATGGTATGATACCCCACCCAGTCATGTTATACTGCCACACTGGTGTATCATGCAGCAGACACATGGTAAGATACCCCACCCAGTCATGTTATACTGCCACACTGGTGTATCATGCAGCAGACACATGGTATGATACCCCACCCAGTCATGTTATACTGCCATACTAGTGTATAATGCAGCAAACACATGGTATGATACCCCACCCAGTCATGTTATACTGCCACACTGGTGTATCATGCAGCAGACACATGGTATGATACCCCACCCAGTCATGTTATACTGCCATACTAGTGTATAATGCAGCAGACACATGGTATGATACCCCAACCAGTCATGTTATAGTTCCACACTGGGGTATCATGCTGCAGACACATGGTATGATACTCCACCTAATCATGTTATAGTGATATTCAGTCAATCAGTCCAAGACTTCTGACTGTCAAGATGTATTTGTTTTCAAAGTATTTTGTATCAAAATGTTTGACGTGGATCAAACTCACAACTGCCTTCATGCAAGGGTGACACTCTGCCACTGTTGTCATATATCCATATAGATTAAATATTTGTAATATATCCATAAGTCGTGTGCCACAATGTGGTCTGAGTCATGAGTTCAAACTCCCATCATGACCTTGTGGTAATGCTGCATATGCTTAATATTAATTCTGCCAAGGGAGACAAGTGATGTGACTTGTGGTAGGGTCACTAAACAAAGCATTTTGTCCACATGTGCTTACTATTGATTCTGCATGACTTGTAGATAACTCTGCTTGTATATAAATTAGCCATGGAAGACATGTGTCATAGCTGATAGATAAGTCTGCCTAGGAAAACAACAAGTTTCATGGCTTGTAGATAATTCTGCCTTGGAAAACAACAAGTTTCATGGCTTGTAGATAAATTTGCCTTGGAAAACAATAAGTGACATGGCTTGTAAATTCTGCCTAGGAATACAACAAGTGACATGACTTGTAGAAAAATCTGCCTAGGAATACAACAAGTGACATGGCTTGTAGTTAATTCTGCCTAGGAATACAACTGTCTAGTAGATAATCCTGTCTAGGAAAACAACAAGTGACATGGCTTGTAGATAATTCTGCCTAGGAATACAACAAGTGACATGGCTTGTAGATAATTCTGCCTAGGAATACAACAAGTGTCATGACTTATTGATAATTCTGTTTAGGAAAACAACAAGTGACATGGCTTGTAGATAATTCTGCCTAGGAAAACAGCAAGTGACATAATTTGTAGATAATTCTGCCTAGGAAAACAACAAGTGACATGTCTTGAAGATAATTCTGTCTAGGAATACAAGTGACATAGCTTATAGATAATTATGCCAAGGAAAACAACAGGTTTTATGGCTTGTAGATATTTCTGCCTAGGAATACAACAAGTGATATGGCTTGTAGATAATTCTGCCTAGGAAAACAACAAGTGACATGGCTTGTAGATAATTCTGCCTAGGAATACAAGTGTCCTGGCTTGTAAATAATTCTGCCTAGGAATACAACAAGTGACATGGCTTGTAAATAGTTCTGCCTAGGAATACAACAAGTGATATGGCTTGTACAAATAGTTATTAAGAACTTGTTTCTCAATCAATGTAAAATAAAGACTATAGAATCAATAGTTGTGATAATTGTACAATAACCAAATTTTTATTTTTTAAACAACCTCCGTCCACCATTACGTCTGTCTATATATATATAACAACTGTAGTTTATGGTAGTTATAATTAACTTGCACAAAATCATGTATCAGTCAAAAAACCACTGAAGGGAGTAAATATATGTGCAAGGTGAAATTAAAATTTATGCATCTGGTGTATGCCTGCATACTACACCATAGCGAAGTTGTTTGTTTAGTTAATATGTTATTGACATGTTGAGTGTTGGAGTGGAAAATATTGGCCGCCTTCATATCAGGTAGCTGTTTCAATGTAGTTTTAATTTATGTATTTAAATTGTGAGAGAATATTACATGTTTTTGTCGAAACAAAAAATGAAAAGTTACGATAAGTTTATTTATTGTTTTATACCATAAACTGTTGATTGGTAATATCTCGTTTGTTTTTCGTTTGTTATTTGTAATGTTTTTGATATGTTGTTATATAACATTAGTAAAACTGATGATATTTTACATTTATATTGCTATGATGAATTCCCCTGTGCCTCCTTCAGACTACCATATGAATATATATGAATTTGTTAACATAATTTTAAAGAATTTTTTAAAGAGTGGCTAGTGCACAAAAGTTAATGCTATTTATAGATATACTTTAGGTAGACTGTAACCAAGTATGTTGTTTAGCCATACCGCGTGTACATGTATTCATGTATAACTTCACCTTTTTTACACACACAAAAAAATGAATTCCGTTGTTTAGAATTTAAAAAGGATGAGATGTCTATGGAGCTGGAAAAACCAAGGGGAAAATTTTGTTAGATGTACTTTATGAATTGGACTGTAATCAATGCCAGTTATAATCATGTGTTTTTCTGCATGTTTTTCTGCTGCGATTACACCTTTTATACAACTGTGTCGTTCAAGATTTATAAATATGGCGAAAATGTTGATCCTATAGAGTTCAGAGCAGGATAAAGCAAGGGAGAGTATCTGTAGATTTCTCCCACAGTCTGTGATCCAATGTTGTTTGAACAAATATGTTTTCATAAGTGATTACATCTTTTACAAAAGTTAGCTGTAAAATATGGTAAAATATTGACCAGTTCAGAGTGGGAAAAGCAATTGTAAAAGAAAATAAGAAAACAAACCAACATAAATGCTACTGTTTAAATAGAGTTTTCAAGACTTCACATACCATGATTACAATGATTGAGTAGACCCAATTTAATCTAGTAGTTACAGACCCAATTTTATTCTAGTGGTTACAGACCCAATGTTTTTTTAGTGTGTACAGATCCGATTTTAATTTAGTGGGTATAGACCAAATTTTAACTCAGTGGTTACAGATCAAATTTTGTGTAAACTCATTTTCAGATATAAGTATTAAAGGACAAAACAATTAAGCATTTCTTAAGTACTAGCATTGTACTGTTAATAGACAGGTGGAGGCGGATATACTTAGACCGTTGCTTAATACTTGTTCTATCCAGGAACACTTTGAGCGTAATTTGTATAAGGCGCAATAATATTATCAAGTTGGCATAATCTATCAACCCTTTACTTCATAGATATGTGTTATCCCACACCAATCACAGAAGGCCTTTGAAAACAGTGCAGGAAGAGTTCAGATTGCTAATTACGAGCAATCTGAACACTTCCTGCACTGTTTTCCACTCTGTCAGTTAAAATAAACATAATTCACCTAATAATTCAAAAGCCTTCTATATTGGGTGTCAAAAGGCGTCTATATTACGAGGTGTCCAAAGGCGTCCATATGAAGTAAAGGGTTAATTATACAAGGGATCTAAAAACGCAAATATCTATTGTTTACTTCAAATGACCATATTACGTCTTGATATGCCATGCAACATCATTCATTCTTTCATTCATTTAATCATTCAATCTTTTTTTTCCTGAAACAAAAATATTAAAATACCTCGTATGTTGTGGCGAAGTGTAATAATATTAGCCAGTTACCCAAACTTTACTAAAATTCGTACTGAGGTCTTCCTACTACCTACAGCTATGCCCGATAAGCTCAGTAGCACGTCTGACTATCAATCCAGGGGACTTAAATTCAAATCCCAGCCACAGTCTCCATGATGTTTGATATATGACATTGTGTCTCATTATTATTTGTCTCTGGCTGCTGATTCAAGTGGGAAAGTTATCAGTAACTTGCGGAGATGGGGTGCTCTCAAGTTCTGGTTAACCTCCCAAGACCCCAGGAAACAGTGGTTAGGTTAACTGACCATCTGTTAGCTCTCGATGGCATAAAAATGACGCTAGATATTCAATAAATCCTCCTATCCTTAAATCTTAACATCGAATATGCACTGCAAAGTATTGAAAGCAGTTTGGTTAAATTGTATCAGACATGGATTTGCTCACTCTTTCAATTTGAATCCAGGCTAAACCCTTTACTCCATAGATACTTGTTTTCCCACACCAATCACAGAAGGCCTTTGAAAACAGTGCAGGAAGAGTTCAGATTGCTCGTAACGAGCAATATGAACACTTCCTGCACTGTTTTCCACTCTGTCAGTTGATATAAACATAATTCACCCATTGCTGATATGTGGTGAATCAATGCTTTCAATATTAGAAGTGTCCAAAGGCGTCTGTATGAACCCAGGCTTAACCTGATTATACTCTTAAATAAAAACAACAGGCAGCACTGGTTCTGCTTAGGAAAATGGCTTTAGAGAGAATTTCAAAAGCTCTATAAGCTTACTAAGCCATTGAGCTTAAATAAATAAGTACAAAAAAAAATGAATCCCAGAACCTGATATCTCCTGAATCAGGTCTATTAACTCCCAATGAAAAAGCAGGCAATTCTGTGCCTGTCACACAATTCATAGCAATTGAATGCTTACTAAACTGCGACGTCATTCAAACTTTCTCTGAAGCAACTGATCAATCAGCAAATGCAGCTTTCCTGACATTGCTATTTAACGGACCCAGTTGGGAGAGCTGAGTCCATTTTACAGACTGACAAAATAGAGCATTGAAAAAAGTGTTAAACCTCTTTTTTTTCTCTAGAAGAGTTTTTTGATTGTTTAGTTTATTGGGTGACAAGACTGTTTGAAACAGAATTCTTTTTAATACAGTATTTTCTGTTTATCTTTGTTGCCTTGTGTTCTATTTGCTTTCATATTTCATTAAAGTCATAATCAGTCAGTGTCACATGATCCACACCTGAGTCACATGATACTTAATTATTGATGATGTCACAGGAAGATTAATGATGTCACAGATTTATGATGTACACAATACCATAATGCTCTCTGGCAATTACCTCACTTCCTGAAAGTTGATAGCTAAGTGGAAAACTTAATTTATTAATGAGGCACAAAGCAATCTAAATATGCATGTCAATAATTTCCCTGTGTTTTTTATTTCAGCCCGGACTGCTATGCCGGCATTAATATGGACCGGCGCGGGGAGGACTTCAGTCTATGGCCACCGATACAGGTGAGTTATCTCCCTTGTATATGAGCAGCACTTTATTTTTAATAAGAATTCTTTGTCAATGGAGTATTTTACTCCTTAATTTAGAAAGAAAGGCATTATTGATCAATTTGTCTCCCTGAATCTGAAATAAAATAATATGAATATATATTATAAACTATCCAACCAATATAAGTTTAAACTAATGAGTTTGGGAATTCATTCTGCTATTTAAATTACATTTCACTGGTTTCATTTTGTATTTTATGTACCATTTCGGTAATCAGTCTCAAATTATCCAATTCATTGAACACTTCACTGCACATTATGAACTACTCAATAAGCATCTGGTGTTTGTGTGTTTTCATTTTTTTAAAAATCATTTCAATTAAACCTTACTAGCACTTGTTTAAACTTAAATAGCCCTAAACATACAGAAAATAAAGTGAATAAAATATTGCAAACAGTTTTTCGTCTCCTCTGATCCTGCATTTCAACCATACACGATTGCGGAGATGGGACGGAAAGTGACGCACAGATTCAATTCATAGTCTATGACATGTATAAATCATACAATTTATAAATTGACTTTTTAAGTTGGGACTCCGCCCAAAGAGTGGCCCAAAGCCTGTATCATTTATTTGATTGATTGATTTAAAATTTAGAGTCATTTGTATGCAATCGAGGGCTAACAGACGATCAGTTTACCTAACCACTGTTTCCTGGAATTAACCAGTACTCGAGCACACCCCATCTCCGCAAGTAACTGATAATTTTCCCACTTGAATCAGTGGTGAGAGACGAATGATAATCAGACACAACGTCATTTATTTGAATTAGTATAATATGAAAACAGCTGATCTAAGCAGTGCAGTATTATTTTGGTTAGGGTTTTGATAACTAAATATACCGCAGCGGTGGTCTAGCGATAAACAAGGTCCTGCATGTAGAAGGTTGTGGGTTCAATCCCCGGCTAGGTCATACCAAAAACTTGGAAAATGGTGCTAGAAACTTGCTTGCTTGGCACTCAGCATTTAGAGGACAGTTCTGAATCTGGTCTGCCTGGTGTCAGCATCATGTGACTGGGTGAGGTATTATATCATTTGCCAGCGGTATGATACTCCAATGTGGCAGCAATCGGAATACTGTCTCAAGTAGACACTGTCACAATATAAATGAAAAATTGTAGAGAGTGACGCTAAACACCAAGCAACAACACCAAATAAGTCATCTCATTGAGTACTGTATGAGTAACCATCTAAAAATCAGGGAACATTATACCATGGATTGTGTTACAGACACCATAAAAACAAAACATACACAAATGAATAAACCGAAAGTAAAAAAAAAATCAGTTAGCAAACAATAAGTGGACTTCAAAAAAAAATTATCTATAACATTCATTCAATTAAAATTATCTAAATACTGTCTGTTTAAGTTATTATTATAACCCAAGAACCAGTCACTTATAAAAAGATAAGAATGAAATTTCAGCTATTTCGAAGTTGTATTTGTCAAATGTTTGTTTCTTTGGGAGTATAATATATCGATATCATTGATTGATTTCCAAACAACAGTGAACCTGACCATGTATGTTTGCATATTGTCACTAATACTGTATATTGATTGAATTCCAAACAAGGGTGAAACTGACCATGTATGTTTGCATATTGTCACTAATACTGTATATTGACTGATTTCCAAACAAGGGTGAACCTGACCATGTATGTTTGCATATTGTCACTAATACTGTATATTGATTGATTTCCAAACAAGGGTGAACCTGACCATGTATGTTTGCATATTGTCACTAATACTGTATATTGATTGAATTCCAAACAAGGGTAAACCTGACCATGTATGTTTGCATATTGTCACTAATACTGCATATTGATTGATTTCCAAACAAGGGTGAACCTGACCATGTATGTTTGCATATTGTCACTAATACTGTATATTGACTGATTTCCAAACAAGGGTGAATACTGTATATTGACTGATTTCCAAACAAGGGTGAACCTGACCATGTATGTTTGCATATTGTCACTAATACTGTATATTGACTGATTTCAAAACAAGGGTGAACCTGACCATGTATGTTTGCATATTGTCACTAAGACTGTATATTGACTGATTTCCAAACAAGGGTGAACCTGACCATGTATGTTTGCATAGTGTCACTAATACTGTATATTGACTGATTTCCAAACAAGGGTGAACCTGACCATGTATGTTTGCATATTGTCACTAATACTGTATATTGACTGATTTCAAAACAAGGGTGAACCTGACCATGTATGTTTGCATAGTGTCACTAATACTGTATATTGACTGATTTCCAAACAAGGGTGAACCTGACCATGTATGTTTGCATATTGTCACTAATACTGTATATTGACTGATTTCCAAACAAGGGTGAACCTGACCATGTATGTTTGCATATTGTCACTAATACTGTATATTGACTGATTTCAAAACA
Source organism: Panopea generosa (assembly GCA_029582155.1). NCBI lineage: Eukaryota > Metazoa > Mollusca > Bivalvia > Adapedonta > Hiatellidae > Panopea > Panopea generosa. The sequence continues at coordinate 41,678,486 of CM055910.1, read as the reverse complement.
AGGGTGAACCTGACCATGTATGTTTGCATAGTGTCACTAATACTGCATATTGACTGATTTCCAAACAAGGGTGAACCTGACCATGTATGTTTGCATAGTGTCACTAATACTGTATATTGACTGATTTCCAAACAAGGGTGAACCTGACCATGTATGTTTGCATATTGTCACTAATACTGTATATTGACTGATTTCCAAACAAGGGTGAACCTGACCATGTATGTTTGCATATTGTCACTAATACTGTATATTGACTGATTTCCAAACAAGGGTGAACCTGACCATGTATGTTTGCATATTGTCACTAATACTGTATATTGACTGATTTCCAAACAAGGGTGAACCTGACCATGTATGTTTGCATATTGTCACTAATACTGTATATTGACTGATTTCCAAACAAGGGTGAACCTGACCATGTATGTTTGCATATTGTCACTAAGACTGTATATTGACTGATTTCCAAACAAGGGTGAACCTGACCATGTATGTTTGCATATTGTCACTAATACTGTATATTGACTGATTTCCAAACAAGGGTGAACCTGACCATGTATGTTTGCATATTGTCACTTATACTGTATATTGACTGATTTCCAAACAAGGGTGAACCTGACCATGTATGTTTGCATACTGTCACTAATACTGTATATTGACTGATTTCCAAACAAGGGTGAACCTGACCATGTATGTTTGCATACTGTCACTAATACTGTATATTGACTGATTTCCAAACAAGGGTGAACCTGACCATGTATGTTTGCATATTGTCACTAATACTGTATATTGACTGATTTCCAAACAAGGGTGAACCTGACCATGTATGTTTGCATATTGTCACTAATACTGTATATTGACTGATTTCCAAACAAGGGTGAACCTGACCATGTATGTTTGCATATTGTCACTAATACTGTATATTGACTGATTTCCAAACAAGGGTGAACCTGACCATGTATGTTTGCATATTGTCACTAATACTGTATATTGACTGAATTCCAAACAAGGGTGAACCTGACCATGTATGTTTGCATAGTGTCACTAATACTGTATATTGACTGATTTCCAAACAAGGGTGACCTGACCATGTATGTTTGCATATTGTCACTAATACTGTATATTGACTGATTTCCAAACAAGGGTGAACCTGACCATGTATGTTTGCATATTGTCACTAATACTGTATATTGACTGAATTCCAAACAAGGGTGAACCTGACCATGTATGTTTGCATATTGTCACTAATACTGTATATTGACTGATTTCCAAACAAGGGTGTACCTGACCATGTATGTTTGCATTTTGTCACTAATACTGTATATTGACTGATTTCCAAACAAGGGTGAACCTGACCATGTATGTTTGCATATTGTCACTAATACTGTATATTGATTGATTTCCAAACAAGGGTGAACCTGACCATGTATGTTTGCATATTGTCACTAATACTGTATATTGACTGATTTCTAAACAAGGGTGAACCTGACCATGTATGTTTGCATATTGTCACTAATACTGTATATTGATTGATTTCCAAACAAGGGTGAACCTGACCATGTATGTTTGCATATTGTCACTAATACTGTATATTGACTGATTTCTAAACAAGGGTGAACCTGACCATGTATGTTTGCATATTGTCACTAAGACTGTTTATTGATATATTTCCAAACAAGGGTGAACCTGACCATGTATGTTTGCATATTGTCACTAATACTGTATATTGACTGATTTCCAAACAAGGGTGAACCTGACCATGTATGTTTGTATATTGCCACTAATACTGTACATTGACTGATTTCCAAGGTGACCCATGTTAAGGAACCTGACCATGTTGTTTGCATATTGTCACTTATACTGTATATTGACTGATTTCCAAACAAGGGTGAACCTGACCATGTATGTTTGCATATTGTCACTAATACAGTATATTGACTGAATTCCAAACAAGGGTGAACCTGACCATGTATGTTTGCATATTGTCACTAATACTGTATATTGACTGATTTCTAAACAAGGGTGAACCTGACCATGTATGTTTGCATATTGTCACTAAGACTGTTTATTGATATATCTCCAAACAAGGGTGAACCTGACCATGTATGTTTGCATATTGTCACTAATACTGTATATTGACTGATTTCCAAACAAGGGTGAACCTGACCATGTATGTTTGTATATTGCCACTAATACTGTACATTGACTGATTTCCAAACAAGGGTGAACCTGACCATGTTTGTTTGCATATTGTCACTAATACTGTATATTGACTGATTTCCAAACAAGGGTGAACCTGACCATGTATGTTTGCATATTGTCACTAATACTGTATATTGACTGATTTCCAAACAAGGGTGAACCTGACCATGTATGTTTGCATATTGTTGCTTATACTGTTAATCATATATTATTTCTCTAATTGATCTTAAAAAATCCCCATTTTTCTAAATGTTTGAGAATTTAGCACTTTTTCTTCTAAAATCTTTAAAAATCCTATGGTTTCTCCCTTGTTTGTAATCTATATTGCCTTCCCCTCTCCCAGGTTCTGTGAAAAAGTCTTTGAAAGCATTAGCTTTCATTCAAAATCGCAAAAGCTTTCAATAAATTTCTGTTTTGAGGTGTTGGTATGTCAGTATATCAATTTGCATGACTGGTGAGGTGGAGAAGAGACGTGTTCTTATAGTTGTCTTTAATGATAGCTGATACAAGTTTCCATTTAAAACGACAAAAAGTTGTACAAATTTCCATTGCAGATTGTAGAAAGGACATACAACAATGTTGAAATTGAATTTTACTTGATGTCTATGGATCAAACCTTTCTTAACAATGCGAATGTAAATTACCATATAAAGCAAAATGATACTGTCTGAAATTTTAAATTTTTAGATAAATTATTACTATTTTTAAAGGGAATGCATCATGATTTTTTCAAAATTTCAAAATTGGCTTAAGACATTTTTTCCCAATATATCATGCCTAGATAATTATACTCAATGACCGTACTCAATAACTGTATTCATTGACTGTACTCAATGACCGTACTCAATGACCATACTCATTGACCGTACTCATTGACCGTACTCAATGACCATACTCATTGACCATACTCATTGACCGTACTCGATGACCGTACTCATTGACCGTACTCATTGACCGTACTCAATGACCATACTCATTGACAGTACTCATTGACCATTGACCGTACTCATTGACCGTACTCAATGACCGTACTCAATGACCGTACTCAATGACATACTCAGTGACCGTACTCAATGACCATACTCATTGACCGTACTCAATGACCATACTCATTGACCGTACTCATTGACCGTACTCAATGACCGTACTCTTTGACCATACTCATTGACCGTACTCAATGACCGTACTCATTTACCGTACTCATTGACCGTAATCAATGACCGTACTCATTGACCGTACTCAATGACCGTACTCATTGACCGTACTCAATGACCGTACTCAATGACCATACTCATTGACCGTACTCATTGACCTTTCTCAATGACCGTACTCAATGACCGTACTCAATGACCATACTCAATTGCCATTTTGAGGATATCTATTTAAACATTTCCTAATTGCCACTTAAAATTGATACATATTAGTGATGTATTAAATGAAATGTGTGATATCATTTTTATTTCACCTTGATCCATCATACAGCTTTCCACGTAGTAAACATAGAAAGAGTTCAAATGATGATATGAAGGTCTTCAAGCAGTATTTAAGTGATGTTTTTTTTTTGTCCAATTTAAATATCAATTTTGTTACGTCTTGGAGAATTTGATATATCAAATCATGTATATTTTATTTATTTATAATGATTATAAATGCTTTTTATCAATTTTAATAATTATTTTATTTTTAAGACATTTATAATGTTTTTCCTGATAAACTACCTTTAACAGTTAAGAAAACATGAGTTAAAATTTTTAATTAATGCAAGTTGATTTTTCCTCAGAATTTTTTCTTCTTTACCAAACGAAATAAACAATACATAATTGTTACATTTTTTGTCATATGTCACTATGACCATAAATGTGTAAAATATGGGAAATTGCAAGAATTATGCCCCATTACGAAATAGAAACAAGTTAAGGGTCTTCACACATATGGGGGTATAATAATTTGTTTGTTATATGTAAATAAACAGTTTTCAGAAACAGATTTAAGTGAAAATTTATGAAAATTGTGAAGTGTCCCTTTAGATGGAGTATATTGGCAAATTACACATCAAAGCTGCAAATTGAGACTTTTCTATTGGGCACATAAAATAGTACCTATGTACAATATTATCTATGTACAACAGTACCTATGTACAATAGTACTTATGTACAACAGTACATATGTTCTGATTCAATACCTCAATTAAGAGCTATTAAATCAACACTTATTAAAATACTGACAATGATTTATTACGCGACGTGAAAAAGTATTGCGCAATATTTACATTTGTCTCTATAAAATTTTGAACACCAAGCTTCGAATGTCTGAAAATATCGGTGCGTGAACCAGCCAGGTGAAATATAAATTTTAAACATATGCAGGGGTTAGGTTTACAAACAATATTATAAGAATAGATTTGTAATATTATTTATTACGTATACGTTCAGTACAGAAATCGGACACCACCGCGTCAATAATTGAATGGAAATGAATGTCGCTTTCGACATGGTAGTATCTCTTGCATTTTTGTCATCGAAATTAAGCAAGAGTGATCTTAAAAAGTTTTACAATTGCATGTGTGTTGTAAGTGTTTACATCAGTTGGAAATACATTTACTGACACGGTTGCGGTTTATGGTAGTTGCTCAGAATAATGAAGAACGTCAGTTCAAAATAATAAAAGTAAACAAATCAAATGATTTGTAGCTTCTAAAAACCGACTGATATTTTAAAGCAACAATATACTTTTACACATGGGTACGCAAATGTGTAAGTTATATGTAAATCTTTGTATTGGTAATTTTAATTTATAACAGTTAATATACTCCCTTTGATTGATATGTCAAGAAATACACAAACAAACATATTATGTGTACCCACATACACACATGCATACATTCACACAACACACACACACACACTCTATATATTCTTTCTTTTAGCATGTCAGAAATCACCTTCCGGAAACGTTTATTAACAATGCAAACCAGTCTGCATGCCTAGAAACCATATGCTGCACATGCATGCTGACCTCAATTTTCTAGAGGTGACAAATCAGTCATGTGATACAGACGTATTGAATTTGCTGTATTGTCTGTGATAGACAGGTGTTAGAGAAAACTGAGACATGACACCAGCAAACGATGAAATGTATCCCCAAAACTGTATCATAAAAAGTATTACTAAACAACTGAAGTTACGTTGCACATGTTTTAGGTCACTATAAAAAACGTGTGATAGATAAAAAATTTGGTATACAACAATTATTATTGACTGGTATGGGTGTAATTATAATTGGCACGTCACTGAAAAATGTATTTCATAGATCACTTTATATGATATGGAAGGTTTTCTTTCAAGTTCCATGTACTTAAAGCCATTGTATCAATATAATGATTTTTTTGCGCAAAATAAAATAAAAATAAATATTTATATATACGTGTAACAGAACAACAATAAGCTAAGATTGTAAATTTTTTAAAGAGAATTACATACGTAATATATACATTTGTACATGCATTTATGTACACAAACATGCAACATATGTGCCGGGCACAGCCGGTGCAGTAGATATTGCAACTGACTGTCAATGCATGGACCATAGTGAGTTCAAATCCCTGCTGACCACAGTCTGTGATAATGGGTTCAACAGCAAGGAGTAGAGTTTATTATAGACATTGATAAAATAAGAATGATTTGTATATCAAATACACCAAAACATGACAGAAAATGACATTTCAATCCAGTGGGAAAAGTGATATGTAATTTTCGTTCTAAAAATAGATAACACAGAAATACTGCTTGATGACCTTCACCTCATCATTTGGACTCTCTCTATAATGAAACACATTCTACAATATTGAACCAGGTAAACAGATCAAATAAAATCATGTGACTCGTTTGATATACCACAAAATACGGTTCAGTTTTAAGTGGGAAATCTGTTTAAGTCTAACCTTGGTTAGGAAATTCCTTTTCAACATATACTGAACAAAAAAAACAACACAATATGTTGCTGATGGTCATAAAACCATATCAAGTCCATGGAGGGAAATGATATTGACCAATTAATTACTGTGTATATACAGCATACTGATGACAAGCAAGTGTTTCCATTCCAGAATGGTTACATGAATGCCTGTACCTCTGACAGGTATTGTTTCCACATGAAGTGCATGTGCACTGATTAAGATAAATTAACCATGCAAAAAGTTGCACATACGTTATTAACCTGACACAGCCGCAAAGTTAAAACTTAAAATCGCTTGTTTAAATATTCACGAATAAAATCAAGTCTTTAACTTTGTGATTGTGTCAGCCTAGTCAGTGCGCATGCACTTCATGTAGAAACAATACTTGTCAGAGGTAACAGACATATAACCATTTTGTTAATTGTCAGTGTACCATCCTACAGTAAATAAATGGTTGATTATCATTTCCCTCCATGGACTTGGTATTGTTTTATGACTCTTAGAAGGATGTTGTTATATATATATATATATATATATATATATATATATATATATATATATTGGCATGTTTAATTATATATCCGTAAATCAATAGGCAAGATATATTGAAGAAAAAAAAATGTTTAATACAAATTTTAAAATTTAAAAAAAAGCCCTGATATACTACCTTTAAACAAGTGTACTACTGTTGAAAAAAAAATATGCAAAAACACATCATGCAAACCAGCACAACATGCACATGTATATCATGTTATATAAAAAGTTAAATAAAACATACACACATATATGCAAATACTGCTTACGACCATAAAATGGTGGCATTTTTTATACAAACAAAGGCAATAAATTAAAGTTACATATATGTATATGCACAAACATAAACCTTAAAAAGTTACATAAAAACATAGAAACATATATGCACATATTGATTCCCAAAAGTTGGTTTAAACAATTGCGCAAATACTGCTTGATGACCTTCACAGCATTTTTCAGACTCTTTCAAAGATTAAATATAGTCGACAAAATATACCGTTAATAAATCAAATGAAATTTTAAACAAAATTATTCAACACATTTAATACATCACAAAATAAACCACAAAATAAATCGCAATTTTAAGAAGGAAATCTATTTTAGTGTTTTGATACTAACAAGTCAATCATTAAACTTATGATAAAAAAGAAGGCATTGTAATGTTGAGGTTGACATTATTGGAGGTGTCAAAATGTATTTAAGATGTAAAACGCCCTGAAAACTTATAATACACATGTATATACAATAGCATGCTTCGTTATGCGTCAATAACCCAGTTCTATATATCTTAAATATGATCAAAAATAAAATACAAAAAACTATTGATCCGGTTAATAGAAGCAGTCAATCCTTGGACCATTGCACTAACAGGGCCTATATGAAATTAATAACATAACAATTATTAGTTTCGCATGTTTAAATGGCAAAACAGGCCCAATGACTACAATTATGTCAGCAGTGCATATTGCGGGGTCATGAGGGGAGTATTGAAATTGAATATATTTTGCAAGTGTAGAAGTGAGTGTTTGTACATTAGCCCAATTTAAGCTCTTCAGTGGTCATTTTGCTACTGAATGTTCCACGGTGCTGATTGGTCTAAGGCTCAGTGTCAAGATCACTTACATCTCACCGCTAAGGTCATAGGTTCGAGTCATGCTCAGTTCAAAGTCTTTAAATGAGAAAGTTTGCCAGTTCCTTGGTTACTTTTCTACTTGGATTCAGTCTGTGGTCTTCCTCCAATAATAAAACTGGATGTATGATATGCAACCTGAAATGTGTTGTAAATGGCATAAAACCCCTGAATCACGTGAACTGATCCATTGTCAGTTCTTCATTATGTATGTATCCTTTTTATAATTATGATTCTGTTTACTGATTATGTTTATTTTCTTTATACTGCTTAAACCTAATTTATTTTACCTTGATTGTGATACAACTCAAAGCTTATATGAGACAATCTCAAGAACCAGTACTGAGTTGTTGTTGTAGTATGAGAGGCATCTATCCATTACGCTACCAACCTGCTTCCAATAATGTTTATACGGTTGACTGATGGCTGATACTTCTCATGTTGGACACATATTTTCTTATCTTTAGTTTAAACTTATTTTGATTGTGAAACAAGTTATTACAACCTGGGTAGAACCAGTACTAAGCATGTGCAGAAAAAAGTGTCTTGCTCAAGAACACCGCAAATAACCTCCAGTCCTTGGTTCAGTGCTCTACCGTTGGATCACACACTCTCAGATAATTTCTGTCATTGAGTTTCTTACACTTTGATATACATAATTATAAACCCTGGACAGCTGACACAAACCCCTGGGGGATAAATACATACAGAAGTAGAAGTGGGTGACGCCATGTAGGCAATATGCTTCTTAAAAACAATGACAAGCTGACTTTAAAGTTTATTGACCCAGGCTTCTGTTTCACCAATATTTTACTAATATACTTAAAAACTTTTGTGAGTTTTGACTGGTACCTTAAAAATAATATTCTTCAATTAATACCAGTGCAGCCATACCACTATGCAAAATTATACTGCAGCCAGTCTAAAATCATGCACATCTGGATGTTTTTCATAGTTTTTTTTTTTTAAGTATTGAAGTATATTCTTAAATATGTTGGTGAAACAGAAACCAAGAATCCAAAGGAGAGATGATCAAGCCTACAGATTCAAGATGGGATCAGTATGTTTGCTGGAATCAATACAGTTGATGACTAATGTTTCTTCTCCCAAATATAGTGCAGAATAACATCATGGACTGGTTGCAGTGATATCAATAGTTATTAGGTCAAAGGTTGACGATCATATTTCTTTGAAATAACTTGTTGACATAAAACAAACCAAAAATAAAGTAAAAAAGCACAACCAATAATTTGATATAAATTCAGCTATTGGTCTTATTTCAAAAGCACAAGCATATTTCATCGTTTTATAAATTAATTGATTGATTAAATATTAAGAGGCATTTCTATGTCATAAAGGGTTAAAATGTAATCAGAAAATCTAGCAATGCACTCTTTTGTTGGATCCTGGAAGGTTAACCAGTACTGAAGCACTCTCATCTCAACAAGTAACCGATAACTTTCCAACATGAATCAACAGTGAGAGACGAATGACAATGAGACAAAATGTATATCAAACATAGAGCATTATCAGAATTTTGCAAAATTTTAAAATTTGATACAAACATTTTTTATATACTCACTGACCCTGTATAATTGCCAAAAGGATATATACTTTAACATGTAAAAATGATGTAATGAAAAGGGATTTCCTAACTTGGGCTGCGCGCTTAGGTTAGACTAAAATAAGTTTTCCGCTTAAAATTGCAAAATATTTTGTGACGTATTTATTACATGATGCACATGATATTATTTTGATTTCAATTTTATCTGTCATACAGGACTTGAATACACATGGTAAAATTTGTTTCATCTTAGAAATCAAAAGTCCGAACTGCTGTCTATTTTTAGAATGGGGATTTCATTTCAAATTTACCAGTCTAATTGAAATAATGTTTTTGTCACGTTTTTGTTGATTTGACATAACCATTCCGAATACATTTATTTATGATAATGAGATGCTTTTTATTCGTTTTAAAAATAATAAATTTTTTAGACATTTATAGCGGTTTTTGCTGATATACTCCCTTTAAGACATTTATAACGTTTTCAGCTGATATACTACCTTTAAGGTATGAAACTTTTCAATAAAAAATTGAAACAGACAATTTTGACAGTTGACAGATATCAGATAATGGTTGACGAATGCGGTCTTATACTTAGATATGTCTGCATGAAAGGGACACATGTCAGTGTTGAAATGTTCACAAATTGATTCAATCTTTACATATATGTACAGATAACCATGTGATGGTATTAAATCTCCAAGTATTACTGTCTGAAACTATGTATTTAACGATTAATTAACATATTTTATAAAACTAGAGCAAAGTCGCGTTAGTTTTGAGAGTATGAATAAAATTCTTACAATATACAAATTGATATTTTCTTGGATTTTTTTTGGTCAATTAGAGAAGACAATAAAATAGCTGTTACGTGTTTATTTTGTCATACAGAGGATCTTACATTCTTGCTTATTTATTATTGAATTTATTAAATGAGTTGGAGAAAATATTTATGCGAGGCTCAGCTGAGTAATTTATATAATTTTTCCCAACAAGTTAGATATATTCAATAATAAATGAGCAAGAATGTAAGATTCATTTTATCACATAACTCAGGAAAGGTTTACATTTACCATTTATTGAACAGATCAGGAGGAAAAGTAGGGCATATTTATTTCAAGAGTCATCATATGATGTAATGTCATTTAATAATCGTCATTTAACCATGACAAATCAACGTCATTTAACCATGACAAATCAGCGTCATTTAACCATGACAAATCAACGTCATTTAACCATGACAAATCAACGTCATTTAACCATGACAAATCAACGTCATTTAACGATGACAAATTAACGTCATTTAACCATGACAAATCAGCGTCATTTATGTTTTTGGGCAAGTCCGAAAGTACTTTGGCAATTTACATGCGAGATTCGAGTTATACCGAAAACACCAAGCGATGAATTGGAAATGATATTGTACTAGATTAATATAAAAAATGTGTCCTGGGTTTATTACACGCCTGCACTGTAAATTATGTGATGCATGCCTTTCACTCACTTACAAGAGGTATGATGCCCCTATACAAAATAGAAACAAAATTTAGAAATGTCTGCACATGCACTGATTAGGATGTTTCAATATCATATTTGAATCATGTAGATTATATCATTTTTAGAAATAAGTTAAAGGAAGTATAATTGTTATAAGGATTTTTCAAAATATTAAAATTGGATAAAAACATTTTTTTCCAATATACTGTGGCCATTTACCCCGGATATATTTTAAACATGCCAAAATAATATATTGAAAAGGGTTTCCTAACTTGGGCTTCACGCCTAGGTAAGACTAAAATACATTTCCCAATTAAAATTGCAACATATTTTGTGACATATTAAATGAGTCGTGTGTTTTCATCTTAGAAAGAGTCAGAATGGTGATATGATGGGCATCAAGCAGTATTTCAGTGCTTTTTATTCAAGTTTGCAACTTCTATAATTGAAACTAGGATTTTGTCATGTTTTGGTTGATTTGTTATACCAAACAATTCAAAGTTTATTTATTTTGGATAATAAGATGCTTTTTATCCATTTTGAAAATAGTTTTATTTCCTAAAACATTCATAGCATTTTTTTCCTGTATAAACTCCCTTTAAGTGATTTTTGTCATAAATTATGTATATATAATGTGTACACTCTAAACTGGCCAAATCGGATAATTAATGTTGGGTGTTATGGTCCTTGAATAAAAAATATTTGCATTATATGAATTTACGTACACTTTAGCATCTGCAAAACTTGCAGTCTTTGGCATTATCTCCTCTGCCAAAGGTGAGCAATTTAGGGCCATTCTGGCTCTTTTATTTAATAAAAATTAGCTGTATCAGTAATAGAAGTTGTTTCAGTTTTGTATACAGTTGAAACTCATTGTCTTTGGGGAGACATATGCTACACAATTGCAATCATAATTGTCTTTTCGAAGTTTTTCATTAAATTCTTTTGTGGCATTGATTTTACATTCAGTTTCTCTTACTGATAGCCAGATGTGCACATGAATAAAAAACCGTGCAGATAGTTATAGCATGTTGCATGTACATTTAAATGTAGAATCTTGTACAGTGGGAAAAAATAAGTATTGATTTATTTTCTGCCACCTCCATCATCAAGCTGTCTCATTATGCCTTCTTTCCCTTTCAAACTGGATAATTATGTGCGTAGTGGGAGGGGAACATATCGAATGTGTGTAAATATGGCATATAGTATTGGACTCTGAAATTTCCCGCAAGATTTTGAAAGTAGGAGCTCTGTTTTACCATCCCAATATATTGTGGGAATATAGTTTGTGTGGGCCACAGGGTCAGGGGATGCTTTTACCAAGATTTGAACTTTGTCAATTATTTTTTTCATTAAGAGAGAAATATATTGCTTTGTTTTAATGAAAGGTAATAAATGACATCAAAATTTCATTGGATGCAGAATATATCAGTTATATAACCATATTTCTTCTGAAATTAACTGGCCTTAGTTTCACTTTACATCTCAGCTTGATTAACCTGAACTCAAATTTTTAGCTCGCCAGGACAAATGTCCAGGAGAGCTACTGCAATGACCCCGGCATCGGCATCATCTGTAGACACCCAGGTTAAACTGTTGCATTTAGGTAGTTGTTTTAAGTTTTGGTGTTTGCCTCCAATCTCAATCTTTGCATGGGTAGTGAGTTTTATCCCATAGGCGAGCTTTGTTGTCTTCTGACATTACTCTTGTTTAAATGTTATAACGTGATTAATTTACATAGATCATTTTTTTTCCATGTTATCATTTACCAATAAGATGTTCTGACTAATAAAATAATTATTAAAATGGATAAAAAGCATCTCATAGTCATTAATAAATAAAACATGAATGGTTTGGTATGTCAAATCAACAAAAAGGTGACAAAATGGATATCTGAATTGAAGTGGTAAACTTGAAACGAAATCCCCATTCTATAAATAGACAGCACTTAATCCTGCATGACGTTATTTGGACTGTATCTAAGATAAAACACTTTTTACTAGTGTGAGCCTGTGTTCAAGTGAATGTGAAGGGAAGGTGGGAGGTAGATGGCAAGTTTAATATCTTTAACTTTTAATGTTGTTTTATGGTGTTTAGCATGGCATTCAACAACTTTTTAGTCATAGCACAATGGCGTCTGCTTGAGACAGTATTCTGAGCATCATATTCTGGAGTATCACACCACAGACACATGGTATGATACCCCACCCAGTCACATTATACAGATAGCTGGCCGACCAGACCTGACAAAATGCTGAGAACCAAGCAAAAAATCTTCTTGTACCATTTGTCAAATCTTTGGAATGACCCAGCGGGGGATTGAACCAACAACCTTCCAAGAGGCTGGCAGATGGTTTACCCCTAGATAATGTCAAGTTATAGTTAGTTTATATATTTGGCTGGTTTGATGGAGGAGGGACAAAATTTATGCTGATTCTAACATCAGATTTTCAGTCTGTTTCTTGACATTTTTGAAAAGAAATGGGGTGAGTATAGAGGGGTGAAGGTGTTCTCCCATCAATCCTCCACAAGTATATTCTATGCAAGATAAATCAAAACATCACTTTCATCTTGTTGAAAGTTATTTATGTTATTCACATCTTGATTTGATCGAATGCTTTGTCAATTGTCAGTGTCATTTATTTTTAGCCTTAAGTTTTACTGGTTTAACAGGGTTGTCTTTCTGTATTTGATGCATTACACCAGGCTTACACCGGGCCCAGTTTACACACCGGGCCCAGTTTACACTGGGCCCAGATTACACCAGGCCCAGTTTAAGCTCAGCCAGTAGCATGTCTGACTATCAATCCAGGGGTTGTAAGTTTGCATCCTTGCCCACTAAAATCTCCATTCATTTCTCAACACTAATTTAAGTGGGAAAATTACTTTAAGAGATGGTTATTTTAGAGTACTGGTTAACATTCCATGAGGACCCCAGGAAATAGTGGTTAGGTTAACTGATCGTCTGTTAGCTCTCGAGGGCATGGGACATAAAAATGGCAGTCAATATCAGACAAACATTTGTGCATTACAGAGCTTGTATAAATTGTAGCATCACTGTGACTGCTAGTAATATTGCTATAAGCTGTGTACTGTCACACTGAAAATTTATATCACACCAAATTAAGGCAGATGGCATGGTAGTGCAGACTGGCTAGTCTCCTAGAACTATCCTCTAAATACTGGATGTCACACAAAGAAACTGGGTAGGAGGCGAGGTGAATAGTCTGTTAGTTACTCACACTAGAGGCCATGGGTTCAATCTCAGACATAGCCCAATGGGTTCTCATAAACAACAGCAGAAACAGGTATTACCCAGGAAACAGTTGTGAGACTGAATAAAAACACTCAAAGCTTACTTCAAAATCCTGCTCTAATAAAATAGCATGAATCAGTATAGAAGTAAGATGACTTCTAGTTCCATTTTGAAGTATTTGGGGAGGGGGGGGGGGGGGGGGGGGATCAAACCCCTAATAGGCTCCAGATACGAGAAGAATTGAATATCACAATCAGTGCCCCACAGTTGGGCTTTGCCCACATTAAAAGCCACATAAAGGTAACGAGTAGACCTGAAAAACCACTGACAATAAGAGGGAAAGTAGTATTATACAAAAATTGAAATAATTAACAAATATAAGAAATTTGTATATATATGGAGGAATATTGAACGTATATATATATATGTATAAAACAGGGAACAATCAACTTTTTCTAGTATTACCCAAGACACATCATTATGATTTTTTTTAAAAATTCCTACACGCAAACAAACAAACAAACAAATAAATGAATAAGTGTCAATTAACAAGTTATCTATCACACTTCAACTGTAATAAAGCATTAATTAATGCATACTTAAGACATGGTAGGCTAATTAAAAACCAATTAAAGCTTCAATAAAATTCATGCATGGAGGCGACAGGCCTATAAATAAACAGCTTTTATACTGCAATAAAATGAAATATGTAAAATATAAAATCTCGTCTGCCCTGCTATAATTTGTGCAGTTTAAGTAACAAGCCTTAAACAGCTGATATCACAGTGCATGTAGTATATATGTTATGTGTATAAGATTGCAGTACATGTGCAAGACCAGATCCACCGTCTAGCATAGGTGCCATTATCCCAATGTGTTACATAAAGTCGTAAGGTCAGATTTGCAATATGACACAATGCAAAGGCAGATCTGTTATTAAGCATAGTTCTGGTTTTTTTTTCTTTTGTGCATAAAGTGAAAAGGGCAGACCCACAATTGACACAAAGCAAGGACAGGTTCAGAATAGTAATGTAAAATAATAGGGGCAGATCCAGAAGATGAAAAACAAAACATAGACTAGTCATTTGAAGTTGTTGCAAGACTTGTAAAATTTAGAAAATGCCTAACATGCTTATAATATCAACATAATTATGATGAAGGAGGAATTCATTGAAGAAATTCAGGCCGTTTAACAATTTATTTTAGTTATGGAACTGGTCTCACTTCTTTTTTGACGACCCTTGTATCCACTATTTGTCACAATGCTACCCAACATAAGGACATATCTTCAATTTATCACAATGTTATACAAAACAAGGGGACAGATTCACAGTTTGTCACAATGCTACCCAACACAAGGACAGATCTACAACTTATCACAATATAACACAAAACAAGGAGACAGATTCACAATTAGTCGCAATGCTACCCAATACAAGGACAGATCTACAATTTATCACAATGTTACACAAAACAAGGGGACAGATTCATAATTTGTCACAATGCTACCCAAAGCAAGGACAGATCCACCATTTGTCACAATTTTACCAAACGCAAGGACAGATCTGCAATTTGTCACAATGTAACTCAAAGCAAGGACAGATCCACAATTTGTCACAATGTAACTCAAAGTAAGGACAGATCCACAATTTGTCACAATGTTACCCAAAGCAAGGACAGATCCATGGTTTGTCACAATGTAACTTAAAGCAAGGACATATCCACAATTAGTCACAATGTTACCCAAAGCAAGGACAGATCCACAATTTGTCACAATGTAATCCAATGCAAGGACAGATCCACAATTTGTCACAATGTAACTCAAATCAAGGACAGATCAACAGTTTGGCACAATGTAACTCAAAGCAATGACAGATCCACAATTTGTCACAATGTAACTCAAATCAAGGACAGATCAACAGTTTGGCACAATGTAACTCAAAGCAAGGACAGATCTACAATTTGTCACAATGTAACTCAAATCAAGGACAAATCCACAGTTTGTCACAATGTTACTCAAAGCAAGGACAGAATCACAATTTGTCACAATGTTACTCAAATCAAGGACAGATCCACAATTTGTCACAATGTTACCCAAAGTAATGACAAATCCACAGTTTGTCACAATGTTACTCAAAGCAAGGATAGATTCACAATTTGTCACAATGTTACTCAAAGCAAGGACAGATCCACAATTTGTCACAATGTAACTCAAATCAAGGACAGATCAACAGTTTGGCACAATGTAACTCAAAGCAAGGACAGATCTACAATTTGTCACAATGTAACTCAAATCAAGGACAAATCCACAGTTTGTCACAATGTTACTCAAAGCAAGGACAGATCCACAATTTGTCACAATGTTACTCAAGTCAAGGACAGATCCACAATTTGTCACAATGCTACCCAAAGTAATGACAAATCCACAGTTTGTCACAATGTTACTCAAAGCAAGGATAGATTCACAATTTGTCACAATGTTACTCAAAGCAAGGACAAATCCACAATTTGTCACTATGATACTCAAAGCAAGGACAGATCCACAATTTGTTAGTGTTGCTCAAATCAAGGACAGATCCACAGTTTGTCATATTGTTATTCAAATCAAGGACAGATCCACAGTTTGTCACAATGTAGCTCAAAGCAAGGGTAGATCCACAGTGTGTCACAATGTTACTCAAAGCAAGGACAGATCCACAATTTGTCACAATGTAACTGAAAGCAAGGACAGATCAACAGTTTGTCGCAATATTACTCAAAGCAATGACAGATCAATGGTTTGTCACAATGTAACTCAAAAGAAGGACAGATCCACAGTTTGTCACAATGTAATTCAAAGCAAGGACAGATCCACAGTTTGACACAATGTAATTCAAAGCAAGGACAGATCCACAGTTTGACACAATGTAACTCAAAGCAAGGACAGATCCAAAATTTGTCACAATGTAACTCAAAGCAAGGACAGATCCAAAATTTGTCACAATGTAACTCAAAGCAAGGACAGATCCAAAATTTGTCACAATGTAACTCAAAGCAAGGACAGATCCAAAATTTGTCACAGTGTTATTCAAATCAAAGAAAGATCTCTAGGGCATTATGTGGTACATTGTAATATAAATCAATGCTCCCTGGGGTATGTTGTTGTATGGTGTTAAGTATCGCTTTCAACAATTTTTCAGTCATATTGTGATGGTGTCTACTTTAGCCAGTATTCTGAGCGCTGTCACACTGGAGTATCATGCTGCAGACACATTGTATGATAACCCACCAAGTCACATTATACTGACACCGGGTCGACCAGACCTAGAACTCTCTTCTTAAAGTTGAGTGTCAAGCGAGGAAGTATATCTAGTACCATTTTTAAAGTCTTTGGTATGGCCCGGCTGGGGATCGAACCCACAACCTTCCATGTGCGAGGCTGAAACTCTACCACTATACCATACTGTGGTCCTGCCTGGGGTAAAATGGTTAAACTGCATGCAGTAGCCAGTATATGTATCTTAACTGTGACTCCTGCTGCAATTGGCATCCTTTTCTGTTGAGCATAGAGCTGGGCCCGATTAGCTCAGTCGGTTATGCATCTGACTATCAATTCAGGAGTCATGAGTTCAAATCCCCGCCTGGCAACAGTCTCCGTGATGATTGATAAACAACATTGTGTCTCATTATCATTTGTCTCTCACCGCTGATTCAAGTGGGAAAGTTATCAGTTACTTGTTGAGATGGGTCGAGCTCGAGTACTGGTTAATCCCAGTCAATCAATCTGCTGAGCATAGAATAACATTTCATACACATATGAGTTTCTTCTATTAAACATGCTTGGTGTATAGTACCATCACATTGGCCCTTTGTTTAAAGTCCCATATGACAATTGTTAGTATATTTAGTTGGCCAGCCCTGGGAGTCGAACCCGCAACCCCGAGACTAAAAATCTTAAGACTACTAAGGACTACTAAGGAGCCACTAAGGACCACTAAGGAGTTCAAAGGGGGCACTAAGGACCACTAAGGGGTTCAAAGGGGGCACTAAGGACCACTAAGGAGTTCAAAGCGGCACTAAGGACTACTAACAGCTTCAAAGGGGACACTAAGGATCACTAAGGAGTTACAGGGGGCACTAAGGAGTTCAAAGGGGCAGTAAGGAGCCACTTAGGAGTCCATAGTGCCACTAAGGAGCCTCTTCTAAGGAGTTGAAAGGGGCATTAAGGAGCCACTTAGGAGTTCATAGTGCCACTAAGGAGCCTCTTCTAAGGAGTTTAAAGGAGCATTAAGGAGCAATTTAGGAGTTCAAAGTGCCACTAAGGAGCCTCTTATAAGTTCAAAGTGCCACTAATGAGTTCAACATGCCATTAGGGACAGCTACAGACCCTCTAAGGAGTTTAAAGGGACACTTAGGAGCCACTTATGAGTACAAAGTGCCACTAAGGACTACTAAGGAGCCTCTAAGGAGTTCAAATGGGCACTAAGGAGCCACTAAGGAGTTCAAAATGAGTTCAAAGTGCCACTAAGGACTACTTAGGAGCCTCTAAGGAGTTCAAATGGGCACTAAGGAGCCACTAAGGAGTTCAAAAATGAGTTCAAAGTGCCACTAAGGACTACTTAGGAGCCTCTAAGGAGTTCAAATGGGCACTAAGGAGTTCAAAAATGAGTTCAAAATGCCACTAAGGACTACTTAGGAGCCTCTAAGGAGTTCAAATGGGCACTAAGGAGTTCAAAAATGAGTTCAAAGTGCCACTAAGGACTACTAAGGAGCCTCTAAGGAGTTCAATTGGGCACTAAGGAGCCACTAATGAGTTCAAAGTGCCACTAAGGACTACTAAGGAGCCTCTAAGGAGTTCAGATGGACACTAAGGAGCCACTAATGAGTTCAAAGTACCACTAAGGACTACTAAGGAGCCTCTAAGGAGTTCAGATGGACACTAAGGAGCCTCTAATGAGTTCAAAATGCCACTCAGGACTATTTAGGAGCCTATAAGGAGTTCAAATGGGCACTAAGGAGCCACGAATGAGTTCAAAGTGTCACTAAGGACCACTAAGGAGTTCAAAGGGGCACTAAGGAGCCATGAATGAGTTCTAAATGGCACTTAGGACCTCAAAGGAGCCTTTTATGTGTTCAAAGGGACACTTAGAAAGTTCTGCCAATTTCCTCATATCTTATTGCAAAATTAAAACATTCACATTTATAATTGCCCTAAGTACTATTTATAAGTAGAATCTTAATACAGTAAAGAAGTAGCATTTTTCTCACTTAACTCAAACAATCAAACAAGAGCACCGCAAGCGGGTGCAGATGCTCATTTATTTGAAGTCCACCTAATAGGTGAGAATCAATATCTATTACTGAAAATTAACATGTAGAATCTAAAAAAATATAGGGTAAACAGGCAAAACAAAAAACTTAACCTAAGAAGTATGGAAACTTAAATAACTTAGCCATATGCATTGATTGTATAACATAATATAATTTTAAGTTTATGAAGTTCAGTCACTATTACTCAGATCGTTTTGTTAGTGACCCCTTAGTAGTCCTAAATAACCCTTTAAATGCCTAAGTGACTCTTTAGTTGTCCTAAATGACCCATTTGAACCCCTTAGTGTCACTTTTAACCCCTTAGCGGCTCCTTAGTGACCCCTTTGCAGTACCTATTGATTTTTTGTTGTCTGTAATAAGAACAGTCCCAATAGCCGAGTATATAGAGCATGAGATTTCTAGTCTCGGGGTTGCGGGTTTTACTCCCGGGGCTGGCCAACTTAAAATATTAACAATCATTTGGATGGGATTTTAAACCAAGGGCCCATGTGATGGTGCTCCTTTTGAATTCCTTAGTGGTCCTTAGTGCCCACTTTCAACTCCTTAGTGCCCCCTTTTAACCCCATACAGACTCCTTAGTAGTCCTTAGTAGCCTCTTTGAATCCCTTAGTGCCCCTTTTAACTCCTTATTGCCCCCTTTTAACCCCATATAGACTACTTAGTAGTCCTTAGTGGCCTCTTTGAACCCCTTAGTAGTCCTTAGTACCCCTTTTAACTCCTTAGTGCCCCCCATTTTAACCTCTAAGACACTTGTTAGTAGTCCTTAGTGCCCCCTTTAAACCCCTTACAGATTCCTAAGTGCCCCCTAAGAGACTCGTTAGTAGTCCTTAGTGCCCCCTTTAACCCCTTACAGACTCCTTAGCACCCCCTTAGAGACTCCTTAGTATTCCTTAGTGCCGCCTTTAACCGCTTACAGACTCCTTAGCGCCCCCTTAGTAGTCCTTAGTGGCCTCTTTGAACCCCTTAGTAGTCCTTAGTGGCCTCTTTTAATTCCTTAGAGACTCCTTAGTAGTCCTTAGTGGCCCCTTTTAATCCCTTAGAGACTCCTTAGTGTCCCCTTTTAACCCCTGAGAGACCCCTTATTAGTCCTTAGTGGCCCCTTTTAACCCCTTAGAGACACCTTATTAGTCCGTAGTGGCCCCTTTTAATCCATTAGAGACTCCTTAGTGGCCCCTTTTAATCCCTTAGAGACTCCTTAGTGTCCCCTTTTAACCCCTTAGAGACTCCTTAGTAGTCCTTAATGGCCTCTCCTCTTCGAACCCCTTAGTAGTCCTTAGTGCCCCCCTTTTACTCCTTAGAGACTTTATCGTGCCTGCTTTTTACCCCCTAAAATTTCTTAGTAGTCCTTAGTACCAGCTGTTAACCCCTTAGAGACTCCTTAGTAGTCCTTAGTGACTCCTTTGAACCCCTTAGTAGTACTTAGTGTCCCCTTTTAATCCCTTAGTGACCCTTTGCAGTACCTTGTGCCTTTTTTTTGTCTGTAATAGGAACAGTCCCATCAGTTCGGTCTATAGAGCACGAAACTTTTAGTCTCGGGGTTGCGGGTTTGACTCCCAGGGCTGGCCAACTAAATATACTAACAACTGTCATATGGGACTTTAAACAAAGGGCCCATGTGATGGTACTATACACCAAGCATGCAATAGAAGACACTCATCTGTATCCAGGTGATTAATGCTGAGTCATCATTTAAATCACTTAAAATGTGTCCATTGTAGCTATCTTAATCTTAATATGAAACCCCTTAGTAGTCCTTAGTGCTCCCTTTGAACCCCTTAGTGGTCCTTAGTGCCCCCTTTGAACCCCTTAGTGGTCCTTAGTGCCCCCTTTGAACCCCTTAGTGGTCCTTAGTGCCCCCTTTGAACCCCTTAGTGGTCCTTAGTGCCCCCTTTGAACTCCTTAGTGGTCCTTAGTGGCTCCTTAGTAGTCCTTAGTGGTTCTTAGACTTTTAGTCTCGGGGTTGCGGGTTTGACTCCCAGGGCTGGCCAACTAAATATACTAACAATTGTCATATGGGACTTTAAACAAAGGGCCAATATGATGGTACTATACACCAAGCATGTTTAATAGAAAAAACTCATCTGTATCCAGGTTATTAATGCCGAGTCCTCATTTAAATCACTTAAAATGTGTCCATTGTAGCTAACTGACAATCTTAATCTTAATATGAAACCCCTTAGTAGTCCTTAGTGCTCCCTTTGAACCCCTTAGTGGTCCTTAGTGCCCCCTTTGAACCCCTTAGTGGTCCTTAGTGCCCCCTTTGAACTCCTTAGTGGTCCTTAGTGGCTCCTTAGTAGTCCTTAGTGGTTCTCAGACTTTTAGTCTCGGGGTTGCGGGTTTGACTCCCAGGGCTGGCCAATTAAATATACTAACAATTGTCATATGGGACTTTAAACAAAGGGCCAATGTGATGGTACTATACACCAAGCATGTTTAATAGAAGAAACTCATCTGTATCCAGGTTATTAATGCCGAGTCATCATTTAAATCACTTAAAATGTGTCCATTGCAGCTAACTGACAATCTTAATCTTAATATGAAACCCCTTAGTAGTCCTTAGTGCTCCCTTTGAACCCCTCAGTGGTCCTTAGTGCCCCCTTTGAACCCCTTAGTGGTCCTTAGTGCCCCCTTTGAACTCCTTAGTGGTCCTTAGTGGTCCTTAGTGGTCCTTAGTGGCATTTAGTAGGACCCATTTGTCTTCTAGCATGATTTTTAAAGTGTTAATGTTTATTTTATTTTTATAAATAATTAAATAAAAAATTTAGTTTATTTTTTGTGTTGAAAAGAATGTCAATACTTAAGCTGGAAATTCAAGTCATATGATATTCATTGGTTACAATCAGTGTTCAAGATAGATGTCAGCACAGCCTTGCGAACACATTTTCCACACATACATAAAAACTGAAACCTGAACAAGCAATATGGCACTGTACAGTTTGTAAACAATTTAATTTTAAATTCTGATGCAGGAAATACCTGCCAGAATGGGACTGAGTGTGAGTGTCTATGCTTCTTGTTGATAATCAGTCAGAATTCTTGTATAATGTTTGCAGATTTGTATTGCATTTGGAACCGAGTATTATACCCAGTGTCTAATAATATTTTCACTCTCCCCTATAATACTCCCTCACCTTCTCCCCCCATTATATTTTTTCTAAAATGAACACAACTTCTTATTATGATAAAGAAAGCTTAAAACTTGCATTTATGATGAAGCAAACTTAAAAGAAAAAAATAACAGAGGGGGGTGAAAATATTATAGTTGTTATATTTTCACCCCTATTCCCCACACTCATCTCATCTATTCCAACATCAGTTTTAAATGATTACTTTCAATAGTATGATTTAATATGCTTTATCAGACTAAAAAATATGTTTGTTTTATTTAAATAATTTATCTGATGAGGAAAGAGGGACGGGTGAAAATATTAAAGCCTATATATTTTCGGCCCCGACCCCTTATTCATTCAATGTAAGTTTGACACAGAGCTGGCAACCGCCATTCCGTAAACTCCATAAATGCAGGAGTGTTCACTTTTTCCAAACTGGAAGTAGAATGAACAAGTCTAGTGGAGTTTGAATAATGGTATATATATAAGTAGTTTAAATCAAGAACAGCTCCCTTGGGTATAATGGTACATTGTAACATAAAACAAGGACAGCTCCCTTGGGTATAATGCTACATTGTAACATAAAACAAGGACAGCTCCCTTGGGTATAGCTCCCTTGGGTATAATGCTACATTGTAACATAAAACAAGGACTGCTCCCTTGGGTATAAAGCTACATTGTAACATAAAACAAGGACAGCTCCCTTGGGTATAATGCTACATTGTAACATAAAACAAGGACAGCTCCCTTGGGTATAGCTCCCTTGGGTATAATGCTACATTGTAACATAAAGCAAGGACAGCTCGCTTGGGTATAATGGTACATGTACATTGTAACAGAATACTGTTTGCGTCATTAAAATATTTGATAAAACGTGTAGTGTTACTTGTTTGTTTCATTTTTTTAAGGACCGCGGCGTGGTCTAGTGGTAGAGCGTCTGCTTCGCATGCAGAGTCGTGGGTTCAATCCCCGGCCGGGTCATACCAAAGACTTTAAAAATGGTACAAGAACCTTCCTCGCTTGACGCTCAGCATTAAGAGGAGAGTTCTAGGTCTGGTCGGCCCGGTGTCAGTATAATGTGACTGGGTGGGGTATCATACCATGTATCTGTGGCATGATACTCCAGTGTGACAGCGCTTAGAATACTGTCTCAAATATACACCGTTGCGATATGACTGAAAAATTGTTGAAAGCGACGCTAAACACCATACAACAACAACATCATTTTTTTAAAAATAACTTTAATTATATATACAAGCTGGTTTTGGTAATTGTACGTAGTGGCTAGCTACAGCTCAAGGCATATCAAAAATAAAAAGTTGAATGAACCGTTACATTGGTTTCCACGGTGATTATTTCACACAGCTTCCGGTACTTGCGTCACTTCCGGTTAGATCGAGCGTTTTTAATATAATGAAAATTATTCAGTAAAGCGGAAACATAATGTCAGTCATTAAAATGTACACAATGTGATAAAGTATGTTATAAATAATACACAAATAAACTTGAAATAGTTCCCTATTAATGAATAAACGAAGAAAATACATGGTGCAGCTGACATGGTGGGTGGGTAGCGATTTTTTAAAAAATAAATGAGATTCTTACGGTAGTAAAAAACCTGGACCGATTTGCATTTTGGAATTTTAGAAAGCCTGCATTGTAACATAAAACAAGGACAGTGTCCTTGGGTATAATGGTACACTGTAACATAAAACAAGTACAGCTCCTTTGGGTATGATGGTACATGGTAACATAAAACATGGACAGCTTACTTGGGTATAATGGTACATGGTAACATAAATTAAGGACAGCTCCCTGGTAGCATAAATGAAGCTTCAGAGTACATTATGTGAATCCTTAATGTAACATAAAGCAATGAAATCTCCATGGAGCAAAATGTTGTACATTGTAAAATAATAGTTTCTTCAGTGCGGTATGTTGTACATTGTAAAATAAACCAAGGTTATCTCTCGAGTACAGTATGTGATGCCTTGTAACATAAAGCAAAGATATCATGCTGTGCGCAGTATGTCAAACCAAGGACATCTTGCTAGTGCAGTATATCAAACCAAGGACATCTTGCTAGTGCAGTATGTCAAACCAAGGACATCTTGCTAGTGCAGTATGTCAAATCAAGGACATCTTGCTAGTGCAGTATGTCAAACCAAGGACATCTTGCTAGTGCAGTATGTCAAATCAAGGACATCTTGCTAGTGCAGTATGTCAAACCAAGGACATCATGATATGTGCAGTATATCAAACCAAGGACATCTTGCTAGTGCAGTATGTCAAACCAAGCACATCTTGCTAGTGCAGTATGTCAAATCAAGGACATCCTGCTAGTGCAGTATATCAAACCAAGGACATCTTGCTAGTGCAGTATGTCAAATCAAGGACATCTTGCTAGTGCAGTATGTCAAACCAAGGACATCTTGCTAGTGCAGTATGTCAAATCAAGGACATCTTGCTAGTGCAGTATGTCAAATCAAGGACATCTTGCTAGTGCAGTATGTCAAACCAAGGATATCTTGCTAGTGCAGTATGTCAAACCAAGGACATCCTGCTAATGCAGTACATCCAATCAAGGACATCTTGCTAGAGCAGTATGTCAAATCAAAGACATTTTGCTAGTACATTATGTCAAACCAAGGACATCTTGCTAGTGCAATATGTCAAACCAAGGACATCTTGCTAGTTCAGTATGTCAAATCAAGGACATCTTGCTAGAGCAGTATGTCAAACCAAGGATGTCTTGCTAATACAGTATGGCAAACAAAGGACATCTTACTAGTACAGCATGATGTAACCATGAGTATCTCTATGATGTTACAGCACAGAAGAGACTTTGAAATGATACTACCTAGTATTCCAACATTTTATAAAGTTGACATGATTTTCAACCTTTGTAGTGTCAAAAGTTAGACAGCAATCTCAGATAACCATTCCCACAGATAGTCGACTCCCTGGTCAGGTGATCTATATTAAAGGCCAATAACTTTCTGCCAGGGCAAACAGTTATGTAGGAGTGGCTTATGTACCACAGCTGTTATCTTATCCTGTCTGTTATGGTACAATGTTCTAAAATACACCATTACTCAGCTACTGAAATGTACATAAACACAGACTTTAAATGGCATGACCTCTCAAGCTCCTCCCTGGAATTTCAAATTGATGGCAATTGAAGTTTTACTATATTTTCAAACTGTATAATATAACATACACTTTTAAGAAAAATACCTTTTTGCCAATTAAATGTTTTAAAAATAATCTAGTAGTTTGCAAAAATATAACAAAAACAATTCAGTGGTAAATGTTGAAAAAGGGTTCTTTGATTTAAATGAGGCATAGAATTAAATGAAACGTGACCCAGAGCCATCTTGTGGCTTTTATATTGCAGTTGGAGACTTTATTAAGCTACCTGTGAAATATCTTGCTCTCTGTTGAAAGACCTGATGAAACATGGCACCAGTTTTCATTGGTCGATAATGGTCACTTGTACATATTGTTTTTGAAACAGAATCATATTAGTACGCCATTTTTGTGTACTGTAATGACAGAATAAAATGTTAGTTTTCTGTCAGCCATATTGCGATTGGCTAATCAACAATAAAGTATGCAGACCAACATAATTTTTTTTATGCTAAAAAAAAGAAATATTTGTGTATCACAGAAATTTGTGACATAACAGATAGATGAATTTAACTTTTTCACTTCGTGATCCAAGATACCTTCTCATGCTCACTAACCTCTCAGCACAGAGGTTGTGGGTTCAGTCAGTCGAGGGAAGGAGCAAAAGTGACCTTTTAGGACAGATTGTTGCTGAATAAAGGTTGATTTGGTCTGGAAGCATAGAAATGAGAAATAGCAACTGTGGCTGCTAAAGACAAGTGACTGCTTTATGGAAATGGCCACTAACGCAGGTTTGACTGTAATTTGACTGTGAAAATTCTAATTTACCAAAAAGCTTAAAAATATCATATCTATTCATGCAATTATTACAGAATTTTACACACAACAGGTTAAGAATATTTTTCAACAGTTTGATCATGTTTGTCTGAGAGTGTTCCAGACACTTCACATTTTACTTGTGATCTAAATGTAGGACAGATTCACATTATCTTGTCAGCTGATGTAATACAAATGTACAATTATATCTATATTTACTCATGACACACCTTCTACAGTCTTCCGCTGGTGGTTTGTGTTTTATAACTAGGGAAGACTTCAGACACATGTATCCAAGTAGAACCTGACGCTGTCCTTCAGTTTAATGGGGTTTAACGCCATTTTAAGGTTAAGCCATAATAAATTGCATGCTGTCTCGACCATTTTCATTTTGATAAAAAAAAAAATGTATAAATATAAATAAAAATGATAAAAAAAATTTTTTTTTTTTTTAAAAATCAACAAAAATTAAAAAAATAAATAAGATCTTCCCACCCTCCCCCTTTTTAAGAAAATATGGATGATAATATCTAGCAATTAATTTATAATGGCCTTATATATGGCATTTCCAGTTTTATTGGTGGAGGAAGACCTCAGAATGAATCTGAGTAGAACCACCATCCTTCTGCAAGTAACTGGCAAACTTTCTCACATTAAGTTTTTTGAGCAAGCAAGAATTGAACCTTAGAGAGATACGTGATCATGAGACAGCACTTTAGATCACTTGGCCATTGGGAACCCTCAGACAGTTTCTGGCAAACTTTCTCCTCAGACTGGGTTCAAACCTGCATTGCAATTGGTGAGATAAGTTGTGTTGATTATGGCCCTAAACTCCATTCTATTTAAATCAATTCTGATGGGAGGAATAGACTTGGATTTCTCACTGCTTGGTGTGAGTAAACAGTCAGGTATTATAAAGGGAAGGTAATGGCAACTATGTATTACTGATTTGATTAGAGTGAAGTGCAAGGTTTCCCACTGTTTTGGTGGGAGTGAGTAGCCAGGGTTTTTAACGAGAGATTAGGCCAAGTAACGGGTGTGTATCGCTGTTTTGGTGGGAGTGAGTAGCCAGGGTTTTTAACGAGAGATTAGGCCAAGTAACGGGTGTGTATCACTGTTTTGGTGGGAGTGAGTAGCCAGGTTTTTTAACGAGAGATTAGGCCAAGTAACGGGTGTGTATCACTGTTTTGGTGGGAGTGAGTAGCCAGGTTTTTAACGAGAGATTAGGCCAAGTAACGGGTGTGTATCACTGATTTGATGGGAGTGAAGTGCAAGGATTTCTCACTGTTTTGGTGGGAGTGAGCAACCAGGGTTTTTAACGGGGAGTTTAGGGCACATATGTATCTCTGATTTGATGGGAGTGAAGCATAAGGATTTCTCACTGTTTTGGTGGGAGTGAGCAACCAGGGTTTTTAACGGGGAGGTTAGGGCAAGTATGTATATGATTTGATGGGAGGCAAGGGCAATGATTCCTCTTTGTCTTAAAGGAAGGGAAGGATAAGAATGTTTACCACTGTTTTGATGGGAGGAAAGGGCAATAATTGATTTGATTTGAATAAACAGCAAGGAATTTCTGCTGTTTAATGAAATGGAAGGTCAAGAATGACCCATTCACTAGTCTCATGTGAGGGGCAGTGATTTTTAGCTAGCCGGTACGAAGTTCAACGAAAGCTATTTCCATGACCCCGTCGCTGTCTTCGTCATAGGCGTTGTCGTCTGTAGACAACCAGTTAAACTTTTGCGTTTAAGTTTAAGATATCTATGCTACCACTCATTGGATGTGAATGAAACTGAGAACAACTTTGTAACTTTCAATTAAACTGCATGCATGAATACAGCAGCTCCATAAATAAACAGCATACTGTAATGAAAAATTTCCATGTATGATTTGCAAAATAGGGAAAGGGTGCAGCCGTAGGGCAAATTTCTAGGGTTGACAGAATTATGTTTTTCATTCTTTTTATTAATTTGGGTACTTTCTTGTTGAGTGGTGTAAGATAGATGTTTTCTTGCATACCAGACAATGATTTCCACACATTTTTATCGGTGACGGCTTTTTAATCCTACACGTGCTTATCCTACCTTCCTCACGCTATGATATAGCGTTATTCATAAAATTCTTATGCAATGAGAAATACCTCACACTATGACATATTCATTCATATACACTATGGTATCCTTTCGCTACTATAAAAAAAATCTAGAATAGAAATTTTAAAAACTCACACAAAAGCATTGTATACAAAACAAGTATCTTTCATTGGGATTTTGGTGTGGATTGAAAAGTTCTCTTGCCTCAAGCCTGTGTGGTTCCGGCTAAGAAAAGAATCATTGTCGATCTCTGCAGAGGGGAAGGAATCCTCCAAATGGGTGTCATTTTCATTTTATCATTTTTTGTCGTGCTCACTAATGTGGTTAAATTATCAACCCCTGTGTGGTTCCAGGGAGCCATGAGTGATGGCAAGAATAGGATAACTGTGGCTTATGCATGTCGTAAGATGCAACAAATTGAGTAATACGATAGAATTTGCTGAAACTCTGCAGTTCTGCAGGTATCAAGGTTCTAGGTTCATTCTGCATATTCATTTATTGATGTATTTTTTAAATCTATATGTTAATTTGTTGTTTTTGTATATGTAGAGTGAACTTGGAATCTTCCTTCCTGTTGGCGTCGAATAACCTATAATGTGTTGGTATGCGGTAAAACCGTATTCATTCATTCATTCTCTTGCCTGTTAAACGGAAAAAAAAAAAAAAAAATTGGCTTAAAACATTTTTTTCTAATATACTATGACTATAAAAATGTACTCATTGACCACAATGCCAAAATAACATATTGAAAAGGACTTTCCTAACTTGGGCTATGCACCCTAGGTTAGACTAAAATAGATTTCTCGCTTAAAATGGCAACATATTTTGGGACGTATTGAATGAGCCATGCGATTTCATTTTGATTTCAATTGTGAAGATCGTCAAACAGTATTTAAGTGCTGCCTATTTTTAATACGGGGATTACTTTTCAAGTTTACCACTCCAGTTTAAACGCAGATTTTGTCACAGTTTGTAGGATTTGACATACCAAAATCAATCAGATTATATTTATTAATGATAATGAAATGCTTTTTATCCATTTTGAAAATAATTTTATTTTTTTAAGACATTCCTGATATACCCCTTTTAAAACTGAGGTTTATGGTTTGAGCCCAGCTTGGTCTAGTTTGCCAATCTCTTGCAGGAGGAAGGCAATTTTACTCAAAATCATGTACATGTATATGTATCCAAGGTCCTCCTCCAGCAGTAAAACTTTTGGCAATATATAATAATTATGTAATGTGTTGAAAATGGCATTGAATACATGAAAACTCTATCTTATGCAGATTATGATTTTTTACATTAAGCCTTTGGTGAATGGTTGAAGTTTTTTTTCATATGGAAACTTGTCCATTTCATTCCATTGATTAATATAGATGGCTGGCATTGTCGTCTACAAATTCTTCAGTTGCTTAAAATAGAAGGCTCAGACATTGGTTTCTTTACTTGAAGGGTGAGCTCTGCTGGTTTTATTTTATTTATACAGATAGGTTACATTGGGTTCCTCTAATTTAAGATAAACTGAATACTTTCAATTTTCTAAAGTCAGTGAAAGTCATTGTTAACGTGAGATTAAAGCAGAGATATTGTACATATTGTTCTGCAATATAAATTATTGAAACAGTGATTAAAATAAAACAATGTGTCGCAGTGGTGTAGCGGATTATATAGTTCATCAACCGCTCACGCCAAAGGTCATGGGCTTAATACCAGACTCCACCTTATGGTATCTTAATGACAATTAACATTATGTTGGTTCTATCCAGAATTTTGAATTAATAGCGATTTGCAAAAGCTCTTAGATTATTTCCCAATTGAGATGAAATAAATAAATTAACACAAATAAAACAAAAAAATATTTGGTGGTTTTGTAAAAAGTATAAACATGCATAAACCATCGTCTGTACAATTTCTTCATGGAGAGCATGGTTCAGTGATAGAGCATTCAATCTCATGATCAGAGGGTTGTGGGTTTGATCCTCCGCCACATCTATGTGTGGTGTCCTTGCACAAGACACTTATTCCACATAAGTTTAGTACTTGTTCTGCCCAGGAAAACCTTTGCCATGGTTTGTCTAAGTTGTTATAACTGTTTTCTAAAATAAATGAGTTAAAACATTACTCAAAAAAAACATGAGAGGGAGTGAATTGATCAATATTTATATTCGTTAATTTTTAGCTAGTGAAAAAATAAAAAAAACAAGAAACTGTCAATTTATAATTTTTAAGAATTTTTCCTCATGTTGACAAAATCAATATGTAAATTGATGTGGTAAACTTGAAATGAAATTCCCATTGTTAAAATAGACAGCACTTAAATGCTGTTTGACGACCATCGGATCGCCATTCAGACTCTTAAGATGAAACAATTTTTACTATGTGTTAACTTGTATAACAGATCAAATTGAATTAAAAATAAAATCATGTGACTCAGTTGATACATCACAAATATGTTGCATTTTGAAGCAAGAAATCCATTTTAGTCTAACCTGGGCAAATAGCCTAAGTTAGGAAAGCCCTTTTCAACATATTATTTGAACATGTTTAAATAGATACGGGGTCATTCAGTATATAAAGGCATGGTATATTGGGGAAAAAATGTTTTTAGCCAATTTTTTAAAATTTTGAAAATTCCTGATATATTATATTCCCTTTAAATGAATGAATATTTATTTTTTATTTTCATGTGTAAATTTTCTGTTACATGTACAGACAGTTGCATAATGCTGTCACATAAGAACTTATATTTAACACTAGGTCACAACTCTTAAGAAGTACTTGAACTGTTTTGATATAAAAAAGTACACTTACTATAAATAAATAATGATAAGTAAAAGCATTTAAATTTTTTAAACCAAATACATTTTTCTATAAATGTTATGATCTATACTTTAGACTAAAATATTTAAAATATATGAGGATCATCCAATATTTTATGCAACCTTTACAATAACATTTAATTTGCTGTAAAATGTACACTAACCTTACTAAAATCTTTGAAGTAATGTCCCTTGTGGTAAATCCATCGAGTTCCATTATGTTCCATCGACTGTGCAATGTCTCCATTCCTGTTGCTAGGCAACCACGCTCAAACGCCCTTACTTTGCTCAGCCACGGCACCTTTTAGTTCTTCAAGGCCCTCATATCTATCACCATGCATATTTTTATTAGCTTGGGAAATAGATCATAGTGACATGGACTAAAGTCTGGAGAATAAGGCAGATGTGCCAAAATCTCCCATCTACATTTTGACAAAAGTGACATCACCATCCCTGACACATGTGGCATTGCATTGTCATGGAAGATAATTAGAACGGCCGCCAAAAGTTCAGGACACTTCTTACGAATTGCAATTCATAATTTATTTTGAATATAGTCCATGTAGTACTCACTGTTCACTGCTAGCCTATCACATGTAAGCATGCCATGGATATCATACTAAAATATCGTGTCCATCTTCAGCTTGCCTTGCCCATGGTGAAACTTGCCAGCCTTAGATAGTTTGTTTTGTGCCGCAAAGCCGACTGTCTGTTGCCAGTCATAGATAGTTTGTTGTGTGCCGCAAAGCCAACTGTCTCTTGCCAGCCTTAGATAGTTTGTTGTGTGCCGCAAAGCCGACTGTCTCTTGCCAGCCTTAGATAGTTTGTTGTGTGCCGCAAAGCCGACTCTCTCTTGCCAGCCTTAGATAGTTTGTTTTGTGCCGCAAAGCCGACTGTCTGTTGCCAGTCATAGATAGTTTGTTGTGTGCCGCAAAGCCAACTGTCTCTTGCCAGTCATAGATAGTTTGTTGTGTGCCGCAAAGCCGACTCTCTCTTGCCAGCCTTAGATAGTTTGTTTTGTGCCGCAAAGCCGACTGTCTGTTGCCAGTCATAGATAGTTTGTTGTGTGCCGCAAAGCCAACTGTCTCTTGCCAGTCATAGATAGTTTGTTGTGTGCCGCAAAGCCAACTGTCTCTTGCCAGTCATAGATAGTTTGTTGTGTGCCGCAAAGCCGACTCTCTCTTGCCAGCCTTAGATAGTTTGTTGTGTGCCGCAAAGCCGACTGTCTCTTGCCAGCCTTAGATAGTTTGTTGTGTGCCGCAAAGCCGACTCTCTCTTGCCAGCCTTAGATAGTTTGGTGTGTGCCGCAAAGCCGACTGTCTCTTGCCAGCCTTAGATAGTTTGTTGTGTGCCGCAAAGCCGACTGTCTATTGCCAGCCTTAGATAGTTTGTTGTGTGCCGCAAAGCCAACTGTCTCTTGCCAGCCTTAGATAGTTTGTTGTGTGCCGCAAAGCCGACTGTCTATTGCCAGCCTTAGATAGTTTGTTGTGTGCCGCAAAGCAGACTGTCTCTTGCCAGTCTTAGATAGTTTGGTGTGTGCCGCAAAGCCGACTGTCTCTTGCCAGCCTTAGATAGTTTGTTGTGTGCCGCAAAGCCGACTGTCTCTTGCCAGCCTTAGATAGTTTGTTGTGTGCCACAAAGCCGACTGTCTCTTGCCAGCCTTAGATAGTTTGTTGTGTGCCGCAAAGCCAACTGTCTCTTGCCAGCCTTAGATAGTTTGTTGTGTGCCACAAAGCCGACTGTCTCTTGCCAGCCTTAGATAGTTTGTTGTGTGCCGCAAAGCAGACTCTCTTGCCAGCCTTAGATAGTTTGGTGTGTGCCGCAAAGCCGACTGTCTCTTGCCAGCCTTAGATAGTTTGTTGTGTGCCGCAAAGCCGACTGTCTATTGCGAGCCTTAGATTGTTTGGTGTGTGCCGCAAAGCCGACTGTCTCTTGCCAGCCTTAGATAGTTTGTTGTGTGCCTCAAAGCCGACTGTCTCTTGCCAGCCTTAGATAGTTTGTTGTGTGCCGCAAAGCCGACTGTCTCTTGCCAGCCTTAGATAGTTTGTTGTGTGCCGCAAAGCCGACTGTCTCTTGCCAGCCTTAGATAGTTTGTTGTGTGCCGCAAAGCCGACTGTCTCTTGCCAGCCTTAGATAGTTTGTTGTGTGCCGCAAAGCCGACTGTCTATTGCCAGCCTTAGATAGTTTGTTGTGTGCCGCAAAGCCGACTGTCTCTTGCCAGCCTTAGATAGTTTGGTGTGTGCCACAAAGCCGACTGTCTCTTGCCAGCCTTAGATAGTTTGTTGTGTGCCGCAAAGCCGACTCTCTTGCCAGCCTTAGATAGTTTGTTGTGTGCCGCAAAGCCGACTGTCTCTTGCCAGCCTTAGATAGTTTGTTGTGTGCCGCAAAGCCGACTGTCTATTGCGAGCCTTAGATTGTTTGTTGTGTGCCGCAAAGCCAACTGTCTCTTGCCAGCCTTAGATAGTTTGTTGTGTGCCGCAAAGCCGACTGTCTCTTGCCAGCCTTAGATAGTTTGTTGTGTGCCGCAAAGCCGACTGTCTCTTGCCAGCCTTAGATAGTTTGTTGTGTGCCGCAAAGCCGACTGTCTCTTGCCAGCCTTAGATAGTTTGTTGTGTGCCGCAAAGCCGACTCTCTTGCCAGCCTTAGATAGTTTGGTGTGTGCCGCAAAGCCGACTCTCTTGCCAGCCTTAGATAGTTTGGTGTGTGCCGCAAAGCCGACTGTCTCTTGCCAGCCTTAGATAGTTTGTTGTGTGCCGCAAAGCCGACTGTCTCTTGCCAGCCTTAGATAGTTTGTTGCGGCTGCAAAGCCGACTCTCTTGCCAGCCTTAGATAGTTTGTTGTGTGCCGCAAAGCCGACTGTCTCTTGCCAGTCTTAGATAGTTTGTTGTGTGCTGCAAAGCCGACTGTCTATTGCCAGCCTTAGATAGTTTGTTGTGTGCCACAAAGCCGACTGTCTGTTGCCAGTCTTAGATAGTTTGTTGTGTGCCGCAAAGCCGACTGTCTATTGCCAGCCTTAGATAGTTTGTTGTGTGCCGCAAAGCCGACTGTCTCTTGCCAGCCTTAGATAGTTTGTTGTGTGCCGCAAAGCCGACTGTCTCTTGCCAGCCTTAGGTAGTTTGGTGTGTGCCGCAAAGCCGACTGTCTCTTGCCAGCCTTAGATAGTTTGGTGTGTGCCGCAAAGCCGACTGTCTCTTGCCAGCCTTAGATAGTTTGTTGTGTGCCGCAAAGCCGAATCTCTCTTGCCAGCCTTAGATAGTTTGTTGTGTGCCGCAAAGCCGACTATCTCTTGCCAGCCTTAGATAGTTTGTTGTGTGCAGCAAAGCCGACTGTCTATTGCCAGCCTTAGATAGTTTGGTGTGTGCCGCAAAGCCGACTGTCTCTTGCCAGCCTTAGATAGTTTGTTGTGTGCCGCAAAGCCGACTGTCTCTTGCCAGCCTTAGATAGTTTGTTGTGTGCCGCAAAGCCGACTGTTTCTTGCCAGCTTTAGATAGTTTGTTGTGTGCCGCAAAGCCGACTGTCTTTTGCCAGCCTTAGATAGTTTGTTGTGTGCCGTAAAGCCGACTGTCTCTTGCCAGCCTTAGATAGTTTGTTGTGTGCCGCAAAGCCGACTGTCTCTTGCCAGCCTTAGATAGTTGGGTGTGTGCCTGTGCAAGTGGTGGTGATGGTTAAACACCTCTCTGCTTGTTAGCTCAGCTGAGCCGAAGGTTACAGGTGAGCTTTTGTGATCATCTGGTGTCCATTGTCTGTGGTCTGTTGTTAACTTTTAACTTCTCCTCTGAATTCACTGGGCTAATTTTGATATAACTTCACAGAAATGTTCATTGGGTGATCCTTTACCAAGTTTGTTCAAGCCATCTTGATTCGTCAAAAAACATGGCCGCCAGGGGGCGGGGCAAGTTTAATTAGTAAAAACTTAAAAAATCTTCTTGTCAGAAACTTCTGGCTTGATTTTAAAATAATTTCACAGAAATGTTCCTTTGGTGACCCTCTACCAAGTCTGTTCAAGCCATCTTGATTCATCAAAAAACATGGCCGCCAGGGGGTGGGGCAAGTTTAATAAGTAAAAACTTAAAAAATCTTCTTGTCAGAAACTATTGGCGTGATTTTAAAATAATTTTACAGAAATGTTACTTGGGTGACCCTCTACAAAGTTTGTTCAAGACATATTGATTTGTCAAAAAACATGGCAGCCAGGAGATGGGGTTAGTTTACTATATAAGCTATAGTAAAAACTTAAAAAATCTTCTTGTCAGAAACTACTGGCTCGATTTTGAAATAATTTCACAGAAATGTTCCTTGAGTGACCCTCTACCAAGTTTGTTCAAGCCATAATGATTCTTCAAAAAACATGGCGACCAGGGGGTGGGGTTAGTATAAAATATAAGCTATAGTAAAAACTTAAAAAATCTTCTCGTCAGAAACTACTGGCTCGATTTTGAAATAATTTCACAAAAATGTTCCTTGGGTGACCCTCTACTGAGTTTATTCAAGCTATTTTGATTTGTCGAAACATGGCCGCCAGGGGGTGGGGCAAGTTTAATGAGTAAAAACTTAAAAAATCTTCTTGTCAGAAACTATTGGCATGATTTTAAAATTATTTTACAGAAATGTTACTTGGGTGACCCTCTACCAAGTTTGTTCAAGACATCTTGATTCGTCAAAAAAAAATGGCGGCCAGGGGATGGGGTTAGTTTACTATATAAGCTATAGTAAAAACTTAAAAAATCTTCTTGTCAGAAACTACTGGCTCGATTTTGAAATAATTTCACAGAAATGTTCCTTGAGTGACCCTCTACCAAGTTTGTTCAAGCCATCTTGATTCGTCAAATAAAATGGCGGCCAGGGAGTGGAGTTAAGTTACTATATAAGCTATAATAAAAACTTAAAAAATC
Organism: Panopea generosa; assembly: GCA_029582155.1. Lineage (NCBI taxonomy): Eukaryota > Metazoa > Mollusca > Bivalvia > Adapedonta > Hiatellidae > Panopea > Panopea generosa. The sequence goes on along the minus strand of CM055910.1, from coordinate 41,642,185 downwards.
TTCTTGTCAGAAACCAATGGCTCAATTTTAAAGTAATTTAACAGAAATGTTCCTTGGAGGAACCCCTACCAAGTTTGTTCAAACCATAGTGATCTATCAAAAAACATGTTGGCCAGGGGGTGGGGTTAGTTTACTATATAAGCTATAGTAAAAACTTCTTGTCAGAAACCATCAGATCAATTTTAAAACAATTTCGCAGAAATGTTCCTTGGGTGACCCTTTACCAAGTTTGTTCAAGCCATTGTGATTTGTTAAAAAACATGACTGCCACAGTGAGGTGCTAGTTTACTATATAGACAGCTATAGTAAAGACTTCAATAGCCTTCTTGTCAGAATCTACTGACCTGATTTCAATGTAATTTCACTGACATTTACCATGGGTGAACCTCTACCAAGTTTGATTTCTTCTACGCATCTGTTACATCTTCAAAACAAATCATAATTCTTGCCCATCTCGTTTTTCTGGAACTTTGAGTGTACATGTATTATATTATCTACTTAAGTTGGGTGACTCAAGGTCAGTCAGGTGAGCGATATAGGGCCATCTTGGTGCTCTTGTTCAGACATCAAACAACTGTACTGAAATCTTTCACATACCGAGATGATTTCGAATAATTGAATGAACAGTTTAATGTTTAGTTCCTGGACTATTTCCTCTCACGTAAATTTTCATTCAAAATATACAGCTTCTCTCACTTTTCTACATAATAAATGTCACTTAAAGTAACTAACGGCCGCTACTCTTACAATCTTTAGTTTATACTAATTTATTTTAGCTTGATTACAATGAAAGCTCAGCGCTTATATGAACCACTCTCAAGTCCTGTTCCTGGAGAGAACCAGTACCGAGTGTTGTTTTATGAGAGGCATTTGTGTGATCTTTAACACTCTTACTGCCGCTGTTGAATTGCTTGACCAATCTGGTTACATGTGAATAAGAAAGGGCATTATTGCCACAATCTTCCTGTAAGACAAAATTAGTTTCTAGCAAATTTTAATGCAGTATGACTCAAATTTAATGTCAGTTTTCAGTCCTGATGTGAATGTGACCAAGACGCTGTTACTATTGTCACGTGACTCAACATTCCAATGACATCGTTATGGATGACTTCATTAAAAATGTGTCAGTCAAGTTTCATATCAATATGAAGCAGTAGTTATGAAGAATCTTGACAGATTGCATTGTATATTGGATGACCCTCGTATGATTTAAATGTCCCTTTTATTTCATCATCCAACCCCACGTCCCAACCCCCTTCTACAAATTAAAAAAAATACAAACTTGGAATAAACAGTAAATATCTGCACATGAGTTACTTAAGATCAATCAAATATTCATTTTTTTCTACAAACTTTATATTCTATATTTTAAATTCACGCAATTATTACCATATTATGATTCAAACATTCCCTTCTCACCCCTACACCGCAATCAACTCCCCCCCTCCCCCCCCTCTCCCCCCCCACCAAAAAAAATAAATGAGAATATATTTAATTCATTTAACCTAAATAATTCTTTTCTGTATGGTATGGTATACAATACCATAAGTAATAATATAATAAGTTTATATTTAAATTCAAATATCTAAAAATATGATTCAGACATTTATCCCTCACCCACCCACCCCAACCCTTCATCTAACCTGATTTTGCAAATATGAAGATTACATACTGAAAACCTCATAAATCATATTCTACATTTATAGTTTAAAACTTTAAACTCAAATATATATGATTCAGACATTCATCCCTCACCCACCCTCCCCAATATTTCATCTACACCTGATTTTGCAAAACACGAAGATTACATACCAACAATCTCATAAGTCATAATAGATAAGTTCATATTCTGAATTTATTCTTTAAAACTTTAAACTCAAACATCTAAATATATGATTCAGACATTCGTCCCTCACCCACCCACCCCAATACTTCATCTACACTTGATTTTGCAAAACACGAAGATTACATACCAAAAACCTTGGCTGGAACTAGGTTATGTGCAGCAAATTGCATAATGTGCATTCAGTGTATATTACAGGTGCAGTGATGTTTACAGTGTGTCTCGTTTTTATACGAGACCGTTTATTTACACACGCATGTTTGACTGTGTAAAACTTGATAGCTCTGTATTGTACTGTATAGTAAAAAGGTATTTTATGTCTTTAAGTGACTTTATTTCATTAATCCATACTCCTACATGTTAATTTTTTCGTGAAAAAAATGTGGAGATGTGATATATATGGATTATAGTCTATTTGCAGTAAGTTAACTTTATTTTCTTGTTTTATTCGTCATTATAGTGTGGTAATGTTGAGGTTTAAAAAGAGAAAATCGGGCGATTTTACCACGCGAACATGTAATGTACAACGAATTGCATGATCCTATTTGTCTACGCAAGTTTTGGATGAATCATGACTATTAAGCTGAGTTATGGAGGATATTTTTTTTCAGTAATGATTTAAAAATATTTTTTTTTATGTTTAAATTGATGGTTTAACTTCTGCTTGTCTCAGTTGCTGTGAGTTTGAAACAGCTTGTATGCTTTTATATTGTCTTAACAGGGCCTCATTTCTGAAGATGTGGGCGGCTTTTGTTGCTCAGTCATTAAATTGCTTTCCTATATTTCTCATGAAAACCTTGGTAGCTCAGTGGTTAATACGGTCTTTCATTGATGCTTGATATGATGTGAAAACTGTTGTTGCTGTTTAAGTTTATGATGTTGGGACCTCAGTTTATGGTGTGGGGACCTCAATTTATGGTGTTGGGGACTTCAGTTTATGGTGTTGGGGACCTCAGTTTATGGTGTTAGGGACCTCAGTTGATTGTGTGGGGACCTCAGTTTATGGTGTTGGGGACAGGATGGGGTTGGGGATCTCAGTTTATGGTGTGGTGACCTCAGTTAATGGTGTTGGGGACCTCAGTTTATAGTGTTGGGGACCTCAGTTTATGGTGCGGTGGCCTCAGTTTATGTTGTTGGGGACCTCAGTTTATGGTGTTGGGGACCTCAGTTTATGGTGTTGGGGACCTCAGTTTATGGTGTTGGGGACTTCAGTTTATGGTATGGGAACCTCAGTTTATGATGTGGGAACCTCAGTTTATGGTGTTGGGAACCTCAGTTTATGGTGTTGGGGACCTCAGTTTATGGTGTGGGGACCTCAGTTCATGGTGTTTGGGACTTCAGTTTATGGTGTTGGAACCTCAGTTTATGGTGTGGTGACCTCAGTTTATGGTGTGGTGGCCTCAGTTTATGGTGTGGTAGCCTCAGTTTATGGTGTTGGGGACCTCAGTTTATGGTGTGGGGACCTCAGTTCATGGTGTTTGGGACTTCAGTTTATGGTGTTGGAACCTCAGTTTATGGTGTGGTGACCTCAGTTTATGGTGTGGTGGCCTCAGTTTATGGTGTGGTAGCCTCAGTTTATGGTGTTGGGGACCTCAGTTTATGGTGTTAGGGACTTCAGTTTATGGTGTTTGGAACCTCAGTTTATGGTGTTGGGGACCTCAGTTTATGGTGTGGGGACCTCAGTTCATGGTGTTTGGGACTTCAGTTTATGGTTTTGGAACCTCAGTTTATGATGTAGAAACCTCAGTTTATGGTGTGGTGGCCTCAGTTTATGGTGTGGTAGCCTCAGTCTATGGTGTTGGGGACCTCAGTTTATGGTGTTAGGGACTTCAGTTTATGGTGTTGGGGACCTCAGTTTATGGTGTTGGGGACCTCAGTTTATGGTGTGAGGACCTCAGTTTATGATGTGGTGGCCTCAGTTTATGGTGTTGGGGACCTTAGTTTATGGTACTGTGGCCTCAGTTTATGGTGTTAGAGACCTCAGTTTATGGTGTTGGGCACCTCAGTTTATGGTGTGGTGGCCTCAGTTTATGGTTTTGGGGACCTCAGTTTATGGTGTGAGGACCTCAGTTTATGGTGTGGTGGCCTCAGTTTATGGTGTTGGGGACCTCAGTTTATGGTATTGTGGCCTCAGTTTATGGTGTTGGGGACCTCAGTTTATGGTGTGGGGACCTCAGTTTATGGTGTGGTGGCCTCAGTTTATGGTGTTGGGGACCTCAGTTTATGGTGTTGGGGACCTCAGTTTATTGTGTGGGGACCTCAGTTTATAGTGTTGGGGACCTCAGTTAATGGTGTTGGGGACTTCAGTTTATGGTGTTGGAACCTCAGTTTATGATATGGAAACCTCAGTTTATGGTATGGGAACCTCAGTTTATGGTGTGAGGACCTCAGTTTATGGTGTGGTGGCCTCAGTTTATGGTGTTGGGGACCTCAGTCTTTGGTGTGGTGGCCTCAGTTTACAGTGTTGGGGACCTCAGTTTATGGTGTTGGGGACCTCAGTTTATGGTGTGGTGGCCTCAGTTTATGGTGTTGGGGACCTCAGTTTATGGTGTTGGGGACCTCAGTTTATGGTGTGGTGGCTTCAGTTGATGGTGTTGGGGACTTCAGTTTATGGTGTTAGGGACTTCAGTTTATGGTGTGAGGACCTCAGTTTATGGTGTGGTGGCCTCAGTTTATGGTGTTGGGGACCTCAGTTTATAGTGTTGGGGACCTCAGTTTATGGTGTGAGGACCTCAGTTTATGGTGTGGTGGCCTCAGTTTATGGTGTTTGGGATCTCAGTTTATGGTGTTGGGGACCTCAGTTTATGGTGTGAGGACCTCAGTTTATGGTGTGGTGACCTCAGTTTATGGTGTTTGGGATCTCAGTGTATGATGTTGGGGACCTCATTTTTATTGTGTGAGGACCTCAGTTTATGTTGTTGGGAACCTCAGTTTATGGTGTTAGGGACCTCAGTTTATGGTGTTGGAACTTCAGTTTATGGTGTTGGGGACCTCATATTATGGTGTGGGGACCTCAGTTTATGGTGTGGTGGCCTCAGTTTATGGTGTTAGGGACCTCAGTTTATGGTGTGGTGACCTCAGTTTATGGTGTTGGGGACCTCAGTTGCTCAGTGGCTAAGACGATGTTTTTTTATTGGCGTTTGTTTCAATAACATATTTTATGTATGTACTTAACTTTTTGAAAACTTTATTTTTTTTAAAAGCATTCAGGTGATTGTGATTTTAAACTGGCTCCAGAAAAATCTGCATTGTTTTTCATTGACACTGACCAAATAATGTTTAAGTAACCAGTCAAAATGTAGGTAATGTTTTAAGTATTTAAGTAAAATTTAAAATGTTGGCGAAATAAAAGCCTGATAATTTTATGCTTTCATTGGCTGCTCAGTGGGTAACATGGTCTGGTTTGTTTCAACATGATTTTTTCAGTTTATCACCATTTAAGAAAGTTAATATCTTTTATGGTGAAATGACATCAGGTCCTAAGTTGATCAACATTTTGAGTCTGAGGCTCTGAATGATGCTCAGTGATTATATAAGGAGGTATTTGTTGCTCAGTGGTTATATAAGGAGGTATTTGTTGCTCAGTGGTTATATAAGGAGGTATTTGTTACTCAGTGGTTATATAAGGAGGTATTTGTTGCTCAGTGGTTATATAAGGAGGTATTTGGTACTCAGTGGTTTATATAAGGAGGTATTTGTTGCTCAGTGGTTATATAAGGAGGTATTTGTTGCTCAGTGGTTATATAAGGAGGTATTTGATGCTCAGTGTTTATATAAGGAGGTTTTTGGTGCTCAGTGGTTATATAAGGAGGTATTTGGTGCTCAGTGGTTATATAAGGAGGTATTTGGTACTCAGTGGTTTGTATAAGGAAGTATTTGGTGCTCAGTGGTTATGTAAGGAGGTATTTGGTGCTCAATGGTTATATAAGGAAGTATTTGGTGCTCAGTGGTTATATATGGAGGTATTTGGTGCTGAGTGGTTATTAAAGGAGGTATTTGGTGCTCAGTGTTTTTATATAAGGAGGTATTTTGTGCTCAGTAGTTTATATAAGGAGGTATTTGATGCTCAATGTATATATAAGGAGGTATTTGGTGCTCAGTGGTTTTATATGGAGGTATTTGGTGCTCAGTGGTTAAATAAGGAAGTATTTTGTGCTCAGTGGTTATATAAGGAGGTATTTGTTGCTCAGTGGTTTATATAAGGAAGTATTTGGGGCTCAGTGGTTATGTAAGGAGGTATTTGGTGCTCAGTGTTTATTTATAATGTATTTGGTGCTCAGTGGTTATATAAGGAGGTAATTGGTGCTCAGTGGTTATATAAGGAGGTATTTGTTGCTCAGTGGTTATATAAGGAGGTATTTGATGCTCAGTGTTTATATAAGGAGGTTTTGGTGCTCAGTGGTTATATATGGAGGTATTTGGTGCTCAGTGGTTATATAAGGAAGTATTTTGTGCTCAGTAGTTATATAAGGAGGTATTGTTGCTCAGTGGTTTGTATAAGGAAGTATTTGGTGCTCAGTGGTTATGTAAGGAGGTATTTGGTGCTCAATGGTTATATTAGGAAGTATTTGGTGCTCAGTGGTTACATATGGAGGTATTTGGTGCTGAGTGGTTATTAAAGGAGGTATTTGGTGCTCAGTGGTTATATAAGGAGGTATTTGTTTCTGTCTGCCATTGAAAGGTCGTGAGTTTGAGTCCCCGCCCAGCGACAGTCTCTGCAATGATTGAGTGTCTGAATATTAAGAGAAATAGTCAATGGCGTGCAGAGATAAGGTGTGTCTAGAACTGATTAACTGACAAGTGGATCCCAGGAACGTTGAAAAGATGCACTATTTGTACCAACAAAAACCATGTTAAAGTAATCCCCAATACTATAAGGGTCCTCCATGGCTAAGTTGTGGCAGGCGTTGCCTCAAAATCATCTCCCTCCAACCACTGTGGTCATGGGTTTATGCTTAACTCAGTCCTTAAAGGGAATTTATCAGGATTTTTCAAAAATTTAAACTTGTTTTCCCAAACAATCATGTCTATATATGCTCATAAACCCCGCAATACCAAAAAGATGTCTATTAAAACATGCTAAAATAACATATTGAAAAGGGGTTTCCTAGCTAGGGCTGCTCGCCTAGGTTAGACTAAAATTGATTTCCCGCTTAAAATTGCAACATATTTTGTGACGTATTAAATGAGTCATACAGGTTCAAGCTTTGTAAAATTTGTTTCATCTAAGAAAAGTCTGAATGACGATGTAACGATGTCAAACAGTACTTAAGTGCTATCTTTTTTTGGAATGGGAATTTCCTTTTAAGTTTACCGCATCAACTGAAACTACGATTTTGTCACGTTTTGGTGGATTTGATATACTTAACCGTTCAGATTGTATTTATTAATGATCATGAGAGGCTTTTTATCTATTCTAAGACAATTTTGGCGGTTTTCCTGATATACTCCCTTTAAATGTTGTGTTTGAAAGTTTACCAGTTACTTCTGGAATGACATTGGTTCTGCTCAGATTCATTTTGTGGCCAAGAGGTCTAAGACCCCGTCCCAAGATCACTTACCTCTCACCGTTAAGGTTGTAGGTTCGAGTCCAAAAACATTATGTGAGAAAGTTTCCAGTAACTTGCAGAAGGATGGTGGTTCTACTCAGTCTGACTCAATCTGAGACTGGATATGCCATAACTTATATGACATGCTGTGTGTTGAAAATGGTGTAAATCTACTATAAAAAAAATTGGTCATAATTATAACTTATGATGTGTTGAAAATGGAATTAAACCCCGTCGCCTTCCTCGATCTCAATTTGGTAATAATTATGTCGTGCTTGGCTAGTCATGACACTGGTACTTTGAGAGTAATCACAGATACTAGTGTTATATTAGTACAAAACATTACATGATGTAGGTATTTTATAGCTAGAATGGATCAAGCATGTCACTGATTATTTGATAAATAACAAAATATATTGCTTCTATGCACTTTTCTTTTTGGTGCATAACAAGTTGAAAAATGTTTGTAAAAAACAAAATGTATGTACTTTATTTATTTTTAGGCTTGGTTAGATTCATATGTGACTGAAAGACTCTGGCTTAGTGTTAGAGAATGCCTGCTTGGAAGACAGTTGTGGGTTCGATTCTTGGACTTAATGTCAAAAATTGAGTTCATGCATATAATAAAAGAATAACAAATTTAGTAAAATGATTTAAGGTGAACCTTCATAAAGGGGAGTTACCTAATTCATTGTCTTTATGCATAACATTAAATATGTTTATAATGTTTTAATATTTAACATCATTTTTTTGCCATGGAATGCTGACAAATGGTCAGATAACTGAACCACTCCTGATTCATGTATAAAGCAATAAACATGTTTAACTGCACTTTCCTGGGATCCTGGAAGATTAACCTGTTCTCAAGTGCACCCATCTCTGTAAGTAACTGATAACTGGCCCAGTTGAATCAGCAGTGAGAGAAGAAAAGACACCATGTACATGACCACACCAGATCACTTAATGTTTGTGTAAGTCACCATGTACACAGCCCTGCCAACTCATTAACTTTTTTGTAAGTCACCATGTATGCAACAATAGCAACTCCCTTAACATTTGTGTAAGTCACCATGTACACAGCCCTGCCAACTCATTAACTTTTTTGTAAGTCACCATGTATTCAACAATAGCAACTCCCTTAAACTTTGTGTAAGTCACCATGTACATGGCCACGCCAACTCCCTTAATATTTGTGTAAGTCACCATGTACATGACCACACCAGCTCACTTAATGTTTGTGTAAGTCACCATGTACACAGCCCTGCCAACTCATTAACTTTTTTGTAAGTCACCATGTATGCAACAATAGCAACTCCCTTAAACTTTGTGTAAGTCACCATGTACATGGACGTGCCATCTACCTTAACGTTTTTGTAAGTCACCATGTACATAGCCATGCCAACTCTGTTAACTTTTTTGTAAGTCACCATGTAAGCAGCAATAGCAACTCCCTTAAACTTTGTGTAAGTCACCATGTTCATAGATGTGCCAACTCCCTTAACGTTTGTGTAAGTCACCATGTACACAGCCCTGCCAACTCATTAACTTTTGTGTAAGTCACCATGTATGCAGCAATAGCAACTCCCTGAAACTTTGTATAAGTCACCATGTACGAAGCAACTCCTTTGTTTTACTGGATCATGCTACTAACAACTACTCCCATCTTTTAAGATAGTCACATGCTGGGGCAGCTTATTACATCAGCTCCAAACATTGGCCATTACTCTTCAAGGAGGGCTCTTGAAAAGTTGCATGTTTCATACCAGTATTATAGGCTATTATAAGGCTCTGCAACTGTTTACCTGGCATGCATATATTTCCGGATTCAGTTTTGATGCTTCTGTACCAGAGGGGTGTAAAATATATGTGCCATATAATTCGAGCAAACAATATAAAATTATTATCAGACAATTTTAAATGTTTTTGAAATTATTGTTCCATTTTCAAAGATAGCGGTATGAGATAAAAGTATTTTATCAGTCCTCCTAGTGCACCATCCGTACCAAGAAAATAAACAACTTTTAAATGTTTAAAATATTAATGTTTAAATACTTTTGTTTGTTTGTTTGGATGAGACAATGATTATATTTATTTATTTCATGCTTTTTAATGAATTATCGAGATTTATTAGTGAATTACGTTAGATGATTTAACTTTTTGATTAAATAATTTAATGAAATAATAATTGATAATTTCACTGGTTTCATTCATAAAGTAAAAAAAAATGAGACCATACCACTCCAGCCCAAACTTGAGGCAAGCTCACTCAAATAATGACCATACCAATCCATTCCAAACTTGAGGCAAGCTCACTCAAATAATGACCATACCACTCCAGTTTAAACTTGAGGCATGCTCACTCAAATAATGACCATACCACTCCAGTCCAAACTTGAGGCAAGCTCACTCAAATAATGACCATACCAATCCAGTCCAAACTTGAGGCATGCTCACTCAAATAATGACCATACCACTCCAGTCCAAACTTGAGGCATGCTCACTCAAATAATGACCATACCACTCCAGTCCAAACTTGAGGCAAGCTCACTCAAATAATGACCATACCAATCCAGTCCAAACTTGAGGCATGCTCACTCAAATTAGACCATACCACTCCAGTCCAAACTTGAGGCATGCTCACTCAAATAATGACCATACCAATCCAGTCCAAACTTGAGGCAAGCTCACTCAAATAATGACCATACCAATCCAGTCCAAACTTGAGGCATGCTCACTCAAATTAGACCATACCACTCCAGTCCAAACTTGAGGCATGCTCCCTCAAATAATGACCATACCAATCCAGTCCAAATTTGAGGCAGGCTCACTCAAATAATGACCATACCACTCCAGTCCAAACTTGAGGCATGCTCACTCAAATAATGACCATACCAATCCAGTCCAAACTTGAGGCATGCTCACTCAAATAATGACCATACCACTCCAGTCCAAACTTGAGGCAGGCTCACTCAAATAATGACCATACCACTCCAGTCCAAACTTGAGGCATGCTCACTCAAATAATGACCATACCAATCCAGTCCAAACTTGAGGCAGGCTCACTCATATAATGACCATACCACTCCAGTCCAAACTTGAGGCATGCTCACTCAAATAATGACCATACCAATCCAGTCCAAACTTGAGGCAGGCTCACTCAAATAATGACCATACCACTCCAGCCCAAACTTGAGGCAAGCTCACTCAAATAAGACCATACCACTCCAGCCCAAACTTGAGGCAGGCTCACTCAAATAAGACCATACCACTCCAGCCCAAACTTGAGGCAAGCTCACTCAAATAATGACCATACCACTCCAGTCCAAACTTGAGGCAAGCTCACTCAAATTAGACCATTCCACTCCAGCCCAAACTTGAGGCAGGCTCACTCAAATAAGACCATACCACTCCAGCCCAAACTTGAGGCAAGCTCACTCAAATAAGACCATACCACTCCAGCCCAAACTTGAGGCAGGCTCACTCAAATAATGACCATACCACTCCAGCCCAAACTTGAGGCAAGCTCACTCAAATAATGACCATACCACTCCAGTCCAAACTTGAGGCAAGCTCACTCAAATTAGACCATTCTACTCCAGCCCAAACTTGAGGCAGGCTCACTCAAATAATGACCATACCACTCCAGTCCAAACTTGAGGCATGCCCACTCAAATTAGACCATACCACTCCAGTCCAAACTTGAGGCATGCTCACTCAAATAATGACCATACCACTCCAGTCCAAACTTAGGGCAAGCTCACTTAAATAATGACCATACCACTCCAGTCCAAACTTGAGGCATGCTCACTCAAATTAGACCATAACACTCCAGTCCAAACTAAGGGCAAGCTCACTTAAATAATGACCATACCACTCCAGTCCAAACTTGAGGCATGCTCACTCAAATTAGACCATACCACTCCAGTCCAAACTTGAGGCATGCTCACTCAAATAATGACCATACCACTCCAGTCCAAACTAAGGGCAAGCTCACTTAAATAATGACCATACCACTCCAGTCCAAACTTGAGGCATGCTCACTCAAATTAGACCATACCACTCCAGTCCAAACTTAGGGCAAGCTCACTTAAATAATGACCATAACACTCCAGTTTTATCCCCATTCGGGTCAAACCAGACTTGAAAATATTACTAGAAGCTTTCTTGCTTGGAGCTCAGCATTTAGAGGATAGTTCTAGGTCTGGTCAGCCTGTAGTCAGTATAATGTGACTGGGTGGGTTACCATACCATATGTCTGCAGCATGATATTCCAGTATGGCAGTACATAGAATACTACCGCAAGTAGACACCAATATAGAACTGAAAAATTGCAGAAAGTGATGCTAAACACCAAACAGCAACAACCACCAATAACATTATTTACTCTGTATATTAGAGAAAAAAAATCATTTCACATGATTACAGAGAGGAGTGAAGAGATCATGTGCATTGTTTTGATTTTCAAACTCATATTTTTGAACCAATGGCAATGAAAATATGAAAAATGGTGCCAATAGTAGTGCCGATATCTGTTGAAAAATAATGCCGATATCTAAATCTTATTGCAACTTAAACAGTTTTAATCTTGATATGGTAATTAGAGAGCAAATAGAAAGTTATACATTTTATTTTAATTTTAGGTCAAGCCAATATTTTGATTGCCATGGCAATGAAGATGTGAAAAATTGTGCCAATATCTGGGTCTTGTGATAACTTGATTTTTTTTATAAGGGTGACTCTTAAAGTTTGACATGGGGATAGAGAGAAATAAGGAGATCAAGCACACTTTGTTATTGAGATGTGCCAATATTTTGGTTGCTTAGTATAATGACAATAGAAATCTAAGCAAAAAATAGACCCAATATAGTCCTGTAATTTACATATGCTTGAAATTCTTTGCCCATTCTTTGTCAGAAATTCTTATGATATTAAAGTTATTTACATAAGTCTTTAAAATAAAAATAAAAGTTGTTTAACACTGTTACTGATTGTTTTCACTTAATCGTGAACATCGAAAATAATATATAGTATGAAGATAATACTCCCTCTGCTTATATCGCAGCGGTGGTCTAGGGGTAGAGCGTCTTCCTCGCATATGGCAGGACATGAATTCGATCCCAGGTCTGGTCATACAAAAAACTTGAAAAATGGTAATGGAATCTTCATCACTTGGAAAGACCGCGGCGTGGTCTAGTGGTAAAGCGTCCACCTCGCATGCGGAAGGTCATGGGTTCGATCCCCGGCCGGGTCATACCAAAGACTTTAAAAATGGTACTAGAAGCTTCCTTGCTTGAAGCTCAGCATTTAGAGGAGAGTTCTAGGTCTGGTCGGCCCGGTGTCACTATAATGTGACTGGGTGGGGTATCATACCATGTGTCTGCGGCCTGATACTCCAGTGTGACAGCGCTCAGAATACTGTCTCAAGTAGACACTGTCGCGATATGACTGAAAAATTGTTGAAAGCGACGCTAAACACCATACAACAACAACAACATCATCGCTTGGTGCTCAGCGTTTAGAGGTATTTCTAGGTCTGACCCGGTGTCAGTATAATGGGACTGAGGTATTATACTTCAGTGTAGCAGTGCTTAGAATGCTGTCTCAAGTAGACACTGTCACAAGTAGACACTGTCAGGCTATGACTAAAAACTGTTGAAAGCAAACATTTTTCTTCCATTTAAAAACCACAGGTATACTCTAAATACTTGTTCTTCCTTTTGATGTAAGTAAATCCAGACAGTTCAATAGCAAAACCTCAACCTTCCCATGATTCCTTTCTATTCCTGTTTAACATGTTCAAAAAAAATTTCAAGGACACATAATTGGTACATATCAATTACCAGTAAAAAAAATGTATGGATATATTTTCTTCTACATAATATTATAACAGTTACTATTCAATTAGTAGAACACCCCAGTAAAAGGGGTAGGAAGTGATATATAGGCACCTTGTGACTATTTATCTTTTGTTCAGTGGCAATTTTAAGATGCATTTCCTGTGATCTCGGGGCATTTCCAGTAGATATGATGATGCAAGAAAAAACAAGTAAAAAGTGTGCACGCTCAGGCTTGTGGCATTAAGGCAGAATCGCCACTGATGTGTGCACGCTCAGGCTTATGGCATTAAGGCAGGATCGCCACTGATGTGTGCACACTCAGGCTTGTCGCATTAAGACAGGATCGCCACTGATGTGTGCAAGCTCAGGCTTGTGGCATTAAGGAAGGCAGGATCACCACTGATGTGTGCACGCTCAGGCTTGTGGCGTTAAGGCAGGAACGCCACTGATGTGTGCACACTCAGGCTTGTGGCGTTAAGGCAGGAACGCCACTGATGTGTGCACACTCAGGCTTGTGGCGTTTAGGCAGGAACGCCAATGATGTTTGCACACTCAGGCTTGTGGCGTTAAGGCAGGATCGCCACTGATGTGTGCATGCTCAGGCTTGTGGCATTAAGGCAGGATCGCCACTGATGTGTGCACACTCAGGCTTGTGGCGTTAAGACAGGAACGCCACTGATGTGTGCACACTCAGGCTTGTGGCGTTAAGGCAGGAATGCCACTGATGTGTGCACACTCAGGCCTGTGACGTTTAGGCAGGAACGCCACTGATGTTTGCACACTCAGGCTTGTGGCGTTAAGGCAGGATCGCCACTGATGTGTGCATGCTCAGGCTTGTGGCATTAAGGCAGGATCGCCACTGATGTGTGCACACTCAGGCTTGTGGCGTTAAGACAGGAACGCCACTGATGTGTGCACACTCAGGCTTGTGGCGTTAAGGCAGGAATGCCACTGATGTGTGCACACTCAGGCCTGTGGCGTTTAGGCAGGAACGCCACTGATGTTTGCACACTCAGGCTTGTGGCGTTAAGGCAGGATCGCCACTGATGTGTGCACGCTCAGGCTTGTGGCATTAAGGAAGGCAGGATCACCACTGATGTGTGCACACTCAGGCTTGTGGCGTTAAGGCAGGATCGCCACTGATATGTGCACACTCAGGCTTGTCACGTTAAGGCAGGAACGCCACTGATGTGTGCACGCTCAGGTTTGTGATGTTAAGGCAGGATCGCCACTGATGTGATCGTGTAAGTTGTAAGAATTTGTTTTACAATCAAAATAAAATAAATAACCTCTTACCTCTCATTGCTCTGGTCATGAGTTTGAGTCCCGCTGATTCGAAAAACTTTATGTGAGAAAGTTTGACATTTACTAGCAAACCCACAGTGGTTTTACTTAGATTCATTCTGAGGTCTTAATTGTCCATGAATAAATATGAAAATGGAAATGCCATAACCTGTTATGTGCTAAAAATGGCATTAAACCCAAATCAAAAAAGAAACGCGTTGGTGACAAGTGAGCATGTTTACAACTGCATTAATGGCACAGCAATGGATTTGTTCTGACATGAGAACAGCTATTGCTTTAGCCACGGAACATATGACATTGTTTGTCCAAGTAAATACAATGTAGTGTTAACTTCAAACATTTTTTTTATTTTTTTTTAATGGGGTTTAACACCTATCAACACATTTCAGGTTATATATGGCATATCCAGTTTTACTGATGGAGGAAGACCTCAGACTGAGTAGAACCACCATCTTTCCGCAAGTAACTGGAAACTTTCTCACATAAAGTTTTTGGAGCAAGCAGGACTCGAACCTACGACCTTAGCGGTGAGAGGTAAGTGATCTTGAGACGGCGCCTTAGACCACTCGGCCACAGAGGACCCTGCTTCAGACATTGTTTGTTTAAGGAAAATGGCTGTGTAGCAACCAATATTGATCGCTAAGTGGATTATTGACTTGTTTGATTGACAGCCTGCGTAAGTCGTTTAGAACGGGGTTTAATACAATTAGCAACACACTGTACAGCACCTGACATGATGAATCTCCAGTTGAACCAACATCCTTTCCTAAATATTTAGCAAACTTTCTCACATAAAATTTTGGAATTGAGTTGAGTTCGACGACGAACTGCTTGACCTCAGCAGTGAGAGGTGAAGGATGTTCAAACATCATCTGAGACAAGGAAGACACTTGGCACAGTCCTATAACAATATCAATAATGACCACTTAGTGATAAAGACTGTTGCTGCAGTTAAGCTAGTGCTGTAGGTATTTTGGATTATTGTTTGGCATATTTTGTTCAGGGAATATTGGATAAGTCCATGACAGCACTGGTTCAGAAAATAGATTCAGAATGAACCAGCAAATTTGGAATAATTTTACAAAGGAGAATCCTAAATTTATATGAGATATTGTAAATGTTTTATTTGAATATATCCGAGACGACTTTACTCACCAGAAGTTTGTTACACTATTTAATTTACGAGTAGCCCATATCATGTATTTTTATTTTACATTTAAGCTGCTCTAATTAATTGAATCAACCACAAGCAATTAGCGAGTAAATGATGATCAAACCGATCAGCCTGTTGGTAGTCGCTCCTGCTTCAGTGTAATTATTTGAAAAAGTTTGTTAGTTACATGTGGAAGGATAGTGGGTGCTGCTCAGATTAATTACATTTGTCTTCCTTTACCCTATAAACTGGATGCTCTGTATAACCTGCAGTGTGTTGGGCATTCAAAAAATAATCAAACAAGCCATTGCAAGTTTAGACAATGGTTTGGGGAGGAGCCTAATCAATGGTTGGAGGAGGAGCCTAATCAATGATTGTGGGAGTGGTGGGGGAGCCTTATCATTGGTTGGATGAGGAACTTAGAAATTGCTTGGGGAAAGCTTAGACAGTTGTTTGAAAAGGGGTTAATCCAGTGGCTGGAAGTAGCTTGGACAATGCTTGGAAAAGAGGTTAAGTCAGTGGTTGAACTTAGACAATGGTTTGGGAAAAAGCTTAGACAATGGTTGGGGACAAGCTTACACAATGCTTTAAAAAGGGCATGGTTGAAGGAGTTTCTTAGACAATGGTTGGGGGACAAGCTTACACACTGGTTGGAAGAGGGTTAATTCAGTGGATTTGGAGGACTTACTTAGGCAATAGTTGGGGGAAAGCTTAGACAATGTTTGGAAGAGGGTTAAGTCAGTGGTTTTAGAGGAGTTACTTAGGTAATGGTTGAGGGAAAGCTAAGACAATGGTTGGATGAGGGGTTAAGTCAGCGGTTTTGGAGGAATTACTTTGGCAGTGGTTGGGGGAAAGCTTAGACATTGGTTGGATGAGGGTTAAGTCAGTGGTTGGAGGAGTTACTACGGCAATGGTTGGATGAGAGGTTCATTCACTTTTTGAAGAAGAGTTTAGACAAAAGTTGAGAAAGAAACTTGTCAATGGTTAGAGAAAGAGCTTAGTGATTTTTGGTGGAGCTTAGACAATAATTGGGGAGGGGTTTATTCTGTTAATTTTGCTTGTTTCTGAATTTCATCAGGAATGAACTATATAATAATTTCTTACAATTCTCCATAAATATAGTTTTTATTTAGGAGTTAGTAAATAAAGTTTGACTCACTTTTCTACAATTCTAATGTTTTGTCCAATTTAAAATAGGTTGTAATCTAATAAATAAATCACTCAATCATTTTAAAACTGAAAACTTTATAAAAAGAAGTTTTGAAATAACATTTTTCATCATTTTAAGAGCTTTGTTTATAAATCCGTTCAAATCAAATTCTTGGGTCAAGTTTGGCTCTTTCGCTTTTAACCAATATACAAAATGGCTGTCACACTGACACAACTTATTTTATAAATTTACCAGTGTACAGGATGTTGTTGTATTAAGGTGTTAAGCATAGCTTTCAAAACATTTTCAGTCATAGTGCGATGGTGTCTACTTAAGACAGTATTCTGAGTGCTGCAACACAAAAGTATTATGCCTCAGCCACATGGTATGGTACCCCACCCAGTCACATTATACTGACACCGGGCTGTCCAAACCTTGAAATATGTCTCAAGGCTGCTTAAGACAAGTGGTTGCTTAATAGAGATGACCGCTTACACAGGTTTGACTTTATATTAACTACACATAATAAATTCATCAATATATCAACTACACAAAATAAAAGCATAAATGTACTAACTACCCACAATAAATTTATGAATATATCAACTATGCAGAATAAAAGCATGAATGTTCCAACTTCACATGATAAATATCAAATACATGTACACACAAAAAAAGCATGAATATATCATCCACAACATCAATCATTAGGAAAATCAATTACAACATAATCCTGAATTTATCACCCATACACAAATACATGAATTGAATATTGAATTTATCAACATTAAAAAGCATGAATTTATAATCTATGTCCAAGAAAGTCATGATTTTATCAATTAAACATACTGAAATCATGAATGTATTAACCACACACAATAAAAAGCCCTCTAAAATCACAAATTTATTAACCACACACAATAAAAAGCCCATTAGAATCACGAATTTATCAACTACACACAATAAAAAGCATGAATTTATAATCTATGTTCAAGAAAGTCATGATTTTATCAATTAAATATACTGAAATCATGAATTTATTAACAACACACAATAAAAAGCCCACTAAAATCACAAATTTATTAACCACACACAATAAAAAGCCCACTATAATTATAAGTTAGTGAAACACTCACAATAAAAAGCCCACTAAAATCACAAATTTATTAACCACACACAATAAAAGCCCACTATAATCACAAATTTATTAACCACACACAATAAAAAGCCCACTATAATTATAAGTTAGTGAAACACTCACAATAAAAAGCCCACTAAAATCACAAATTTATTAACCACATACAATAAAAAGCCCACTTTAATTATAAGTTAGTGAAACACTCACAATAAAAAGCCCACTAAAATCACAAATTTATTAGCCACACACAATAAAAAGCCCACTATAATCATAAGTTTATGAACCACACACAATTAAAAGCATGAATTTATAATTTATGTCCAAGAAAGTCATGATTTTATCAATTAAACATACTGAAATCATAAATTTATCAACCACAAACAATAAAAAGACCACTAAAATCACAAATTTATTAACCACACACAATGAAAAGCCCACTATAATTATAAGTTAATGAAACACTCACAATAAAAAGCCCACTAAAATCACAAATTTATTAATCACACACAATAAAAAGCCCACTATAATCATAAGTTTATGAACCACACACAATAAAAAGCCCACTATAATCATAAGTTTATGAACCACACACAATAAAAAGCCCACTATAATCATAAGTTTATGATAAGTTTATGAAACACTCACAACAAAAAGCATGAATTTTTATAATCTGCATACTAAAAAGTCAATGTTTTATCAATGAAACAAACTAAAATCATGAATTTATCAACTACACACAATAAAAAGCATGGATTTATAATCTACATACAAGAAAATCATGCTTTTATCAATTAAACATACTAAAATCATGAATTTATTAACCACACACAATAAAAAGCCCACTATAATCATGAGCTTATGAACCACTCACAATAAAAAGCATCAATTTATAATCTGCATACAAGAAAGTCATGGTTTTATCAATTAAATATACTAAAATCATGAATTTATTAACCACACACAATAAAAAGCATGCATCTATAATCTACATACAAGAAAGTCATGGTTTTATCAATTTAACATTTTAAAATCATGAATTTATTAACAACACACATTTTTAACCCATTTAAATCATGAAATTATGAACTACACACAATAAAAAGCATGGATTTATTAACCACACACAATAAAAAGCCCACTAAAATCATGAATTTATCAACTACACATAATAAAAAGCATGGATTCATAATATACATACAAGAAGGTCATGGTTTTATCAATTAAACATACTTAAATCATGAATTTATTAACCACACACAATAAAAAGACCATTAAAATCATGAATTTATCAACTACACACAAAATAAAGCATGAATTTATAATCTGCATACAAGAAAGTCATGGTTTTATTAATTAAACATACTAAAATCATGAATTTATTAACCACACACACAACAAAAAGACAACTAAAATCATGAATTTATCAACTACACACAATAAAAAGCATGAATTTATTAACCACACACAACAAAAAGACCACTAAAATCATGAATTTATCAACTACACACAATAGAAAGCATTAATTTATAATCTGCATACAAAAAAGTCATGATTTGATCGACTATTTCTACTACACAACACTCCATAAATTATCAATGAGGCACACAAACGTACAAAACTATGCTTAGCTAACAACACAATTATTCAGTGTTCATGTTTTTCTGCTGCATAATCTATGCGCCCTTAATGCGCCCGTGAGTTTTATAATGAGCCTACGTGTAATGCATACCTTTAGATAAAAAACAACCTTTGAACCAATGGTTTTGCGGATAAAAAGACTTACACATTATACAGAGTGAAAGGAAATGCATTTAATTGCATGTTGCCTTTTTCAAATACAGTGCGAATGAACTGTGTCATGAATTTCTGGGCCAAGTTCCATAATATAATTTTACAGACAGGTTTTACAGTTGTAGAAGGTAATATAGCCAGGGATAAGTGGTGTAAATCAACAACTGTTAGGTATCTCAGGTATCTCTTGTGCAAATCCTCTCAACTCTGTGGGGTGGGGGTGGGGGGTGGAATTAATATTGAAATTATCTCCCTTTACCAGATTTATTCCCCCCCCCCCCCCTCGCTCATCCAAAATTGTTTGTTGTTATGCTGTAATTATAAACCAGAAGTAACACCTGACAACAGTAACTATACACAGAAGTAATACTTAACAACAGTTATTATAAACATAGGATTTTATGTCCATAGGTGAATAAACTACATTTACATATTATTATATGTCATTGGGTGAATAAACTACATTTTAATATCATTTTATATCCTTAGGTGAATAAATTATAAACATTGTGTTATAAAAGTATGTCCTTGGGTGAATAAATAACACTTATGAATAACATGTACATAAAATCATGTTTCCAATTGTATACATTGCATTTACATAACAATATATGTCTCTGGTTAAATAAATTACATGTACATAGTAAAATGTGTCTCTGAAACCAATAATCTTACTTTTCATTACCATTTATAATTTTACTATTTTGAACATTGAAATTGCTAAAAATAATGTTCTTAGAAAGCTCCATAGTTCATCAAAAAATAGATTAAAAGAAATGAATTGTACAAATGTACGTATATCTGGGGAAAATATGGAGAAATGAAGAACACTGTCAAAATAATGTCATTGTTTTATAGCATAAATGTCTATATATAGCAATTATTATAAAGGGAGGTAACAAACTGTATTTTTTCCACTATTATTATATAGTATTATACCAGATATATGTTTTAAAAGATAATTCATCATAAAAAAAAAAAAAAAAGAAAAAAGATGAATGATACAATTATAATCAATGATTGAAATATTAATCATGAATCATGAATTGGACACCATTTTTCTTCTCAGAGTTTTTTGGTACAAAATAAGACAGTTAACTGCTTTGTAATAAAGCAATACCATGTTAGCTAGTTTCTTTCGACGCAAAGCTTGAGATTTCAGCGTCAAAGTGTACTTGAAACCTCGGAGGAGCTTAATTGTGTTGGGGGGGGGGGGGGGGGGGGAGAGTACATTGCGACAAAGATTCTTTCTAGAGATAGGCTTTGGGAAGGCTTGTGTTGAAACTCATAGGAATAATTATTGTGCTCGAACTGGGGATTGTTTCATGCACATTAGTTTAGTCTGATGCTTTTAGTTTGAAACCGTTCTCAAACATAACAGGTTAGTTTTGTGCTGGAACTGGATTTTATCTTAGTTCGAGACTTAGGTTTGGAACAGTTTCCAAACGTATAAGTGTATATTTAAGCTGGAACTGAGCATTGTTCCAAGCATACAGTTTTGTTATTAGTTTGAAACTGTTCTCAAACAATAACTTTATTTTTGTGTTGAAACTTGGCTTTGTTTCATACGCTCTAGTTTAGTTTGAAGACTAAGGTTTGAAACAGTCTTCAAACATTTAGGTGTACTCTTATGCTGGAACTGAACAGTGTTCCAGACACACAATTATGTTTGAGTTTGAAACAAGCCTCAAACGTATGCTGTCCAGACACATTGTCTGAACAGCTGGTCTCATTATTAAAATAGTGTTGAACAACAGTTAGTTCAATTATACAGGGTTTGAAACATTATACTGTATATAGTTGATTGGTATGATCATTTGTCTGTATGATTTCTAAATATTAGAATAATTTTATTATTATTTTTGTTTGAAATTTACTTATCATGAGGCAAGAAGCCTGAGGAAAATTTATAGTTTGAACAAAATTGTTTAATATAGTTTTAAGCTAGGCTGTTTCACAGCTAAATCCAGTGAAGACACAATCGCTTTACAGAAGATCCCGTTTTTAGTTCAAGATACTCACCCAACATCTTGACAAACACATTTATTATATAATAATGCTTTATTTATATTACCTATATTTTCAGACCGGCTCCCCTGTGACGGATACACACAATTCTATGTCCACAGCTGTGGCAGCAGGTATATATCCGTCTTTTAATTGACTGCTTCAGTAATAGAGGATCTTACATGAGTGCTCATTTATCATTGAATTTATTAAACGAGTTGGAAAAAAATATGATTTTCAAGGCTCTGCTAGGCATTATGTTATTTCATTTTTGCCATTGAGTTTAACTGATTTAATAATAAATGAGTGTGAATATGAGATTCTTTTTATCGCATAACTCAGAAAAATGGTACATTAACGTTTATATTTTAGTTGTGATGTCATCATTTCAAGTTAGTTCATTTACAAACATTAATTGATGTTATTGAGACGTTCCATCAATTAGTAGTCACCCATCATTTCCTTACAAGATATGTGTTATTTGGACACAGTCGACTGAAAAACTGGTAATGATATTACGCTTGGCTAATATAAAATATATGTGATAGGTTTAGTATACAAACAGGCAAACAAACAGACAGATGGACGGACAGATAGATGTGCAAGTGGGTTTGCAGCAGGCGGGCAGAAGCAGGCAGACGGACAAATGGATTGACGGATGGACAGACGGGCTAGTTGAATATTAAGCGTCATTTTTATGCCATCGAGGGCTAACAGATGATCAATTATCCTAACCACTGTTTTATTGGATCCCGAAAGGTTAACCAGTACACCCCATCTTTTCAAGTAACTGATAACTTTCCCACTTGAATCAGCAGTGAGAGACGATTGATAATGAGACACAATGTCGTATATCAACTGTCACGGAGACTGTGGTTGGGCAGAAATTTTAATTATATGTGGCTAGACCTTCCCACCATCTCTGAATGCAAGGCAGATGCAGTTATATGTAGAATCTTCCTCTATAACATGATCTTCTGTGAAACACAGTGCTCTGTCATGTTATCTAATATTCTTATTTACAACAAAATATATTGTGACATTTTGAGTGTTATTGGAGGTTTATAGTCCACATACATTTAACAGAATGTAACTTACAAGTTTAACTCCCGCTATATTCTAAACACAGATGTTAAATTGATCATTCACTGTCAAGTTAATTCTGGAGGACAAAATTCAAAGTTTTGATATCAAAAAAGCAAGACTGAATAATTGAGCAAGGACGAAAGTGCAGAAATCACTTTTTTGTGCATAAGACTAATACTTCCTTGTATGCGGACAAAGTATGTCCTTCCAATATTCCTTTTGGTTCGATGCTCTATCGCTGGACCACACACTCCTAAGAATTTGTATCAAAATTACTTGCATTTCACCGATGAGGTTTGATTCAAACTTTGTCAATAAAAATTGAAATAAATTAAAATGTGTAATTTCATGTTTGTGGAAGAATGGTGGTTCCAGATAGTTTCCCTCGGAGGTGTCCCTAAATCAATGAAAACTGATTATTATAACTTTCACTATGCAGAAAATGGGGTTATAAACTCCCAATCAAAACAAAAATATGTAAAAAGAAAACTACTTGAACATTATTACTATACAGGCGGTTATACTAGCAGATGTAATGTACCAAACTAAGGAGGTATAACCTCTGTATTACTAGTCAATGAACAGCAACATGTAGTTTCACCGTAATTTGAACTATTTTAAATAGAAACCCTGCGGGGATGTTATAATCATTGTGTGTCTAGACTGTTCATAAGTTATGTGACACAGAGTTGCATGTAACTACAGGTAGATGGGTAAAAAACACTATACTTACCATAGGTAGGGGAGAAAGGCAATTGATTTTAACTACAGGTTTATTCATAAAAAAAAATGTCACCTGTATATTTTATTGGATGTATTAGTGTTTTAGCCCTGAAGGAAAGAGAGAAGTGTCAATGACTTTATGTTACCATGTTTCTAGTAGGATAAGAAAGCCAAAGTGAAAATTATGTAAATGCCATAATAAGTTACTCCAATGAAAAACAGAATTGAAGACCTCATTGAAGATATGTTTGTTCAGGTGAGCCCTCATGTTAAAGAAAAAGACTATTATTATTATTATAATTATTATTATTATTATTATTATTATCATCATTATCATTATCATTATTATTATTATTATTTTTAATATTGTTATAATGATTATTATTATCTTTATTAATTATTATTTTCAATTCACTTTTATCATTATTATTATCATCATTATTATCATTATTTATAATCATTATTATTATTACCATTACTATTAGTATCATTATTAGTATCATTATTATTATCACCATTATAATAATTTATACCTATTATTATTATTGTTATAAATATTACTGTTACTATTATTTTTATTATTATCATTATTATTATTATTTTAATTATTATCATCATTATTTTTATCAATATCATTATTATTGTTTTGTTATTGTTACTATAATTATTATTGCTAATTTTATTGTTTTTTTTATCGGTATTATTCTTATCAGTATTATTATCATTATTATTTGATAAAAACAATTACAGAGCCTGTAATATTATTTAGTATGTCAAATAAAATATTTGCAGAAGGATGTTACTGCATTTGATAGAAATTGCGTCCTCTTCCACAGGTACGGTTCTAGGCTGTGCCGGATAGCCTCTCAAAAACAATACTAAAATAACAGAACGTCATATAAAATATTTGCAAAAGGATGTTAGTGCAGTTGATAAAGCTCGATCCCTCTTCTGCAGGTTTGATCCCTAGCTGGTCTCTCAAATACAACACCCAAATAACATATTTGCTGAAGGATGTTTGTTCAACTTAAATTCATCCCAAGGTCTTCCTTCAAGAATAAAACTACATGTAGCACTATTAAATATTTTAAGTATTTTGTAATGTGTTTCAAATGGCATTAAACACAAATTCCACCTTATTGCTCTTTAAAGACTTGTTTATGTTGAGGAAAATCCTTTTAAACTTTGTCTTGACTATCAGTTTATAAAGTTGAGATTTCATTTCATTTCATGATACAGAATTCCATCAATCATGTTGCATGATTAATAATACTGTGAATGTGTCTCATTATTTGATCTAAGTGTCTGTACTTTGATGGGAGGGAATCAGTCTGGCAAGAAGCAGACGACAATGGCTAAAAATAGACATAAAATCAATGGGCTACTGACCCTGTGTCTGTTGTTATATATGCCTGCTTATCAAGATAAGATTACTGCAATATCACCAAACTATTTATTGTGGCTTTATGAGGTAAAGACTGGTGCAAGCAGGTTACTTTGACCTATTCCCTGCATGATGACATGTGAACTCAGGGAGGAAGTATGTATGCATTTAATTGTTCTATCAGAATTTTGTTTAACAAGAATTGATGGGATATTTTATTTTCTAATAATTGGGAAGGTGGGTGGTGGGGACGAATTGCTTGTTTCTAATGATTGGGAAGGTGGGTGGTGGGGATGAACTTAAGTGACATATTGCTTGTTTCTAATGATTGGGAAGGTGGGTGGTGGGGATGAACTTAAGTGACATATTGCTTGTTTCTAATGATTGGGAAGGTGGGTGGTGGGGATGAACTTAAGTGACATATTGCTTGTTTCTAATGATTGGGAAGGTGGGTGGTGGGGATGAACTTAAATGACATATTGCTCGTTTCTAAGGGGTTTTCTTCTTACAATTTTTTATTTTGAGTCTTGTGCAAAAAGCATGTCCGATATTCACATAATCAAAAAGCTGTTCATCCTTATTTAAAGAGCGTGTATCAGGATAAAATGATATAAATGTCTAAAATAATAAAATAATTATCAAAATGGATAAAAAGCATCTCATCATCATTAATAAATATAAACCGAATAAATTAGTATGTCAAATCCACCAAAATCCATATGTTAATAATTGACTGGTAACTTGAAATAATCTCCATTCTAAAAATACAGCAATTAAAATGAAATCATTTGACTCATTAAATACATTTCAAATAATGTTGCAATTTTAAACGGGATATATATTTTAGTCTAACCTAGGCACATAGCCCAAGTTAGGAAAACCTTTTTCTGTATATTATTTTGGCATGTTTAAATAGATATCCTTTGGGAATATGGTGTCAGTGAGTATATATATAGGCGTGATATAGTGGGGATTGATTGATTGATTGAATATTTAGCGTCATTTTTATGCCATCGAGGGCTAACAGAAGATCAGTTAACCTAACCACTGTTTCCTAGGATTAACCAGTACTCAAGCACATCCTATCTCCCCAAGTAACTGATAACTTGAATCAGTAGTGAGAGACGAATGATAATGAGACACAATGTCATATATCAATCATCACGGAGACTGTTGCCGGGCGGGGGATTCGAACTTATGACCCCTGAATTGATAGTCAAACGCGTAAGATATAGTTGGGAAAATGTTTTTGGCTGATTTAAAAATTTTGAAAGTCCAAATATATTTCCTTTAATCGGACTAGGACTAATTGATGATGGAAAAGAGAGAAAAGGCTGAAAAACGTTGAAATCACACTCTTTTGAAATCGCCTTCACAATTTCCTATTTAGGTAGAGAACTTTTGCCCAGTTTGTCCTGCACAACAGGAACATTTTCTAAGTAAACATATTTTAACAAAAAATGACATAACAGATTTTTTTCATCAAACCCCTTTTACTTGTACAAACACATTACAGAATAAATATGGTTATTAAACTGTTTAATAGCAAAAAAAATGTTTATTTAAACAGTAAAATAATCTTTTAAAAATTTATTTATTTAGTTTAAGCTTTAAATTGAACATGTTTGTTAAAAGGGTTATCCACATTTTTAAATTAAATTTTAAAGTTAGTTATTTAGGAGTAGATCAGTTATGAACAATTTTGTTGTGAAATTATCAATTTTTATATTAGGTAGCCCATGTTGAGAAGCCAGGATAAAGCAAATATTTGTAGTTGATTGATTATATTTCAATTTGTGTAGACTTTTGAATTTGATTGACAGGTACCCAATAATTATATTTGCATGAAATTTCATGTAATGCTTTATAATATTTATAATGAGAATTTTTATTTTCACTTGATTAATTATTATCTTAAATTTTACATGAAACTTTATATATTGTCCTTTGTAAATGCACCTCCACGCTACGTATCATTTTTGCATACCGGACAAGGATTTTCATCCTACACCCCCTCCATGCACGTGACGTATTAAAACATATGACGTAACATATTTGATGTCTTTAATGCCATTGTGGTAAAATTTAATAATAATTTAAATTAAATTAACATTCAATGTGTTTTGTATACTAGAAAAAATAATCTTAGATGGCATTTTATGCTCCCCCAAAGGGGGGAAGCATATAGTCGCCGCTTCATGTGACATGCGTCCCCAAGTTCTTGTCCTGGCTATTTCTCTATAACCTCTTGTTGGAAATTTATGAAACTTGCTAGTATGCATTAATTATTACCAAGTGCAGATTTGCATATTGTCTTTGTGTTCCGATACGATGATTTTTCTCAGAGTTATGGTCCTTTGATTCTGTCTGTGACCAAATTCTTGTCGACGCTATTTCTCTACAACCCCAGGTTTGAATTTCATAAATTAACCCAAATTGCTATAT
The DNA here is from genome assembly GCA_029582155.1 of Panopea generosa. Taxonomy (NCBI): domain Eukaryota; kingdom Metazoa; phylum Mollusca; class Bivalvia; order Adapedonta; family Hiatellidae; genus Panopea; species Panopea generosa. Next base: position 41,614,774 of record CM055910.1, on the reverse strand, counting down.
ATATTTACATGAAATTTTGACATATATTCTACATTTAATTTACATAAATGAATCCAAGTTGGAAATATTTTAGATAAAATTTGACATATTTTTGATTGTATTTAATAAATGATCCCAAATTGCTATATATTTACATGAAATTTTGACATTATTTGTTTTTTTATTGTATTCTACATTTAATTTTCATAAATGAACTCTAATTGCCATAAATGTTTACACAAAATTTTGACATAAAGTCTACATTTTACTTAAATAAATGAACTTATAATGCACAATATTGACACAAAAATTTGACATTAAATTTTATTGTACAGTAATTTTCATAAATGAACCCAAATTGCTATATATGTTTACATGTAATTTTGACACATTGTACATTTTATTTACATAAATGAACCCAAATTGCTAGATATTTACATGAAATGTTGACATATATTCAACACTTTATTTACATAAATGAATTTATAATGTATTATATCCGCATGAAATTTTGACTTCCATACTATATTATTATCATTTTTACATGAAATAGAATTTCATGATCAATATTTGAAAATGTTATATACTATATTATATTAATTGGGACTTGTATATGCTACCTTATTATTACATTAAATGAACTTTTCTGGTCAATATTTACATGAAATTTGAACTTCTATGTTAAACTATTGTGACATGAGCTTTGGACTTACATAATTTTTATGCGACCTTAAATTTTATATGAAATGGACTTTGTGGTCAGCTGGTCACATGTAGCTCAGTTGATAATACATCTAACTGTCAATCCAGGGGTTGTGAGTTTGAATCCCCACCTGGCCATTGTCTCTGGGATAATTAGTCATGACTTTTGTTCCACAACCATGAGTCTCCCACCTAAATATATGGGGAAGTAGTCAGTGACTTACAGAAATAAGGTGTGTTTAGTGCTGGTCAACCTCCAAGTGGATCCCAGGAACAATGTTTAGGTGTGCTGACAGCCTTTAATAGCCAAAACACTGTTGATAAAATGCCTAAAATCTCCATACAATCGTACAAACAAGCTATTTACATACATGAAATTTGGAGTGCAACATGTAGTTTTATGAAATATGAAACTCTTCCTTGTTTTTGCATGAAACTTGGCTGATTCTTTCCTTTTTATCTTTTACAGATTTGTTCCATAGGAAGATATCCAATCACAGTCATGTTACGCCAGATTTCAGTAAGTCATTTCTTATGAAACCAAATCTTTTCAATATGAGATACATTCTTGATCGGCTAAAGATTTAACCCTGCATGGTCCATATAGTAAGAAGTAGTATTCATAACCAACAACAAGACTTTGTCAAGATATTTTACATGTGTTTTGGCCCAAGAGTTGAATCCCATAGCAAGGCTCTGCCAAGATCTTTTGCATGTATCTTGGTCTGAGGGTTGTATCCCATAGCAGCCCAAGGGATGTATCCCATAGCAAGGCTCTGCTTAGATATTTTACATGTATCTTGGCCAAAGGGTTTGATCTCATAGCAAGAATCTGCCAAGATATTTTGCATGTATCTTGGCCCAATGGTTATATCTAATAGCAAAGTGCAAAGATATTTTGCATATATCTTGGCCCAAGGGTTGTATGCCATAGCAAGGTTCTGCCAAGATATATCATATCTATCTTGACTCAAGGGTTGTATCTCATAGCAAGATCCTTTGCATGTATCTTGACCCAAGGGTTTTATCTCATAACAAGATCTTTTGCATGTATCTTGACCCAAGGGTTTTATCCCATAACAAGATTTGGCCAAGATGTATTGTATGTATCTTGGCCCAAGGGTTGTATCCCATAGCAAGGCTCTGCCAAGATATTTTGCATGTATCTTGACCCAAGGGTTGGATCTCATAGCAAAGTTATGCCAAGATATTTTGCATGTATCTTGACCCAAAGGTTGGCTCTCATAGCAAGGCTCTGCCAAGTATCTTAGCCCAAAGGTTGGATCTCATAGCAAGGCTCTGCCAAGATATTTTGCATGTATCTTGACCCAAGGGTTGGATCTCATAGCAAAGTTATGCCAATATATTTTGCATGTATCTTGACCCAGCAAAGCTCTGCCAAGTATCTTGACCCAAAGGTTGACTCTCATAGCAAGGCTCTGCCAAGTATCTTGACCCAAAGGTTGACTCTCATAGCAAGGCTCTGCTAAGTATCTTGACCCAAAGGTTGGCTCTCATAGCAAGGCTCTGCCAAGTATATTGACCCGAATATTGACTCTCAAAGCAAGGCTCTGACAAGTATCTTGACCCAAAGGTTGGCTCTCATAGCAAGGCTCTGCAAAGTATCTTGACCCAAAGGTTGGCTCTCATAGCAAGGCTCTGCCAAGTATCTTGACCCAAAGGTTGGCTCTCATAGCAAGGCTCTGCCAAGTATCTTGACCCAAAGGTTGACTCTCATAGCAAGGCTCTGCCAAGTATCTTGACCCAAAGGTTGGCTCTCATAGCAAGGCTCTGCCAAGTATATTGACCTGAAGATTGACTCTCAAAGCAAGGCTCTGACAAGTATCTTGACCCAAAGGTTGGCTCTCATAGCAAGGCTCTGCCAAATATCTTGACCCAAAGGTTGGCTCTCAGAGCAAGACTCTGCCAAGTATATTGACCTGAAGATTGACTCTCAAAGCAAGGCTCTGACAAGTATCTTGACCCAAAGGTTGGCTCTCATAGCAAGACTCTGCAAAGTATCTTGACCCAAAGGTTGGCTCTCATAGCAAGGCTCTGCCAAGTATCTTGACCCAAAGGTTGGCTCTCATAGCAAGGCTCTGCCAAGTATCTTGACCCAAAGGTTGGCTCTCATAGCAAGACTCTGCAAAGTATCTTGACCGAAAGGTTGGCTCTCATAGCAAGACTCTGCAAAGTATCTTGACCCAAAGGTTGACTCTCATAGCAAGGCTCTGCTAAGTATCTTGATCAAGGCTCTGCCAAGATATACTATATGTATCTTGGCCCAAGGGTTGTATCCCATAGCAAGGCTCTATCAAGCTATTTTGGATGTATCTTGGCCCAAGGGTTGGATCTTATTGCAAGGATATGCCAAGATATTTTGCATGTATCTTGACCCAAGGGTTAAATCCCATATCAAAGTTCGGACAAGATATTTTGCATGTATCTTGGCCCAAGGGTTGTATCCAATAGCACAAGATATAATTTATAATGGCCTAATGTATGGCAATACGTTTTAGTAACTGACATACATTCCCACATTTTTTTAATACCGAGTTGGGTGTGAACCCATGACCTCAGTGTTAAGAGGCAAATCAAAATTTTAGTCAGTGGCTCAGTCATCTCAGTCACAAGGACCCCCTTCTAACGTAACTTTGGGTTAAACTCATCTCCTTAACTCCGTACGTACATGTCACCCTGCTGAATATAAAGACTTCTCGTATTTGGATAATATAATTAAATCCTGTGAAGAGGCCGTGGTGTTTTGCCTTTGTTGGATCCCATTTATACTTCTCTTGTTGTTGGGTTTAGATTATTTCAGCCAATTACAGGATGGAATTGAATTATCTCAGTAACAGACATGCATGCATGTGAGGGCGCTAAAGTCAAAGCACATGGATAGCGGATAAAATTGATATTAGCGAACTTTAAGACAGTTCAAATTATTTCCAGGCTGTATTCTCTACTTGTGAAAATGTAATCAAAAGTCACTTGAAAGTTTTTAGATAATTTTCAATATTAGTATGGGCAGATTAGGGATGTTATTCTGACATCTTCGGACACCATGAACATTTAAAGTAATGTCCAGTGCGAAATATTTTTATCTCATCAAAGATATTTCTATCTTACCTTGCGTTGAGAGATATAATTCTCATACTTTCAAATAACACACCTGCTTGTATGATGTCACACTATTCTCATTAGGTTTACAAGATGAATTAACAAAAAGTATAGGAAAAAATTTACTGAAACATCTGTTAATAGTTTGATTTAGAAAATGAGATTTCCATCCATAAAGGGAAAATATCGGGATTTTCAAAATTTCAAAATTGGCTAAAAACAATTTATACATTTAACATGCCAATATAAACCCAATGACCCCATTTTGCAAAAGATACTTATTCAATCATTCCAAAATAATATATTGAAAAGGGATTTTCTAACTTGAGTTACCCGCCTAGGTCAGACTAAAATAGATTTCCCACTTAAAATTGCAACATATTTTGTGACATATTGAATAAGTCACGTTATTTCATTTTGATTTCAATTTGATCCGATGTACAGATTTCCATGTAGTTAAAATTGTTTAATCTTAGAAAGAATCTGAATAATGATGTGAATGAAGTTAAGCAGTATTAAGTCCTGTCTATTTTTGTAATTGGGATTTTGTCTCAAGTTTACCATTCCAATTTAGATATTGATTTTGTCACATTTTCGTGGATACTAAATGACCCGGATTTTGTTTATTAATGATAATGAGATGCTTTTTATCCATTTTAAAAATAATTGTAATTTTGAAGACATTTATAACCTTTTTTCCCCTGATATCTTCTAAAGAAACTTAGGTTGAGATTCAGTTTTGACAAAAATGGTGAAATCTCAAGTCTGAAAACCATTATCTCCACCTAATTGTTGTGTTCAATATATGTTTGGTTAGTGAAGGGAATCAGTTGATATTTTTTCACAATAGATTATCGGTTACAATCAGTTCAACCAGTTGATAATCGGATAATCGGCCAATATGGGTTTTAGTGAGAAAGGGCTTTTAACTTTTTCAGACAGACAGACAGACAGACAGACAGACAGACAGACAGACAGACAGACAGACAGACAGACAGACAGATCAAATGAAGGACTTGTCTTTATGTCTATGAAATGCCAATTCAAATGAAGGACTTGTCTTTATGTCTATGAAATGCCAATTCAAATGAAGGACTTGTCTTTATGTCTATGAAATGCCAATTCAAATGAAGGACTTGTCTTTATGTCTATGAACTGCCAATTCAAATGAAGGACTTGTCTTTATGTCTATGAAATGCCAATTCAAATGAAGGACTTGTCTTTATGTCTATGAACTGCCAGTTCAAATGAAGGACTTGTCTTTATGTCTATGAAATGCCAATTCAAATGAAGGACTTGTCTTTATGTCTATGAAATGCCAATTCAAATGAAGGACTTGTCTTTATGTCTATGAAATGCCAATTCAAATGAAGGACTTGTCTTTATGTCTATGAAATGCCAATTCAAATGAAGGACTTGTCTTTATGTCTATGAACTGTGCGATTCAAATAAGTAATCAATTCATAGTAAGAAACATTCAGAGGGAACATGATAAAGAGGGAGACAGAGATATATAAAATATATGTATTGAAAATACCTAAGTTCGCCATGTATACCTGGCAATGTAACATTAATAATCTGACAGTAAGAAAATAATTAAAAAAGTCACTGTGTGTCGACAATTGATTGTTCACAAACAAAATTGATTATCGCCAACTTTAACAGAAACCTACAAATTATCGATAGTCTGAGATAATCGGAACACCACTGGTTTTGGTGTATAAAATGCTTTTATCAATTTTTTAAGACCATTTTGTTTTTCTTGTATATATTTGGAGACAGATATTTGTGAACAAGACATCAATGTACAGACCAGACTACGCACCTAGCTACAATACAACCTCTGGTGTGACCAGCCAACACTCTATCCATCTATCCATTAGTTACCGCCCCACTTAAAATATTTATTACAAGCTCCTTAAATTGTATATAAGTTATAACCTCTCTAAAATCACGATTGATTTTCCCCACCACCACATACTGAAAATTTACAGAAAATCTACTCAACACCCTCATTGTCTATTTCTTTACCTTAAATGCCAGGCCCGGTTATTTCAGTCAGTTACGCATCTGACTTAATCCATGGGTCGTGAGTTAGAATCCCCTCCCGGCAACAGTTTTCCTGATGATTCATTTACGACTTTGTATCTCATTATCATTGGTCTCACACTGCTGATTCAAGTGGGCAATTTATCAGTTACTAGCGGAGAATGGGGTGTGTTCCAGAACTGGTTAACCTTTCAGAATCGTCTGTTAGCCCTCGATGGCATAAAAATGACGCTAAATATTCAATCAAACAATCAATTTTTACCTCAAAGGGGGAATCAAAAAGTTAAGTGAGGTAACTCCTGTTTTGATTTAGGCAGAATCATGGCCCCTTTATTCTTAGAAAATTTCGTTAAATGTTTAGGTTTATATCTTAATTAAATCAACTACAGTCAATCCTATATTAGAAGATTTGGTTAAATGTTTAGGCTTGTATCTTAATTAAATCAACTACAGTCAAACCTGTATTAGAAGATTTGGTTAAATGTTTTGGCTTGTATCTTAATTAAATCAACTACAGTCAAACCTGTATTAGAAGATTTGGTTAAATGTTTAGGCTTGTATCTTAATTAAATCAACTACAGTCAATCCTATATTAGAAGATTTGGTTAAATGTTTAGGCTTGTATCTTAATTAAATCAGCTACAGTCAATCCTGTATTAGAAGATTTGGTTAAATGTTTAGGCTTGTATCTTAATTAAATCAACTACAGTCAAACCTGTATTAGAAGATTTGGTTAAATGTTTAGGCTTGTATCTTAATTAAATCAACTACAGTCAATCCTATATTAGAAGATTTGGTTAAATGTTTAGGCTTGTATCTTAATTAAATCAACTACAGTCAATCCTGTATTAGAAGATTTGGTTAAATGTTTAGGCTTGTATCTTAATTAAATCAACTACAGTCAAACCTGTATTAGAAGATTTGGTTAAATGTTTAGGCTTGTATCTTAATTAAATCAACTACAGTCAAACCTGTATTAGAAGATTTGGTTAAATGTTTAGGCTTGTATCTTAATTAAATCAACCACAGTCAAACCTGTATTAGAAGATTGGGTTAAATGTTTAGGCTTGTATCTTAATTAAATCAACTACAGTCAATCCTGTATTAGAAGATTTGGTTAAATGTTTAGGCTTGTATCTTAATTAAATCAACTACAGTCAAACCTGTATTAGAAGATTTGGTTAAATGTTTAGGCTTATATCTTAAATCAACTGCAGTCAAACCTGTATTAGCAATCACCTCTATTAAGCAGTCACTTGTCTTAAGCAGTCACATTTGTTATATTTAAAAGTAAATTAACCTGCATTAAACGACAATTTGTCTGAAAAGGCCACTTTTGCTCCAGCCTTTGACTGGCTGCTTAAGACAGGTTTGATTGTACATAAAGATGCTTAGTACTAGGTCTACCCAGGAAAATATGAAACTATATATGAACATACATATGACGATTTGCTTTATTACTAAACACTGTTTTACTCAGAAAAGAATTTTTTTTTAAATTATTTTGAAAATATTTAAGCAAACAAGTAAAATGTTAAGTTTGAATTTGGCAGTCTTTTCCTTACCCACAAAACTTTATAAATGGTTAAGGTTCTGTTGCCTTACAACTACTGACCTCTCATCACAGTGGTCATGGGTTCGAGCCAGGGTCGGTCAGAAAACTTCATGTGAAAAAGCTTTTACTCATATCAGGGCTTGAAGTTTCTTATAAAAGCTACTCGTCCTCTCTTTCCAACTTTTATTGAATGTTTACAATCAAAGAAATAGTGAAGTCAGTTTCTTAAATCTTACTCATCCTGACCAAAAGTTCCCTCACCATGGTGAGAAGTGGAATTATCCTGCCCTGAATATCCAGTTCAAAGTTATCCTCCACCAATAAAACTGGCAATGCCATTTTCATTGTGTAGGAAATGTTTAAAAAAAATAAAATAGTTTAAATGTATTATAAACATGTTCAGTATTTTGTTGTGAATTCTTATTATTGTAATTATTGAGGTAGTACAGTCTGTCCTTTATTATGCAAATGAGTTGACACAATAATTATCCATCCATATCAATATATCTGCCATTGCAATGACATTATATCACTGTTGTAGTAGACCTAGATATACGTTCTGATCTACGTATGTTTTGTTTATTTTTTAGTAGTAGATTTGTTCGTTCACACTACTGTATACAGTAAATTCAGTCATCCTGATAAAAAGAGCAGTCCACTATTGAAACGTAGGGGCGAGGGTCAATGAAAAGGTACAATAGAAGTTAAACCACAAAAACTTTACAATTGACGTGCCTGCTCCCATGGCCATACAGTTATAAAAACTTTATACACCGGCAAGTTTTGAAGAAAATTATGTTTTTAAGATGACTGACTTCATTGCTAAATAAAGAATTGCTTTTACAGTGTCCATAATTTTTCAAAAAGATAGATTTTAATAAAAACCAGCGATATCACTTAACAGAAATGTTGTTAATTTTCTTCATATAAGGTGTAAGGGACACAAATCTCAAAATACAATGTATAACGTATCATGTGTAGGCAAGCAATTAATGTAATGCATAGCATTTGGTCGCTTCATTTGAATTCATGAATGCATTGGGTCATATCCAGTCAGACATCGAGTGCAATGTTGCACATTAGGTAACAAAAGCGAAAAGTTTAAAATGTAAAATTCTCCACATTTAATATCCCTGCGTAGTTTTTATGAGTTGTTTTTTTTAAAAAGAATTTCGATATAGCATTACACCCGTGAATGGAGGCGAAACATTTTTTCTGTTCTGTGTTGTGCAGTGGCTTGGTGCATCAATAAGTGTTCCATTGCGTTGTTCGTAATTACACGTTTTTTATCAAGGGCATAAGGAGCATAAAAAATGTAAAGAGCAGTGTAGGGTGCAGTTTTTATGCATAGTGTAGACGATATTGGGATACAATATATTGAACAGTAGTACAACATATAAATGGTTGTTCGTGAAATGGGTCAAAATTTGTTACGCTTGCGCATTTGAAGGAATGTTCATGGATTCGTGTTTTTATTGTGAAACTTTGTAATTTACGATTTTGAATTTTATGTGAATTTTCTTTGATCGTTGTTAAATCTATGAATGCGTGCAGTAATGCGCATGAGCGAGTTTTTGTGTGTGTGTGCTGCACATTTTTCCACTGCACTGGTTTTACGTTGATAGATTGCTTTATATGGGACTAATATGCATCCAAAATGGCAGCCAAACATGATTTCGTCAAATCCATGGTTGTTATACATGATGTCACCAGGTTTGTTAAGCTTTTATGTTGATAGATGCACATTTAATGGTAATTTAATTACGTCGACTGTGTTTATTATACCAATTTGCTGGCAGTGTGGTGCACATTGTTGGATATGCATCTTCGGAAGGTATATCTTATCTGCAGACGTCATGCAGTATTCGCCCTCTCTAAGGTATTCAGTAAAATAATGGCCGCCATTAAAGTGGGTCACCAGATCGGCGGCGCGCTCTGTTACTCTGTGTTCCTGCCTTCCATTTTCTTTTGTTTGAAGGGAATTTTTGCAATATGGAATATGTTGTAAGAATACTGGATCAGTAAGCAATTTATTTTATTGTACGTTATATAAATTATATACTCTAGGTAAGTTTTTTTCTGATAATTTCTTATTTATGTACGCGACTGTGCATTTCGCATGTTCTATGCGCGCGCATCACATACATTTGCATAGGTTGTTATGTTTTGTATTGATTATTTTGCAGAATGTTTAGCACATAAAACCTAATAAAAGATACATGTATAATATATCTGACAGTAGCTGAAGCTTCTCCCAGACATTGGTGCAAATATTCTCATAAAACAATCACGAAATATTAGTCGGGAAAGAAAGTTTGAAGGAAATTTGAGATTGTTCATGTACTGATGTATAGAAATCTTCATGTGTTGGACCATGTCTGGCTCTAAATCAACACTTATTGTTTAAAAGAGGACTTAAAGGTTATTGTTTTAAGAAAAAAAAAAAAAAAGAAAAGAAATGGCCCCCTCTTATATGATTATTCTCTCCAATTTTTCAAACTCGTCTTTCGACCTTGTCCCACAACATGCATTTTCCCCACGGGCGGCAGACAGAGGTATTTGTTTGTCACCAGACATTCAATAATGGCCGCCATTTATCTAGTTCACAAGGTCAGCACGTGTTTAGATTTAATTCTATTGTCTTTATTCGTCTTCAAACTATATTGAAAGAAATACATTAATGGATAAATGATTTAGTTTAGTTAATAAATGGCACGATATCATTATTGTTTCAGATATCGCTTTGTTTTTCCGAGAAATAAATGACAACATCTACATGGCGTATACTGTAGATGGTGCCCTCATGCGCACGCAACTTAATTTATTTATGTAGGTTACGCTGTTGGCATGTTGCACAAGTTTTATTAAACTTGCAGAATGCTTGAAAGGCCTGTCAGGTTTTTTTACAGCAAAGTTCCAGACGGAAAATCTTTTACATTTGATCTTTTATCTCACCCGAGTCAAGCCAAACATTGCTTCAGTACCTGTTTAGAAACATTTAAAGAACTTCAAAAAATTACACGCCAGTTTTATCAAAATTTAAAAAGACGAAAGAGTGAAAGAGTAGAGAATAAATAAATCAAGCCCTACTGAGAGTGCACATCGAAGATTTGTAATACACATAATTGTGAGTTTTGTTTTTATGAACCTATGAGTAACATCTCATGTTTGAAGGAATAGATGTTGCATGGTTTCAAAATCATGACAACATTTCGGAATTTTCGTTTGTGGCATTAGTATAACATTTCGTGTCTGTGATATGGTTTCAAAGTGTTGGGACTGCTTTAAAGAGTGTTTTTTTTTGGTGACTTTTGCATAACATTTTATGCTTATATTAATTTTATTGACAAAGGACAGATTGTTTTTAGTGACACTTTGACAGGATTATGGCTCTTTTATATAACAACATCATTTTAGTGAACTTATTTGCCGTCAGTCTTCTGTTGTTAACTGCAATTCCTGTCTCAGAGAAATGATGAAGAAAGTAGTTGCATATCAGTCTGCCAGTTTGTACTTTAGATTGCAAAGAGAGCTCTGATCTTTTATGATTACTGTCAAGTCTGTTTCTTGGGTAAAATCAGTAGTGGATGATGTATTTTGGAGGTCATCGAGTCAAGTCTGGGTTTGAACCCATGACCTCTGCTGCGAGAGTCAGCACCATATCCACTGCACACTGCCCACTATCAATCTCAGAGGCATGATAGATTGAAAGCAGAATTTTCATTGAGTGATGGGAAACAATAGACTAATATAGATGTATGTGTAACGTCCATAAGGTGTCTCTTGGTAGCATTAAACTATACTAATGTCTTTCATCACCCTTTGAAAACTCAGAGTTGTGCTTTAAATAGTTATATTTACATAATAACATTTTCTTTTTAATATAATATCAATCTATAATAATTATTATTTTGTCATTTTGATATTAAAAAGTGGATTTTAGGTATATTAAACTGTAAAGTTAATGTCAGTCGTTTGGACAGTGACTTTGTCAACATGTCAAATATAAGCACTCATGTTTTTATGGCAGTTTTATTTAAAAATAGTCCAGTAAATGCTATAATATACTTATCAACTGGGGCCAGCTTCACTGATATTTGTTAATTGGAGAAAATATCAGGAAAATTAATTTTTTGTTCTAAAATGGACATGTTTTTGGCTTAAATTGTTCAATGTATCCATATCCATAAGTCTATAACATCAATAATTGTTTCTTAAAAGAAATATAACTTTGATTTGAGATATTAAAGTCAAAAACATCAAAACTTCCTTAGTAGTCAACATCCTTAATTATCAGAATTTACACATGTTTGTAGGGTCATTGATATTATTGGTTTAGACATAACCAAGCAACTCATGTATTTTTTCATTGTATTTTCATAAAATATTGTAAAGGATTAAATTGATTTTTTTCTTCCTTTTATGCATGTTTGAAGAATGTCAAAAGTTGTATGCATGTATAAAGAATGTCAGAACAGTTGGAGTAACAGGTTTTTCTTTATCATTTTTCCTTAGTTTAATTAAGCAATATTTTATTCACAATAAACATGGTAGTCCTACATTCAACAAACACATTAAATTACAAGTGAAAAAGGGTACAGAAGAAGTTCAAGCTTGTTATTGAATTGTAAATAATGCCGTTATGAACCAGTAGAATTGCTTTAAAATGATAATATATAAAAACAATGCTTGGATTATTTAACATTATATAACATTTACAACCGGAGTAAGAATCAAGCATTGGCCTGATTTTATGATAAATGTCAGAGTTATGTCCCTTGAAATCACCAAAGATTTGCTCAGCCCACCAGTACTTTGTAAATTATATATAATTTCAGGCAACCTTACATCAGACGCCCTTAATAACAATGTGATTCATCACGCGGTGAGGCATGAGAGTACGAGCAGCACTGGCAGTTACCGTAGCAACGGAGCCAGCAGCGTCAACAGTCCCACGACTCCCCAGAATGGCAACAACAGCGGTCCTCCTCTAGTCATACCCCAGCCAGTGAAGCCAGCCCAGAATAAGGTGACAAATAAAACATATCAGTGTAAAATGTGTGACCAGGTAGGGCACTTGTGGATTTAGGCCAACATTAAAAAATGTTTGTTTGCTTTTTTCATTACCCAAAATAAATTTCTCTTTTATTTTGGCTTCTCTGTTGCTAAGTAGTATAAAACACAGTCTCAATATCAGTAACTTCTCGCCACTGAGGTCAGGCGTTCAAGCCCAGCTTAGTCTAAACAATTTACGTAAGAAAATTTACCAAATATTTGTGGAAGGTCGGTGGTTCTTATCAGATTCATGCCTGAGGTCCTACTACTCTGCCATATAACCTGTAATGTGGTGAAAATGGGGGTAAATTTATTTCAATTTCTGCAAGAAGAACAAATTTATTATTTTCATGACATTGTGACCCTCCCATTTCTGTAATCCTGAGTAGGGAAACAGCAAACAAATCATTTTTAAGGGTGGCCTACAAAATTAATATGACTTTTTTATTTTAGCGTATTGACATGCAAATTGACCAGATGAATATAATTATCATTATATAGACATGAGTATATTTCCATATATTTCCGTGTGAAAGAACTGCCGACTTAAAATCTTTTCTATCTTAGTTATCCGTGGTCTCATGCTAGAGCAATCGCCTGGCATTACCTGTCAAATAGTTTAGAATATGTACAACTGATTTTCCAACAGGTGAAATAAAAATTACATCATTCTGCAAACTTTGAACTCCATTAGTCAATCAAAATACAGCTTACAAAAAAGTGACCATCTGAGCCTGTCATAAAAGAAATAAAAAAATGATGCAATATAATACATTTTTGTTTCAAATTTTAGTAACAATAAAGACATGACCACTAGTGACCAATCAATAATTATGAAATAATATAATATCATTTTGTTCAGTGATTTAAGAAAGCCATAGCAAAATATAGCACTCAATAACTGAGCAGGTGATTTAACATAAAGAACTGTCCATTGATTAGGGAGAGGGCTGGCATTTTAGAAATTTTGGGTTCCATTCCTAGCTCAGCAATACTGATCACTTTACAAGTTGTGCAAGAAACATTGTCACTTGGAACTTCACATTTAGACAAATGTTCTCGGAGTGGTCGGCCCAGTGTCTGTCTAGTGTGACTGGGTGGAGAATCACACCATGTGTCCGTGCTGTGATATTTTAATATGATTGCACTTACAATAAATACTGTCCCTAGCAGACACCAACAAAAAAATGTCACTCAAAACCCTTTACTAGTTGTGCTAGAAACTATGTCACTTGGAACTTCACATTGACACAAATGTTGTCGGAGTGGGTGGCCCAGTGTTGATATTTTAGCACATGGCAGCACTTACAATAAATACCCCCAGCAGATACCTATAGGAAATCATTGATTATTGACAGAGCAAAATATACAAAACCAATCAGAAGCCCCTGCTGTAAATGAGGTGGGAGGGCGTGTAGAGTTGCCCATGTCATTCCACCGGATTACTTTTGTTTGGTTAAAACTGCCATGGATAATTGCAGTAGCATAACTGGTCTAACTCAATATAGCTAAAGACGGTTTGATAGACAGTTTTATTCTGAGCCCAGAAATTGCATCAGGCATTTAATAAGGTATATGGGTGGGCTGACTGGGGCAGTCATAGCACTCATTGATGGTCTGGTTTGTCAATTTGGGCACATTAGAGTTTTATGTACTCTTCAAGACTCACGGTGATGAAATAAAAAAAAGTCATCTTTTTTATTTTTGTATGAAGTACTTGTTATGTAATCTGAAACATCCAATTATGTGTGTGGTGGTAAAGTTTACATCTAACATAATAATATCTAAATAAAAATATATTGCTTCAGTAACTTTTGTTGATGCTTAAATATGAAATTTGAGTATGGGGAAGAGAAGGTTTTGTGGGGGGGGGGGGGGGGGGGTAATACTAAATTTATTTTTTATAATCTTTCAATCTATGTAAATCTTTGACAAGTATTTTCTTCAAATTAATGCATTTATCAGTATATTGTGCCTGTTGTTCAAAATTTGTTAAAGGGACACAAAGTAAATGTTGAAATTGAATTTTTTATGGTCACACATCTCAAGTTCATTTTGATATATATTTGTGAATGTAGAACCATCTGAAAAATTAAATATTATGTGTAAATCAAAGTACTTGGGGTACTAAAACGGGACTCAAACCCTTGGGAGGTAAATGATATTGAGCTGGTGTGGCCAGATATTAAGAATAAAGCTTGCCTAAAATAATTTTGGACAAATAATTCTCATAGTGATTACTTTCCGCTGTCTATTTCTCCACCTTTGTGTCATTGTCATTCTTATTAATTGAAAAAACATCAATGAGTGCATAATACCAATTAAAGTTTCATAATTATTTATTTACATTAGAAATCCTACAATTGGAAGCACATGGTTGTTGTCCTAGGTACTAGTATTTTATAATGTTTTTTTTTTCTTTGCACACAGTTTAGTTTTAACGTTAGGTTCTCCACGGCCGAGTAGTCTAAAAAAATTAGCGCCATTTCAGAAACATTTACCTCTCACTGCTAAGGTCTTAAGTTCAAGTCTCGCTCCCTCCAAAAACTTTATATGAGAAAGTCTGTTAGTTATATGCAGAAGGACAGTGGATCTACTCAGATTCATTCTGACATCTTCTTTCACCAATAAAACTGGATACGTCATATATAATCTGAAATGCATTGAAGATGGCGTTGAACCCCATTTAAAGGAAAATATTTAGTTTTAACAACCTTGATTATTTAATGAAATATTAATGTAAACTTTCTAATAAAGCTTTGTTTTTAATATCAAGTATTTTTTTTCTTCAGAATTTAACTGAAGAAATCATAAAACTTGATTTTTAATTTGAGTAAATTGAACTGAAGAAATTCTAAAACATTTGTTTCTAATAACTAATAACTTTTTTCAACAGAATTTGACCAAAGATATCTTCATTTTTTATATCAAGTAAATTTTTTCTACAGAATTTGACAAAAAAAAAATTCCTAGAAATCTCATTTTAAATTTGAGTAAATGTTCCTCAAAAAATGATTAACATTAAAAATCCCTACACGATGAGAGGCAAGAGTGTTTTTCTTGTATTTCTTGTTTTTCTCCTCTTTTACAAAAAAAAAAATTAGAATCTGGATCCAGCTGGATTGAATAAAACTGCAGGCTGATCGACAGAGGAGTTACATAATTCTGTCAGTCAGTTAAACTCCACAGTATAACTTATCCGACTGTTTTAATGGAATGTTTTACATAAAGTAGCAGGTGCTGTGGCCCATCAATCTGTCTATCATTTCCAGATGAGCTCCTTCACAAAACTGCGCTTATCATGCACAGGTGCACCATGGGATACCATAAAAATGGCGCAGTAAATGATTGTTCATTGTTGTTTTTTTGTGGGTGGGTGGGGGTCGGGGGTATTCTTTTATTCTTAAACAAGTATAAGTTTTGTATTATTTTTTATTTATTTGTTAACGCTATGGGTTCTGATTGAAGAAATTATCATGTTATTTTTACTGTTTTTCCCATATAAATTCTTCCTGTAAAAGGAACTATCATCCATTGATATTATAATATTGATACAGTCAAACCTGTGTAAGCAACCGTCTAAGAAGCCATTCTCATTTCTTTGCTTTCAAAACATATTAACCTTTATTAAGTAACAACCGGTCAATTTTGCTCCATCCCTTCTTGACTGACTGCTTAACCCTTTACTTCATATAGACGCCTTTGGACAACTCTTATATTGAAAGCATTAATTTACAACATATCAGCTATGGGTGAATTATGTTTATATTAACTAACTGAGTAGAAAACAGTGCAGGAAGTGTTCAGATTGCTCGTTACGAGCAATCTGAACTCTTCCTGCACTGTTTTCAAAGGCCTTCTGTGATTGGTGCAGGAAAACGCGTATCTATGGAGTAAAGGGTTAAGACAGGTTCAACTGTAGACAGGTTCAACTGTAATAATAACAATGTCTTTATTAAAAAAGAAACAGTTGGTACAGTGTCCACGGCAATCTTCCCTGTGGTCCTCTATTATAGACATGGTAATAAAAGTGAATATTGACAAAATACACACAACAAAATTATTCAACAGATTCAATACAATTTGACATTTTTATAAACAACGTAGTGATTGAGTTATGTTTGTTGAAGTATCAATTATTAATGCTTATTTGAATTAACAATGGATAATGTTTAAATTTCTCAAAAATATCTTTCAAATCGAAGTTGTGATAGGATAGATAAAGATGATGTGTAATTTACACTTGCAAAAGATGCTGAAGAGAAAGTATTTAGACAAACTAATTATAGAAATTATATAACAATATTATAAAAAAGATTTTTCTCCTTCACAATAAAGAATGAATTTAATTTTTGCCGTGGGTTGTCCATTTGTCACTTATTAGACTGTAAATTGGAATTATTATTTAAATACATAAAATTTACTTTGAAATCTGCACCATTTACTTGGAGACTGAAATCAGGGCTGCATTCATTTCAGTTAGATCTTTGATAATGTTAGCTAAAACATTTTCCTGGACATTTTCTCAACCTCATATATGCATGCAGTATGCGATAAATTTAGGGTACCAGGCATTAAACGTGTTGGCTGTTTAACGGTGCTGAACGCAGTCCTGCTGTTCTCCTCAATTATGAGAAATCTTTCTTTTCCTATTGCATGTGTTGTGTCCCTGATCAAGACACTTTATCAGAACATGGCATTGCGTTGTACTGGTTTTATACAGGAAAACCTGGAGTGAAATTTAAATTCTAAAATGTATTTTAAGTTAAAAATGTATTTCATTTGAGAAGGTTCCCCCCCCCCCCCCCCCCCCCCCCCCAGTTACATGTACTTAAAGAAGAAATTGTTGTTTTTAGTTGGATTCATTTTTATGCTTTATTTCCACCTTAGTCTCTATAAAACTTGATATAATAAATCATCAATTAGCCTGTACTGTACGCCAAATGGTATTAAGCATTATTGCATAGCACATAAAATGTCCTCCATAGATAAATGTGGGTTAGTAGAATATTTTGTAAATGATATGTGAAAAAATATATCTAAGGGAAATCACTTAAACCACTGATTCATGAATCAAGATAAATATCGTGCAAGTTGTCTCCCTTGCTCTGTTTTGAAACATTGAGAGCCGGGTGTCCTTGACACTTTATCCGCATATTATGCTTACCGATAACACTAGTTTTATCAAGGAAGACTTGAATAAACTTGTTTAATCATCAATGTAAAATATAAATTAAAACTATAAACATGTTTTTACTTGAAACTGTAACATTTCCATCAAAGTGTATTATAATATTTATTGTAAAATATAACTGTTATTGTTGAGATATACTGATTATTTTAGCTTGATTCCAAGATAAACTCCAAGCCTTTTAAATTGCTCACAAGTCCATTCCCCAATAACCAATAACCTATCCACTACACTATCACCATACTCAGTTACTCTGCTGAGTAACATTTGAAGTCAAAGCCTAAAAAAATAAAAAGGCGAAAACATTGATAGAAGTAGTAGACATTTAACAAGAGGGGTGTACAAATAGGAACTTAAAAAGTTGCAGTAAGAACTTTTCCATACATAATCAAACAGTGTCTATATGTAAAATATCGACCTAATTCAGACCAACTGATAGTTTGTTTAAGTATTGTTTTCTAGCCCCATTCAGTGAAGCATAAAAATTTATATATAAATTTTATCAGGGGAGGCAACCTCATATACAATGAGGGGAAGTGGGAACCACCACCTGAGTAGCTACCAGATTTGTCACGCTACCTGACCAACCTGCTTAATTTGTTAATTTGTTAATATTTAATACTCATGATATTCAATGTATCATATTAACATGTGTTAACATCTAAATAAATATGTTCATTGTATCACCGTGACATTTGTTTGCTATAGTATTTCAACATCAGCTCATTATAACATGTCAGCATGATATTGTAATATTTCAACATTTGTTTTTAATATAGGTAAAAAGAAAGCAAAATCAGAAAAAGAAAACAAACTCAGAAATATATATATAACATTTCGATTTTATTATATATTTTATTATATATAACATTTCAATATTTGTTTACATGTTACATTTCAATATTTGTTTATATATAACATTTCAACATTTGAATAACATTTGTTTATTACATTTAACATTTCAATATTTGTTTATATGTTTATATATAACATGTCAACAATTGTTAATATAATATAACATTTCAATATTGATTTATATATAACATTTCAACATTTGTTTATATATAACATGTCAACAATGGTTTATATATATAACATTTCAATATTGGTTTATATATAACATTTCAACATTTGTTTATATATAACATTTCAATATTCGTTTATATATAATATTTCAATATTTGTTTATATATAGCATTTCAATATTTGTTATTTATAACATTTCAACATTTGTTTATATATAATATTTCAATATTTGTTTATATATAACATTTCAATATTTGCTTATATATAACATTTCTACATTTGTTTATATATAATATTTCAATATTTGTTTATATATAACATTTCAATATTGGTTTACATGTAACACTTCAACATTTGTTTATATATAATGTTTCAATATTGGTTTACATGGAACATTTCAACATTTGTTTACATGTAACACTTCAACATTTGTTTATATATAACATTTAAACATTTGTTTACACTTCAACATTTGTTTTTATATAACGTTTCAATATTGGTTTACATGTAACATTTTAACATTTGTTTACATGTAACACTTCAACATTTGTTTATATATAGCACTTCAACATGTGCCTATATATAAGACTTCAACATGTGTTTATATATAACATGTCAACACTTGCCAGCATTTGTTAATATATATATATGCCATCATTTGTTTATAACATTTCAACATTTGTTTATATTGTAACACTTCAACATTTGTTTATTTAAACATTTCAGGTTTTTTCCACCAAGTCTGACATGTTAATTCACAGCCAGCAAGTCCATAAGCAGGACATGAAACCATACAGGTGAGACTCAATCACATCACCATTTTGTTTGTTTATTCTGGAAAGTTAACCAGAACTTAAACACACCCATCTTGGCAAGTAGCTGATAAACTCCCAGTTAAATCTGCAGTGAAAGACGAATGAAAATGAGATGCAATATCGTTTATCAATCATCACATAGACTGTAGGTTGGGATTCAAACAAACGACCCCTGGATTGATAGTCAGAGGCACTGAGCTTAATGTGCTGTGAATTTAAATGACATGCAGTGAGTAAAGTTTACCTAAACATGTTCAGACTGTGCTTTATTTCTTTGCATGTCAATTCCTGTCTCACAAACGTTTAACAAAAACATTCCTTAAATGTCATGTCTCATTTACACTTCTCATTATTTCATATCCTCAAAAACATTTCAAACTGATGACGTTAAATCAGTCACAAACCCCAGTGAGGCTGACTTAATCCAAAGTTACAGCCAAGGCTAAAAATGACCATTCATGGGTATGCATTCATGGAAAATGACCATTCATGGTTATGCGTTCATGAAAATAAACATTCATGGGTATGCATTCATGGAAAATGACCATTCATGGGAATATGTTCATGGAAAATGACCATTCATGGAAAATGACTATTCATATGTATGCTTTCATGGAAAATGACTATTCGTAGGTATGCTTTCATGGAAAATGACTATTCATAGGTTTGTTTCATGGAAAATGACTATTCATATGTATGCTTTCATGGAAAATGACCATTCATGGAAATGTGTTCATGGAAAATGACCATTCATGGAAAGTGACTATTCATAGGTATGCTTTCATGGAAAATGAACAACAAGGTTCCACAAAAGAATATTGTCACAAATGTAAATATGTGTGACAATGTATTTCAGTCATAATACTTCATTGCTGCAGTGTTTATTATAATGATGTTTTGATCCGACACCATCGTGGTTGTTGAATATTTCACATAATTATATTCTGAAAGATTTACAGAATATTTACCATGCCTCAGACAGTTTTATGTTTATTTCACATTTTTTATTTGGATTATATTTACAATGCCTCAGACAGTTCTATTCCTATTTCACATTTTCTGATTTGAATAATATTTGCTATATCTCAGCAATTTTATGTTTATTTCACATTTTTTATTTGGATTATATTTACAATGTCTTAGACAGTTCTATTCTTATTTCACATTTTCTGATTTGAATAATATTTGCTATATCTCAGCAATTTTATGTTTATTTTACATTTTTTATTTGGATTAACATGTATATTTACCATGCCTCAGGCAGTTCTATGTTTATTTCACATTTCTTATTTGGATTATATTTACAATGTCTCAGACAGTTCTATGCTTAGTTCACATTTCTTATTTGGATTATATTTACAATGTCTCAGGCAGTTCTATGTTTATTTCACATTTCTTATTTGGATTATATTTACAATGTCTCAGACAGTTCTATGCTTATTTCACATTTCTTATTTGGATTATATTTACAATGTCTCAGGCAGTTCTATGTTTATTTCACATTTCTTATTTGGATTATATTTACAATGTCTCAGGCAGTTCTATGTTTATTTCACATTTCTTATTTGGATTATATTTACAATGTCTCAGTCAGTTCTATGCTTATTTCACATTTCTTATTTGGATTATATTTACAATGTCTCAGGCAGTTCTATGTTTATTTCACATTTCTTATTTGGATTATATTTACAATGTCTCAGACAGTTCTTTGCCTCTTTCACATTTCTTATTTGGATTATATTTACAATGCCTCAGACAGTTCTATGCTTATTTCACATTTCTTATTTGGATTATATTTACAATGCCTCAGACAGTTCTATGCTTATTTCACATTTCTTATTTGGATTATATTTACAATGTCTCAAACAGTTCTATGTTTATTTCACATGCTGTATGATAGATTTAGATCTTTCTTGTGTTTTAACCATTTTTACAATTATTTCAGTGTTTCTGCATTTAGGTGCCCACAGTGTCAGAAATGTTTCGCTAACTCGTCATATTTGTCACAACATAACAGAATCCACGCAGGTATTAAACCTTATAAATGTGAGATTTGTGATCGAAAATTCACGCAGCTTTCCCACCTTCAGCAGCACATACGGACACACACAGGTCAGTTCTTGATTTATTGTTATCGTCAATTTATGTCACATCATTACCTTGCCTTCTCTTTTCCTCCTAACTTCTCTACCATTTATTTGGGCAAAACATTCTAGGAAGTACCAGTATGATTTGTGGATGGGCATATTGTCGTCATGTTCAGCTCCGTCTATTTTTGGCTTAGTTACGGCTGGTTGGTTATCATGCCACAACATTCCTCTGTCCCACCATAAGATGAAGGAGTAGCAAGTGCTTCCCCCGTCCTCTCTCCTTCTGTCTATTCATTCATTGTTTGTCCGTCTGCTGTTCTGTCTGAAGTCAAATTGATATCCGGTCAATAACTTCTGAAAGCATCTATTTATTTGATATATATTTCATGCATAGCTGTATAATTATCAATAGATGCTACAACTAATAGAACTGTTGGACATTTATGAAATTTGCTAGGATGCATCACTACCAAGTAAAGATGTGCATAATAGTGTCTGTGTTTTGGTTTCGATGATTTTTCACAGAGTTAAGGC
Organism: Panopea generosa; assembly: GCA_029582155.1. Classification (NCBI taxonomy): domain Eukaryota; kingdom Metazoa; phylum Mollusca; class Bivalvia; order Adapedonta; family Hiatellidae; genus Panopea; species Panopea generosa. The sequence goes on along the minus strand of CM055910.1, from coordinate 41,592,658 downwards.
CCTTTAATTCTGTCCATTTACAAATAAATTAATTTTATCTTTGTTTTGCTTGGATCATATTTTGAAAAGTATGTAAGAAAATCTAATATAACTTGGAATATAGATAGAGGGCAGGGTGTGAAAGTGCAGAGCTTAAAACCATAATTCTATCTTGAATAATGATCTCCTCTTTTGCACTTTATTTTTGGTTATTTTTGCTTGTCCTGAATATATCTTCAAAAATATAGAAATGGAACCAATTTGGCTCGGACCCTAGGTAGAGAGCAGTTTTTGGCAGTGCAGATAACAATGCAGCTACTACTCTATCAAGCGATTGTTTGGGGAACTTCCATCTGTTCCACTGATGTCTTTATGTTCCCTCATATAGTCTGTCCGTCCATCTAAGATTTTGTGTCTGGCCTGTAACTTTGTCATACATAGATGGTTTAAAAAATACTTGACACAAATGATCAACATCACATGACGATGTGTTGCGCAGACCCAGAGCTGAACCTTAAAGGTCAAGGTCACACTTCGAGTTTGTTTGACAACACTTTGAGTGTATTTGAAATTTCGTGTCCAGTCTATAATTTTGTCATACATGGATGGATTTAAAAAAAACTTGGCTCAATTGGTAAGCTTGGTCAGATAATTTCCAGAGTTTTCCGGTTCTACACAGATTCATATATTTGAGTTTTATTTACATGTATCTGCAGACCTTTTTCACCTCTAAAACTGGATGCCATGATTTAGATGAGAAATGAGGTAATAATTATGTGGGATATAGTAAGGGTCCCTGCCTGTTCATCTTGACTTACTCTTCTTACATTCAGGCTAACTCCTCCTACCTTCAGACTAACTCTTACATTCAGGCTAAATCCTCTTTCCTACAAGCTATCGCCTCCTACATTGAGGCTAAATCCTCTTACCTACAAGCTAACTCCTCCTACATTCAGGCTAAATTCTCCTACCTTCAGGCTTACTCTGCCTTCCTACAGGCTATCTTCTTCCTAGAGACTAAGGCTAACTCCTACATACAGGCTTACTCCTCTTTCCTACAGGCATACTCCTCCTTCCTACAGGCTAACTCCTCCTTCCTACAGTCTTACTTCTCCTACATACAGGTAAACTCCTTCTACATACAGGCTTACTCCTCCTACATACATGCTAACTTCTACATACAGGTCAAATAACTCCTTCCTACAGGCTAACTTTTCCTACATACAGGCTAACTCCTCCTACATACAGGCTAACTCCTCCTTCCTAAAGGCTAACTTTTCCTACATACAGGCTAACTCCTCCTACATACAGGCTAAGTCCTCCTTCCTACAGGCTAACTTTTCCTACATACAGGCTAACTCCTACTACATACAGGCTAACTCCTCCTACATACAGGCTAACTCCTCCAACATACAGGCTAACTCCTCCTTCCTACAGGCTAACTTTTCCTACATACAGGCTAACTCCTCCTACATACAGGCTAACTCCTCCTACATACAGGCTTACTCCTCCTACATACAGGCTAACTCCTTCTTCCTACAGGCTAACTTTTCCTACATACAGGCTAACTCCTACATACAGGCTAACTCCTCCTACATACAGGCTAACTCCTCCTACATACAGGCTCTAACTCCTCCTACATACAGGCTAACTCCTCCTACATACAGGCTAACTCCTCCTACATACAGGCTAACTCCTCCTTCCTACAGGCTAACTTTTCCTACATACAGGCTGACTCCTCCTACATACAGGCTAACTCCTCCAACATACAGGCTAACTCCTCCGACATACAGGCTCACTCCTCCTATCTATAAGCTATCTCCTCCTTTTCAGAGATGTATCATCATTATGACATATTTATCATTATTTTCAGGAGAGAAACCATACAAGTGCCACCATGCTGGCTGTGGGAAGGCATTCTCCCAGCTCTCCAATCTCCAATCACACTCCCGTAGTCACATGACAGACAAGCCATACCGCTGTAACTCGTGCTACAAGTGCTACGCTGATGAGGCCGGTCTGCGAGAGCACATCCCAAAACACAGTGAAACGAAACACATTAAGACTCAGATCTGTAAGATTTGTGGTAAAGCTTATACCCAGGAGACCTATCTAGCGCGCCATATGTTGAAACACACAAATGAAAACATCAAGTTGCAGCAACAGAAGTCTGTGAAGCAGGAGCCATCTGAGCATTCCAGTCTAGATGCTGTCGATTTCACGCGGATAATGGACCGCGTGGAACGGGCTCAAGATAATTCGACGCCATCGCTGAAAAGTCCGGGGTCGTCAGTTTCATCAGCATTTATGCCGTTGCCACAATTTGGCACGTCTAGCTCAAATTCATCTGCATACCAGTACGGTCCTAGTTTAAATTCCGGACTGACGTCCGGTTTATCATCTGGTTTATCAACAAACAATTTAAGCTCCTCGCTGCCACACATTTCCTCGATGTCTTCTCCAAGGTATTTTCCGTACGATCCAATTGGATTTCGTAAATCTTCGGAACCCATGGATCGTTATGTAAATGATAGGTTAGTTAATGATAGATTGGTCAACGATAGGTTGGTTAACGACCGCTTAGTAAATGATCGATTAGTAAATGATCGATTAGTTAATGATCGACTAGTTAACGATCGGCTAGTAAATGATCGCCTGGTGAATGATAGGCTAGTAAACGAAAGACTTGAGCGTAATATCAATGTTCCCATTACAACGAGACCAGAAAACATGTTGGCGAATAGTTTTCTGAGTTTACAGCACATAAAGAATTACGCATCGCAGCAAATGCCACCATCATTCTCTCCTTGTCCTAGCGGTGCCTCTAGGCTCACATAACCAATGGTTATAGGCTAGATTCAATTGAAATATTTATATTTTTTAAAGTTGATTTTTTTTGTGTGTTTTTTTTTTTTTTTAAATCTTTGTAAATTTGTAAGATATGACTGTAGATGTATGTAGCAGGACTATTGAAGTTAACAGCTTTGAAATACTTTCAAAAGCTTATATCTCAAATCTTCTATGAACTTGCACCAAGAAAACTTTATTGGATTTATAAGGTTCACAAGGCAATGTTGTGAACATCAACAGAGCATGAAACTTAACAAGAAATATATGTCTCCTGTCATTAGGAAGAAACAGACACAAGATGTCGGACTAGGATTGGCGAGGTGTCAACTTTACTCTTTTTAATTTTTTTTTTTTTTTGAATATTGAACTGTTAAAATATGGTGAATTTTTATGCACAGCTTTCCCATTAATGGATCTAGTGCAGCTTAAAACTTATTAATTGAATTTCTGTTTTTGTTTATTTTCAATTTTTAGATTGGCACTCCTTCACAGGCATTGGTGAGCCTTTGACATTAACACAAACCATATAGTGATATCGAAAAGTGATGTTGATGTTATTTCCGAAAAGTGATGTCACTTACCATATGGCGATGTCACTAAAAAATAGTGATGTTACATACACGCAGTGTGATGTGTTTTGAAATGGTGACATCACCTACATAAAATGATGTCTCTTGCAAATATAATGGTGTCACATATAGTGATGTCACTTGCATACAGTGATGTCACACACAGTATGTCACCTATATATATATAGTGATGTCATTTGCATATGATGATGTCACTTGCACATGGTGATGTCACACACAGTGTTGCCTATACATAGTGGTGTCACTTGCAAATAGTGATGTCACTTGCATACAGTGATGTCACACAGCGTGTCACCTATATATAGCGATGTCACTTGCATATGTGGATGTCACTTGCATATGGTGTTGTCACTTGTATATAGTGATGTCACTTGCATATGGTGATGTCACTTGCATAATTATGGTGATTCCTCATACAGTGATGTCACACACAGTGTGTCGCCTATATATAGTGGTGTCACTTGCATACAGTGTTGTCACATATAGTGATGTCACACACAGCATACAGCGGTGTGCATTTTTTGATATCTCTAACAGAATCATGTCATTTAGATTTCACACCTTTCCTGTGGTCTTGTTGAAACATGTTTATACAAAATATTGGCCAATTATGAAACTATGATGCTGTTTTCTCATATATGTGCTTGTTATCAGCGTTGTGCATATGATAATGTATGTAATTAAGATGTACCTGTATAAAGTCATGTTTCCAAGCAGCTCAATATGTGCTAATCACTGTGATCTTTTGATATAGCATTATAAATATATTGACTAGTTTGTTATGGCCAGACAGGCTTCTGTCAGCAAGCTGTTCTGTTACAAGGATTATGTCAGCATGGGGTTCTGTTACAGGGGTTATGTCAGCATGGGGTTCTGTTACAAGGGTTATGTCAGCATGGGGTTCTGTTACAGGGGTAATGTCAGCATGGTTTTCTGTCAGCAGGGTATTCTGCCAGAAGAGATTAGAAGGGGTTCTGTCAGCAGGGTTGTATCATCAGTGGTTTTGACAGCAAAGGGTGGTCTGTCAATAAAGGTTCAGTCAGCAAGAAGTTCTGTCAGCATTGTTTTGTCAGCAGAATGTCCTATCAGCAGAAGTCCTGCCAGCAGAGGTTCTGTTAGAAAAAGTTTTGTTATAATCGGTTCTGTCAGTGTTTTTTTTCATAGTAGGGCATCTGTCAATAAAGGTCAAGTCAGCAGGGGGTTTATCAGACAGGGTTGTGACATCAGGAATTCTGTCAACAAGGTTCTGTCAATACCTATATATAGTGGGTCAAGGTCATTCTAGAGATCATAATCCAGTATTGACTGGAGAAACTGACATCGGTATCAGTTGTAAGCTAATGTATAGTGTCAGGTTTTGGACTTTTCAGCTAGAGCCAGACTGGAAATGGTTTGGCAGATATATCATCATCTTTTAGGGAGCATATACAATTCTAGTTTGGTGGGGTGTGAGGTCTCTCTCTCTCTCTTTCTATATATATATATATTTGGCCTTGAGTGTTTTCTTTCAATCACTTATTCTTGGCAACTTTATGGTGGATGGGGGGTATGCTTGGTACACATATGCACATGCCCACACCAAGATCTGCTAGAGGATATTGCATTTAGTTAAAAAAAGCATAAAAATATTAGATGTAATTTGACTTTCTTAGCTGTTATACCAACCATGAACAATACATTTGAATGACTATGAAATTATGACATTAACTCTATTTGATTGCTGACAGATTCCTGTTTGCATACTTATAAACTAGGTAAATAAATCCCTTCACAGGAGATGTTACTATTTTATATAGTTATATTAATATGACGAAACATAAATGGCATTTTGAAATAGCTGTCAACAGTATTTCCAGATTTTATACATGATGGTAACCATTGATGTTGACTATAGTTTATATCCGTGGTGATGATGTCACCATGGTGTGTATCCATGGGGATGATGTCACTATGCTGTAAATATGTGGTGATGATGTCACCATGGTGTATATCCATGGTGATGATGTCACTATGCTGTACATCTGTGGTGATGATGTCACCATGGTGTACATCTGTGGTGATGATGTCACCATGGTGTACATCTGTGGTGATGATGTCACCTTGGTGTGTATCCATGATGATGATGTCACTGTGGTGTATATCGGTGGTAGTGATGTCACCATGGTGTGTATCCATGATGATGATGTCACTGTTGTGTATATCCATGGCAGTGATGTCACCATGGTGTGTATCCATGGAGATGATGTCACTGTGGTGTATATTCATGGTAGTGATGTCACCATAATGTGTATCCATGATGATGATGTCACTGAGGTGTATATCCATGGTAGTGATGTCACCATGGTGTGTATCCATGGAGATGATGTCACTGGTTTATATTCATGGTAGTGATGTCACCATAATGTGTATCCATGATGATGATGTCACCATGGTGTATATCTGTGGTGGTGACCATGGTGCATTCTAAACATTATTTACTAAGCAGAAAGAGGGCTTCATGTTTGCAAATAACTGCTTAATTGTCTTGTGTAAGTTGTTTAACTACCATACAAACATAAATAATCTAAAGAGAACAAAAGATGTTGAAATGCTGTCTAAAACTTGAATTTAAATATGATGTCTAATCATTATAATATAAAGAATATAAAATTGTATAAAATTTAATGAATACATCGTACCTTGTCTAATTTTAGTTTTGTTTAAAGAAACAATTCATTAACTTTAAAGGCAGTATGTCAGGGTTTTTTTCTCCAAATTTTAGAATTGACAAAAAAACTTTTTGTCCAGCATATCATGTGTATATATGTACTCATTGAGCCTTTAGCTGTATGAGGATTTGTTATATAAAAGGGAATATATCAGGATTTTTCAAATTTTAAATTGTCTAAAACATTTTTTTTCCCAATATAGCCTATATAATTATACTCACTGGCCCAGTATTGCCAAAAGGATATATATTTAAACATGCCAAAATAGTATATTGAAAAGGGATTACCTAAGCTGGGCTATGCTCCTAAAATATATTTCCTGCTTAAAATTATTTTGTGATGTATTAAATGAGTCACGTGATTTCAATTTGATCCATCAGACAGGTTTACATGCAGTATATATGATTTCATCTTAGAAGGAGTTCAAATGACATTGAAGCGCTGATCATCAAGCAGTATTTAAGTGCTGTCTATTTTTAGAACGGGGATTTCAATTCAAGTTTACTGATAATGAGATACTTCTTATGCATTTTAAAATTAATTTATTTTTTTTTTGGCATTTATAGCATTTCCAGATATTCTCTCATTAAAACGTACTAAAATAAAATAATATTGTCGCATTATTAAAATAGAAATGCAATTTTTTGATGTATTATAATTACAAGAGGCATGATTTCAGTTTGATTTTTATTTGATCTGTTATTTTCTCCATCTATGTCAACTTTTGGTTCATCTTAGAAAGAGTCTTAATGATGATGTGAAGGTCACCAAGAAATGCTTGCTTTTATGTATATATTTAGAATGTGTTGATTTATTGCTTTGCATTCATTTTAAACTTTTTTTACTTTTAGACATTTATAGCATAACAACTTTCCTGACACACTGCCTTTAAAGTAACCAAATTGTGTTCAGCAACTTTAATAATTGAAATGCATTTTATGTGACTGATAGACAAAATACAAAAAATAAGAGGTACCGGTATCATGAAAAATGTGTCAATTCACAAAAAGTCAGATATGACAGTTTTTTAATTAAAAAATCGCAAGAAAGTCAATTGTTGACAAATTTGCTTCAAAATTGAAAATTAAAAAATAATGATTTAATTTTTTTTCAATTAGTGTGTCAATTAGTGCACATTTTGTAAGCATTGAAGCCCTACAGTTTAAATGCAGTTATAGAAATATTTTCATGTAAATGTTTCAAGAGATAATAAATATTGTTCTAAACATTTTTTTTATTATATATTTTAAAGCTAAGATCACATAATGGTTGTAATATGTTAAATGGCATGATTGACATTCGTAGCCAGGATGTCAATCTTTTTGTAAGATATTTAATATTTTTATCATTTATCAACGTTTTCATTGACATTATTCTAAAACTAGAATGGTTATTGCATCAACAATATATTGCTTATGACATGGGTTCTTTAATTCCCAGACATGTGAACTCTCCTGCATTGTGCGGGAGTCTCCCAGAATCAAAGAGAAAAACCCATGACTCCCAGATGGGAGTCAAAATCTCCCGCAATCAGAATATCCTGTGTATTATATTTTCACTCCACTACAATTTGTGGTAACATCAAACAAATTGACACTGCGAGTGTCAATCATTGTCCTAAACATGACCAAGATACATAAGCTCCACCTTTATGGGTTGTAAGCCAATAAGATTGCAGAAGATAGAAACTTTGAACGTCATTTCACACGAGAGGTGTTACAATCAAATTCGACACAGCACTACTAATTGGCATATATCTTGTAGTCTTATCGGTTTTCATATAGTTTACTGCCGAAACAACGGTAAAGAATATATAAAACTGTATACCAGAGACGATCTTTAACACGTCCAAAATTTTAGAAAAGTGTGACTTGATATTCGAAGCACAACTTTGCCACAAGACCAAAAATAAACAATCTGAAAAACTGTGAAAAAGAAATGACACAAAATCGTTTCTGAAGTTGTTACAGTGTTTATTCTTTCTACATTTCAACGCAATTATAATTGTTAAATCATTTGCAAATTAGACATTGAATGTTCCTCGGCAATAAGCACTTGATAATAAAGTTTAAAAAAGTTTCTACCCACCAACCCTGTTTTTTTTTTGGACAAAATCACTTACATGGTTGAATTTTTACAAACAAAATAAAATAGAATGCTTTCACCACTTTCATATTCATTCAGAAAACTTATTTGTGGTATTAGAGTAGTTGTTGTGATGAATAAAATTAGGATTCAGACTTATTAGATGCTAAGTTTAAAAAAAGGTTTAAAAATGTGATTTCAACATCGCGGCATTTCTCTATCTTTAAATAGGTATCAATTTGAAAAACTGACCCTGTGAGAACAGTAAAAACAGCCGTCAACTGACAATCCCTAACCAATAACACTGTGATCATATTGGAGCATTGATTAGTCTAGTCCAGTAGATCATGTGGAGCATGTAGTCTGTTGGAAGGGCATTGGCCTCATGATAAGAGGGTTATGGGTTCAATCATCTCCGCATGATTTGTGCGAGTTGTAATAACTTGTTTCACAATCAAAGAAAAATAAATAAGGTAAACAATAGATTTTATATCATGGTCGTATTTCATACACAATATTAGAGATAATTCTGTAATAAACAAGTACACAATAAAAATTTCATAAACAATATAAATGAAAAATCAACTCTACTGAGCTGTTGATAATTACAGTACATATGTGGAAAGAATAAATACCCAATTGCCTTGCCAAAACTTGTGTTGACGTGATGGAGATGAGAAACAGGAACTAGTACTGGGTAATCTCAGAGGGCTGGTAAAGGGGCAAAGGAGAACTCACACAATGTTATTAGAAGATGAAAGAAGGGAACTTAATGCAAATTATTATAGACTTTTATAAGTCAGTTATTGGCTGACTTCCTCTGACACTCAAAACTAGAGTTTGAAATGGCTAAAGAGATGGAGCGAAGAAAAAATCATTATTTTGTGTGCAATTTTTGTCTTAAAAGTGCAGAAATCTTTAATGAATTCACTTATTTTAGGTTAAACTTGTAAATGACTAATAGATATTCCTATTTATCTATACTCTAATTATATGTTGCATCAAACTAAGGCCATTGAAAAGAAAAAAGTTCCTCTTCCCACCCGTACAAACAATCAAATTGTTTAGTATGTAAAGAATCAAAACTTTGTGACATTGTATTCCATGTTGATTATCTTAGATAAGATATAAATAGATGTTCTAAATATAGATATATATATATGTTACCAAAAATAGACGTGCTGCTAAATATAGCAGGAATGGTTCCCTGTAATTACGATATATAGTGGGCCAGGGATATTCATCATTACATATTCATCCATGTCCTTAAATTTTGTCATAATTTATGTTGTTATTTGTTTGACAAAAGTTGTGTATAGTGAGGTTTTAAGTTTTGAAATTTAATGAAAATTATTAATTATTATTATTATTATGATAATATATACCATGTGAGCAAAGCACTTAAAAACTGGGTGGCTCGAACCACCTCTCCTTACGGAGGGTGGCTAAACTTGTACAGAAATTGTTTATTGTAATATTGTGTAAATTATATATCTGTTGTTTTCTATTGTGTAAATTGTAATGTTGCAATACTTTCCAGTAAAGGGGATGAAGGCATATTCCCATATACAGTTTTGTTTAAAAAGGCTTTCAAAGGATCAGAAAGGGGATACGGATCTTAAATGGGTGATAAATCATGAGTAAGGAGATCAGTTTTAGAGAGGAATACACTTCAAAGGCAAAAGCCTCCTATTACAATGATGACATCATGCCATTTTTCATTATTTGGCATTCAATCAATATTGATTAGAAAATGTCAGTATTTTTACTAATTAAATGACATTGTCAAAAATTTAGTTATATAGAACATTAGTATAATGTAAATATAATTATACCTATATATCTATACAATGTTGAACTCTTCAAGATTAATGACTGTCACTCAGAATCAATCCGAAATTGTACATTCATGTAAGATTATCATAAACTCTGTTTTCAAATCACAATGTTGCCAATTTTTTTAGAGCTTTTCTCAGTAAAACATTTGTTGAGAATATGCCTACATCTCCTTTATGCTTTGCCCATTAGAATCTGGAATCATTCTAGGTCAGATTTTTAGTGACTTTATCTGAATATTAACATTGGTCGAGTTGATTGGACCATTTTCATCTTATGGAATATGAGTCATACAAAAAATCATCTTTTGGTGCTTCTTAAAAGTATTTTAACTATTATTTGTTTTTTTAAAATATTTCTTTTAACTTAAAAATTAGAGACTTGAGTAATTAATAAATATACAAATTAGTGTATTCCAGTGGGAGTCCAGTTGACTTCCAGGTGCAATTCCCCACCTACCTGTCCTTCTCTAGGCAGGTCAGGTACCAGTACCCCTTCTTAGCTGTATCTTTGGGTGTGAAAATACCAGTATAAGGGTAGGATATATACTTTCAAGCTTGTAGCCCTCAAACTTAATTATTTATATTACTAAATAATTTATATTTCTTTTTTAAGTCATTCTTTCATCACTTAGAAAGGGTGTTGATGAAGTATACTGACTGAGAGTCGGACATTGTAGACCCTGGTCAGACAGTTGCTCACATGAAAACATTTTGGTTCAAAATTGTACACATTTGTATATGCCCTCAGCTGGGTGGTGGTTCTAATTGTAAATTGTAAATAATCTTGAATTGTGGCCATGGAAACAAATCTAAGACTAAACTTCTGCTGCAAGAGGTTTCTGTTTTCAAGATAAATCGTTGTTTTTTATTCTAGCTGGTATAAATAAATTTTATATTCCCTGAGACAAAATAAATATGGGGAAGGAGGTAATGGACAGGGTGTTGGCTGATCATGCAAGAAGTCACAGGTTTGATCCAAACTCGAAAAGAAACAACCGCTCAGTACTGGTTCTACCCAGGAAACAGATTGGAGCAATTCATATAAGCTCCTAGCTTTCTTTTAAAATGAGATAAAATAAATGTAGTAAATAAAATTAAAAAAAAACAAAAAAACACACATTAAAAACCTGAATTTCTTATTAGTAATGTATCTAATTGCCAGTAATATAGTAACATTTCACGCACCATTGCATCAAGTCATTTATTTATTGTGTATTTACAAACCTTTTTAATTGGTCTTTAAATGCTTTTATTGTAATTTGTTTTTTTCTACTTTTTTTGTCTATGGGTCAAGGGAACTACACTTTTTTATGTTTGTACATTAATGGATAGTACTATGCTGGTGTAAGAACAACTTAAGTCGTAAAAATTATGTAAGTCCTCTGCTGATTTTGTATTATGGTGAGACTGGTAGCCCAAGTCTTAATTCGTTCACAATTGGGCAAAACATTATAAATAACAAAATAAGAATGGTCCCCTGTTTTTGAGTGTATTATTACCTCATTACAAAACCAAAAGTAAAATGCTCGTGTTTATTTTATGCTTTTTAATTTTCACAGTGAACTATTTTTGGTCATTTCACTGTTGAATAAATGGTTAATTCACTATTTTCAATAAAAAAATAAAAGGAAATATCATTGTTTAAATATCAATTTAATTTCACCTGTGAACATTAGGAATCTATATACTTACTCATGGGTTAAATGTTTAAAAAGTAAATCTAAGGAAAGTGTCATACAGATTAAGATTTCATACTGCCTACTACAATCAATTGAAATAAAACATATAATGCAGACAAACTTTATTTTAGACTGCTTCCAATATAATTGCAGACATTTTTAGAAGCACTTTCTATAGAATAACCAGTAACCAGTCGTAAATTTAACTATTTATTGATTTCTGTATCAGTGTGATGTAATCATTTGGTAATAAGCCCCTCCCAACCCCTAATTATATTAATATTTTATAAAATCCTGGCTATGACTTACGATTCTAAGAGATGTTTAAACATTTAAGGAACGCATCTGGGCAATCAAGATAGTTTGACTGATTACAGAAAAAAAAGTATTATTACACATGACCAAACTTCAAAATGGCCACCATGTTTTTCACTGTACATCTATAAAGGCAATCATCCTCACAGTCACCCCCATTTTATTTCTTTAATAACTTAATTTTTATCTTACTCACAGCATGATTGTACTTCTGGAATAGGCCTTTGCTACTACAGAGAGTACATTGGTCCAATCCCCAATTCTCCACTTCTGAAAAAAATACTCAAAAAGTTCGCCATTTATCCCAGAGACATTTTTTATGCGGTTTATATGTCAGTGATGTCAAATATATATCATTGATGTCAAATTTATGTCAGTGATGTCAAATACATGCCATTGATGTCAAATATATGTCATTGATGTCAAATGTCATTGATATCAAATATTTATCATTGATGTTAAGTATATGTCAGTGATGTCAAATATGTCATCAATGTCAAATGTATGTCAGTGATGTCAAATATTTGGCAGTGATGTCAAATATATGTCAGTGATGTCAGCAATATTATACAGTTCAAATATTTGTCATTGATGTCAGATGTATGTCAATGGTGTCAATTTAAGTGAAAGACTAATATTTGACAGTTTTCTGGAAGCATTTAAAGACTTAAAGAACTTAGTGCTGAAGATGCACGAGACTTGAACACTATTGGGACTATACCAACATATATTTAAATGTATACTACAGGATTTTATTTATTGTTGTTGGGATTCGACATCTTTATGTGTTAACGTCCATCTGTAGATAAATAGTATCGTATTTTTCTAATTATCAAAACTCACATTTGCCAGGTAGATGTACATGTGAAAACATAGGTGGCTGTTTGGTGCACCTTTGTATCATTGAAATAATAAGACAATTAGAATGTAATTAAGATTTAATTAAAATCTTGATAATAATCAATGACATTTTAATTAAATTTTGGTTAATTAGATAAATTATAACAAACATAATTTTTTGTGTATGATTATATTAAATATGCTCTTTTCTGTACAAAAAGATATTTTTGTGTTATAGTCCACTTGAAATTTCACATTGTTTTTGGTTTTTATGAACAGACGGCACACTTGTATGTTGTCATGTCTGGATTAATCAGCGACTAATTTTCTGTATTATTAATTAATTAATTAACACTGATCTACTTTATAATGTGTCAATAATCTGTCATAGCTATGTTTTATGTGTTTTCTTAATGATAATTTGTATTTCACATTCAGTTTTGAAATGTTTTTGTGTTTTTTTTGTGTTCTGTTTTTCTTTTTAAGAAAAGAAAAATAAATACGCTTAATTAAGTAAACCTGTTTTATAGTGTTTGCACTAAGTATTGGGAAATTGTTCTATCACATCTTCACATCCATTTTGTAAATAGTTCATCTAATTGATAAATTTATTTCTCTTAATATGATAATTATTGTAATCAGCATTTGCATAAGGAGATGTCACAGGACATGAACAAATGGTACTGGTATTGGAGGGAAGGTTCTGATGTTCCAGACCAGTAGAAACGGATCAGCATTGGCCGCCATGAGCTTCGATCGTCATTATTTCCACGTTTTCCCATTTTCATCATCTGTGTAACAGGATAAATACATTATTGTTGGCTGAAGAGTTGCATTAGAATGAACATTCACCTTTCGCATTGATGCTACTGAATCTATATTTTTTAATTTTAGTAATGATTTTGGAGTATGTTTTTGTTGAATTTTCAGTGACATGTCTGATGTGTGTTCAGTTATGAAATTACATTTTCAGTGACATGTTTGAAGTGTGTCCTGTTATAGACTTAATATTTTCATTGACAAGTCTGAATTGTGTACTGTTATTAGCTTTTCAGTGACATTTTTATTATGGTGATATTACCGTAACTTACATTTTCAGTGACACTTCCGTTATGATGTAATTAACTTACATTTTCAGTGACACTTCTGTTATGATGTTATTAACTTATATTTTTAGTGACACTTTTTAACTTACATTTTTCAAGGATTTTCTGAAAAAATGCATGTTATCTAAGCTTAAATTCACAGCAATATTTCTAAAGTTTATACAGTAATTACTTGCATTCAGTGACATTATTGAAATTTTTACTGTTAATAACTTACATTTGAAGTGACATTGCTGATATTTTGTAGTGTAATTCTTTTCCATTTTATAAACATTTCTAATACATATTCATTGACATTGCTTATGTTAGCATTATTTTTCAATTTACTTGATAAATTTCAGTGACATTACAAATCATGCCATTATTATAATTAGGCACATTTTAAGTGATGTTACTGGTGTTAGTACAGCGACTTACGAGATAATCAGTGACATTGTTGATTTAATTGTTATGTATTATGTTATATATCAATAATCAGTGACATGGCTGGATTATGTGTTGGCAGTTTAAAATTAAAATTGTCATGTCAGTGATGTCACTGTGTTTGGGTGGTCATTTCTAATAACATATGTAGTGACATTACTGAATTATATGGTTATTATTGAATAACATACAAATAATCAGTGACATTACTGAATTATGTGGATATTATCTAATAACATGCAAATAATCAGTGACAGCACTGAATTATGTGGTTATTATTTAATTACAAACAAATAATCTGTGACAGCTCTGAATTAAATGGTTATTATTTAATAACATAAATAAACAGTGACATCACTGATATTTTTGTGTAATTATCTACATACTTACCAATAATCAGCGACATTGCTGATGTTTGTGTTGCAATTCAAATGATATAATATATATGCCATGAACACATAGTTTACGAGTTGTGCACATATAGAGTATGCACTGTAAACGCACGTTTTCAGTGACATTACACATATTTTCAGTGACAATGTTGAAGGCATATTTAGGTAGATTCTCCACCATGTTGTGAACAGTTAGCAACTCTAAATAATAGACTGTAATATGGCAAAAATCATTGTTTG
Organism: Panopea generosa; assembly: GCA_029582155.1. NCBI lineage: Eukaryota > Metazoa > Mollusca > Bivalvia > Adapedonta > Hiatellidae > Panopea > Panopea generosa. Next base: position 41,577,613 of record CM055910.1, on the reverse strand, counting down.
AGAGAGAGGCACTGAGAATTGAGTCTTCTAGCCAATATCATCAATTTGACTTTAGGTAAAAGAGTTAGAATACTGATATAAGATTTGTAATTTTTTGTTTGGACAGTACAACAATTAAATAGCTCAGACATTATTTTGAACTGAGAATGACGTTTTGGTACATTTAATAACACTTGGGTACAATTTTATAACACTTGGATACATTTAAATACTTATGGTCATATTTTATAATGAATTATTAACGTCAATTTAGAGACAATTTGTAGATGTAAAATGCATATTTACATCGTTATTGGGATAGTTAGTTTAAACCCAGTTGAGTCAAAAAAACTTAATGTGAGAAAGTGTACCCCAGTTACTTGCAGTGAGTAAAACTTAAGGACGGTGGCTCCATCTAGTTCTTGTGTATGGTCCAAGGTTTTACCCCACCAATAACAACTGGTTGCGATATATATAATTAGTAATGTGTGTAAATGGTATTCAACCAAATTAAAGAAACAACAACATGAAGAACCAATAATTTAAAAATGTAAATACCATCTAGTTTCAATATCCTTCCAAAAGTGTAATAAATAAAGTTTATGACTTGAGAATTAAATGGGTCAATGCTCAATTTTAGAATTATTGATAATATGGGATAGATTTGAACCTTTCTCATGTTGTGCATCAGTGAGCATAACTACATACAAAAACATGTCACTATATATAGAAGCATGGTACTTATATATAGAATGATGTTACTAAATATAGCAACATGTTACTAAATATAGAAGCATGGTACTATATATAGAATGATTTTACTAAATATAGCAACATGTTACCAAATGTAGAAGCATGATGCTATGTTTAGAATGATGTTGCTAAATATAGCAACATGTTACTAAATATTGCAGCATATCATTTGATATTGTAGTATGTTACTAAATGTAGAATCTTGCAACTTAGAAAAAGTAACATGTTTTTCAGATTATTTAGATTGTTTTTATACTTATTTTGCTTAAAAGGAACCATTCTGATAATAAAAACTGTAAATGTAGAACATGTAAAAGGTCAATTACACATTTACTACTAGTATAAATGGAAACAAAAATTAAATTTTAATGCATATTATTTATTATCTAATGTGAAATTAGTAAGAGCTTAAAAGAATGTTAACAGATGAGAACAAATATATTTATAAAAACATAATTTATAAGCGCAGCTGTCTTTGGATATTGAATAGATGTATAACTATTTTTAGTTACATGTTACTTAAAATAGAAACTGGTTATTAATAGAAACTTGTTGCGTTGCGGAGATGCTTTATTCTACAGAGTAAGTTTGAGATGTTCTTCCATTTTATCGTGCCCATTGTTCATCTTTGTTCAGTATATATAATATAACTTGAATATGGATGTAACGTAATTTTGTCAAACAAAGCTTGTGTTCCGTGTGTACTTTATTCACATTGCTAAAATATTTTTGCAAATACAGCGACATAGTCATTGACAATGTGCACATATAGGAAAATCAAATCTGGGAAACATAATTTTTTTTTAAAAAAATGTCACTGAAAGGAATATTTGTATTTTAAATACTATTCTTTTTTTTAAAGCATGCAACCTAATTAAGATTCGATTCTGAATGATTTACTACCATAAATTTTAATTATATAAGCCATTGGTATTTTTCTCCATGGGTAAAATTAGATTAGTTACGGTTGTTCTTTCGTTTAATAGAAGATTTTTTCAATTTCAAAATTTCAATCACCAATGGAATTGGTGGCACTCTCTTTTTGCACCCCTTAATAATTTTTGTTTATGATGATTGAGGTGGGACACCACTCAACACATAATAATTATATATTACCTGATGTTTTATAATATATATAAATTATAATCATACAATGTATATATTTTATTTTAATAAAAATAAATTATAATGGTAAACAGAAAGGCACAGTAATGAGAAAATTGTTGCTGGAGTGGGGGCAGTGGGGAGAGATGTCCCAATATATTTTAAAAAAAAACAAATGATATTAGTTAAACTGATGTGATCATTCAGAATTTATTCTAACTGCTGATTCAGAATTGATCTTAACTGCAGAATCAGAGTTTATTTTAAGTGCTGATTCAGGATTTATTTTATTTTAAATGCTGATTCAGAATTTATTTTAAAAGCCGATTCAGGGTTGACTTTAAATGCTGATTCTGGATTGATTTTTATTGCTGATTCAGGGTTAGACACCACCATAAATAGAAGAAGAAAATTATGAGATTTTCAGGGTTTCAGAATCATTATTGGGAAGTTGTATTATTATACCTTTGTATACATGTACCACCAGCACAGCATTACAAATGGACCAAGAAAATTACTCTTTTTTTTTTTTTATTAAAATGAAGGTGTGTGTCCACAAAATCTTGATTCAGTGTCAGTATAGCTATGGTTTTTAAAATATGATCAAAGATGTGGTAAGTGCACACATGGAACAGTAGCTTAGATGTCTGGAGTTTATTTCTCACCTTGTAAAAGACAAAGTGTTGTTTATTTCTTTGAAATATTTGTTTGTTGGTTGGTTATTTAAGAGTTTGTCATTTTTATGATTATCGGACCTGTATTGTATTTTGTTTTAGTCTTAGTGCCGTTCCGTACTTTGCTCAGCAAATCATCGCTTTGTTATAATTAAAAAAAATACTTTCAACAAAGTTGGAAAAAAATCTCTTTGTTTTTCTTTATTTTTTTACCAGACTGAAAAGAAATTTATTATTTAAAGAAAAAAATGACACCCTTATCCTGCTTTCAAATCCCGCTACCAACAAAAACTCTATGTGAGAAAGTTAGCGAGTTACTTGCGGAAGGGTGGTGGTGGTTCTTCTTAGATTTATTCTGAGGTCTTCCTCCACCAATAAAACAAGATATGCAATATATAACCTGAAATGTGTTGAAAAATGGCATTAAACCCATTTAAAAAACAACAAAATAGAGATGTCTCGACTAAGAGGGTTGAGGGTAACAAGCACCAAGCTTACTTCCCTCTCAAGCTTAAATAAATTTACCTAAACACTCCGTCCTGAGACCCTTAAGGTTAACCAGTACTTGAGCACACCCATCTCCACTTTCCCATTTGAATCGGAGGTGAGAAACGAATGACAATGAGACACAATGTCATATATCAATCATCTATAGTTGCTGCTAACAGTTTTGGGAAAGGTCATTTAAAGGTGAAGGTTACTGATGTCAGATAATGAAAGATTATTAAGCCTTGACTTAACTTATGAGGAATGAAATTGGGGATTGGAAAGAGAGTGAGGGTTTTGGATAGCACCACTGAAGGGTTATGTTTTAAACTAGGTGCAACTAAATTGGTCAATTGAAATATACCCATATACTATAAATAGAGAATACCATGTTAGCGTCTGATATCATCTTTATCAGGTGAGGCAATTGAAATATACACATATGCGATAAATACAGAATACCATGTAATTGTCTGATATTATCATCTTTATCAGGTGAGGCAATTGAAATGTACACATATATGATATAAAGAGAATACCATGTTAGTGTCTGATATTATCTTCTTTATCAGGTGAGGCTTAGAAACAAGAAATGTTACTGATAAGTGTAGTATGCCCCCACAAATGGTTTGTGAAAATAACAATAGATTTTATAACAGGCAGCGATGTATCCATGAATATCAAGTCATGGACGGACGTTTCAACTACACGCAACTTCATGCTGTTTTTAACATTAAAGTGTGACCTTGACCGTGACATGATGTAAAGGTCTGGGTATTTCTACAGGTAAATGCAGGTTACACATCATCACGACATGTTGATCACTTGTGTAAGCTTTTTTAAAATCCCTCAAAGTAAAACAAAGAAACAGACCAGACATGAAATATCGAACAAACTAAAATGTGACCATGACCTTCAAGGTAAGGTTCTGGGTCTTAACACGACACTTCGTCTTGTCATGTTGATCAGTTGATAAATCAAGTCAAGTGTTTTTGAAATCCATCCATGCATGAAAAAGTTACAGACCGGACTTGAAATCTCGAACAGACTGAGTGTCTAAACAAAGTTGAATTGTGACCTTGAAGCAAGAGTCATTTGAAGTTAGTATTTATGAAATCCATCTATGCATGACAAAGTAACAGGCAGACACGAAATACCAGACGGAAGGACGGACAGACACTGTAATTATTATATGCTACCCCAAATATATATATATATATTTTGGGGGGGGGGGGGGGGGGGGGGGTAGTGGGCATAAAAAAACAAGACGAGACTGCTGAGTCCTTGTGTTTTTCGTGCTGAACCTGATATAGTTGATAATACAAGAGACTAACATGGTATTTTCATGTCACTATTTTTAATTCATCTTTTTCATCAAATTGAAAATCAGCATCAAACATTTGTTACAGCCTGTAGCGATTCCATTCAGGATTATACATAATGACAACATGTGCCTGATAAACTTGCATGTTATGTGATAAAACTTTTATCAGGCAGTCAGTTTATCAACAAAATGATTGTATTTACATGATAAAATACAAAATACTTGCAAAGTTGATATTTGTAAAGACAAAATAGAACTTCTTTGATATATTTTAATTATTTTCTTTATTTAATGGGACAAGATTTATATTAGAAACTTGAAAAAATCCCCATTTTTTCATTGACAATTTTGATTGTTTTGTCCAACCGAATCCTGTCCTGTTGTCACGTGACACTATCTTCAACTTCACAGTATCATCTGCAAATGTGTAAAAGAGAATTATGTCAGCTTTATCATCTCATTTAAAAAACTACACTCAGGATTTCTTTAATTGTACAGTATCAACTTACAATAAAATATCAAAGACAAAGATAATTCATCACAGTGTCCTCTGAAAAAGAAAGCAAAAGCTTATCAGGGGTGTAGCTTGACTGGAAACGATGTGTAGGCACAGTTGTTGTGGATCCCAGGCTCCTCCCATAAAAAGTTCAGCTAGTCTCTGTTTTTACATGCATTTCTTATTTTTTAGAGGCCTGTCTATACTTAATATTAACCATGAAGTCAAACAAATGTAATGTTTTAAGGTTTGTTCACTTCAATTAAGGGAAAAATGAAGCAGGGTAGGGGTTGGACTTATTGCATTTTATGCATTTTTATTTTTTTAATTTCTCAGAAAAAAGTTTAGGCACGTCCCTACCGTGCCTATAGGAAGATACGCCACTGCTTGTTTTCCAATTGGTTTATATTAATCTGGTATAAACCATATTGATCCTTCACATATAAATATAGATTGCTTATAGATGCTTATGTAAAATCATCTCCATTGAGATGTCAAATTATTGTGATATGTTAAATGTATATTAAGAGAATTGAGATAAAAAAAAAAGAGATAATAGTAAGTATAAATGATAATGGAGAAACAAATATAGTAAACTGAACACTATCAGTGCATCTTATTAGAAAAAAACTGCGTCCAAGCAACCCCAAGTGCCAGTTTACATAACAAAAAATGTTTTCAAGATGAAAATCTCTGAGTAGATAGCACCCTGCTATGGATTCCTGGAAGTTTAGGAAAATAAATGTTTTCCTGGAGTGAAATCTAGAAAGCAATAAAGGACTTAACTTCAGCTCATCTGCTTCCTGGCCAGACCTTTCACTTCAGCTCATTTGTGAAGTAAGCACTGAGCATACACGAACCACCAATCTGCTTCCTGGCCAGACCTTTCACTTCAGCTCATTTGTGAAGTAAGCTCTGAGCTTACACGAACCACAAATCTGCTTCCTGGCCAGACCTTTCACTTCAGCTCATTTGTGAAGTAAGCTCTGAGCTTACACGAACTATCAATTTGCTTCATGGCCATACCTTTCACTGACCTGAGCTTACACGAACCACCAATTCGCTTCCTGGCCAGACCGTTCACTGACCTGAGCTTACACGAACCACCAATTCGCTTCCTGGCCAGACCGTTCACTGACCTGAGCTTACACAAACCACCAATCTGCTTCCTGGCCAGACCATTCACCAACAAGAGCTTACACAAACCACCAATCTGCTTCCTGGTCAGACCTTTCACTGACCTGAGCTTACACGAACCACCAATCTGCTTCCTGGCCAGACCTTTTACTGACCTGAGGTTACACGAACCACCAATCTACTTCCTGGCCAGACCTTTCACTGACCTCAGCTTACACAAACCAACAATCTGCTTCCTGGCCAGACCTATTACCGACCTGAGCTTACATGAACCACCAATCTGCTGCCTGGCCAGATCTTTCACCGACCTGAGCTTACACAATTCACCAATCTGCTTCCTGGCAAGACCTTCCACTTCAGCTCATTTGTGAAGTAAGCTCTGAGCTTACACAAACTACCAATCTGCTTCCTGGCCAAACCTTTCACTTCAGCTCATTTGTGAAGTAAGCTCTGAGCTTACACAAACTACCAATCTGCTACCTGGCCAGACCTTTCACTTCAGCTTATTTGTGACCTTTCATTGTCAGACCTCAGCTTACACGAACCACAAATCTGCTTCCTGGCCAGACCTTTCACTATCTGAGCTTACAAGAACCCCCAATCTGCTTCCTGGCCAGACCTTTCACTGACCTCAGTTTACACAAACCACCAATCTGCTTCCTTGCCAGACCTGTCGCTGACCTGAGCTTACACAAACTACCAATCTGCTTCCTGGCCAGATCTTTCACTGACCTGAGCTTACAAGAACCACCAATCTGCTTCCTGGCAAGACCTTTCACTGACCTGAGCTTACACGAACCACCAATCTGCTTCCTGGCCAGACCTTTCACTTAAGCTCATTTTTGATGTAAGCTCTGAGCTTACACAACTATCAATCTTTTTTATGGCCAGACATTTCACTGATCTGAGCTTACACTAACCAACAATCTGCTTCCTGGCCAGACCTCTCACTGACCTGAGCTTACACAAACAACCAATCTGCTTCCTGGCCAGACCTTTCACTGACCTGAACTTACACAAACCACCAATCCGCTTCCTGGCCAGACCTTTCACTGACCTGAGCTTATTTGAACCACCAATCTGCTTCCTGGCCAGACCTTTCACTGACCTGAACTTATTTGAACCACCAATCTGCTTCCTGGCCAGACCTTTCACTGACCTAACTTATTTGAACCACCAATCCGCTTCCTGGCCAGACCTTTCACTGACCTGAGCTTATTTGAACCACCAATCTGCTTCCTGGCCAGACCTTTCACTGACCTGAGCTTACACAAACAACCAATCTGCTTCCTCGCCAGACCTTTCACTGACCTCAGCTTACAGGAACCACCAATCTGCTTCCTGGCCAGACCTTTCACTGACCCCAGCTTATTTGAACCACCAATCCGGTTCCTGGCCAGACCTTTCACTGACCTGAGCTTACACAAACCACCAATCTGCTTCCTGGCCAGACCTTTCACTGACCTGAGCTTATTTGAACCACCAATCTGCTTCCTGGCCAGACCTTTCGCTGACCTGAGCTTATTTGAACCACCAATCTGCTTCCTGGCCAGACTTTCACTGACCCAAGCTTATTTGAACCACCAATCCAGTTCCTGGCCAGACCTTTCACTGACCTGAACTTACACAAACCACCAATCTGCTTCCTGGCCAGACCTTTCGCTGACCTGAGCTTATTTGAACCACCAATCTGCTTCCTGGCCAGACCTCACTGACCTGAGCTTATTTGAACCACCAATCTGCTTCCTGGCCAGACCTTTAACTGAACTGAGCTTATTTGAACCACCAATCTGCTTCCTGGCCAGACCTTTCACTGACCTGAGCTTATTTGAACCACCAATCTGCTTCCTGGTCAGACCTTTCACTGACCCAAGCTTATTTGAACCACCAATCTGCTTCCTTGCCAGACCTTTAATTGTCAGACCAGAGCTTACACAAACCACCAATCTGCATCCTGGCCAGACCTTTCATTGAACTGAGCTTATTTGAACCACCAATCTGCTTCCTGGCCAGACCTTTAATTGTCAGACCGGAGCTTATACGAACCACCAATCTGCATCCTGGCCAGACCTTTCACTGACCTGAGCTTACACAAACCACCAATCTGCTTCCTGGCCAGACCTTTAATTGTCAGACCGGAGCTTATACGAACCACCAATCTGCATCCTGGCCAGACCTTTCACTGGCCTGAGCTTACACAAACCACCAATCTGCTTCCTGGCCAGACCTTTCACCGACCTGAGCTTACACGAACCACCAATCCACTTCCTGGCCAGACCTTTCACTAACCTAAGCTTACACGAACCACCAATCTGCTTCCTGGCCAGACCTTTCACTGACCTGAGCTTAAATAAACCACCAATTTGCTTCCTGTCCAGACCTTTCATTGTCAGACAGGAGCTTATATGAACCACCAATCTGCTTCCTGGCCAGACCTTTCACTGACCTGAACTTACAAGAACCACCAATCTGCTTCCTGGTCAGACCTTTTACTGACCTGAGCTTACACAAACCACCAATCTGCTTCCTGGCAACACCTTTCACTGATCGAAGCTTACACGAACCACCAATCTGCTTCCTGGCCAGACCTTTCACCGACTTGAGCTTACACGAACCACCAATCTGCTTCCTGGCAAGACTTTTCACTGACCTGAGCTTACACGAACCACCAATCTGCTTCCTGGCCAGACCTTTCACTGGCCTGAGCTTACATGAACCACCAATCTGCTTCCTGGCCAGACCTTTCACTGACCTGAGCTTATATGAACCACCAATCTCTTTCCTGGCCAGACCTTTCACTGACCTGAGCTTATATGAACCACCAATCTGCTTCCTTGCCAGACCTTTCACTGACCAAGAGTGATTTATACCCTCAAGTTTATTATACAGTGAGAGTAATATAACATGTATTACACATATCTACACTAATAATATTGATCATCAAGTTAATTGGTTAAAAAGGCAGTTTTCTCGACGAGAATTGACGTACGATAAATACAGCAATTATATTAAATACAAGGGCAATAACTCTGTATGGAATTACAAAAATTGTTTAACTACCATCTATCTACACTTGATGTTGTTTATGTATGAAAAATTTCAAAACAAGCCCCTGAACACTGTAGAAATAGTTCACTCCACAAGAATTGCAATATGATAAAAACAGTATATTACTAAATATAAGGGCAATAACTCTGCATAGAATTACAAAAAAATTGCCACAATAAATCTTCACTTGATATTGATCATGTATGCAAAGTTTCTAGTCAATTGTCTGAGCATTCTGGAAGAAATTTGCTCCACAATAACTCTGCATGCAATATAAATGCAGTTGCAGATGGACAGAGTAAAAGCCAGCATAGCATATATTGTAAGTATCTTTTATGGGTTTGAGTTACGACCTGAGGGAGAACTGTAACAAGGCTCTACCGAGTTACCGACAATCCAGAGGGATAACTGTAACTAGGCTTTATCGATTTACCAAATCCCGAGGGGTAACTTTATCGAGGCTCTGCATAGTTAACGACAATCCCTAGGGATAACTGTAACGAGGCTCTACCAAGTTACGGACAATCCCGAGGGATAACTGTAATTAGGCTTTACCGATTTACCAAATCCTGAGGGATAACTTTAATGAGGCTCTGCCGAGTTAACGACAACCCCGAGGGATAACTGTAATGAGGCTCTGCCGAGTTAACGACAATCCCAAGGGGTAACTGTAATGAGGCTCTGCCGAGTTAACGACAATCCCAAGGGGTAACTGTAATGAGGCTCTGCCGAGTTAACGACAATCCCAAGGGGTAACTGTAATGAGGCTCTGCCGAGTTAACGACAATCCCGAGGGGTAACTGTAATGAGGCTCTGCCGAGTTAACGACAATCCTGAGGGGTAACTGTAATGAGGCTCTGCCGAGTTAACGACAATCCCAAGGGATAACTGTAATGAGGCTCTGCCGAGTTAACGACAATCCCAAGGGATAACTGTAACGAGGCTCTGCCGAGTTAACGACAATCCCGAGGGGTAACTGTAATGAGGCTCTGCCGAGTTAACGACAATCCCGAGGGATAACTGTAACGAGGCTCTGCCGAGTTAACGACAATCCCGAGGGGTAACTGTAATGAGGCTCTGCCGAGTTAACGACAATCCCTAGGGATAACTGTAACGAGGCTCTACCAAGTTACGGACAATCCCGAGGGATAACTGTAATTAGGCTTTACCGATTTACCAAATCCTGAGGGATAACTTTAATGAGGCTCTGCCGAGTTAACGACAACCCCGAGGGGTAACTGTAATGAGGCTCTGCCGAGTTAACGACAATCCCAAGGGATAACTGTAACGAGGCTCTGCTGAGTTACCGACAATCCCGAGGGAAAACTGTAACAAAGCTCTACCAAGTTATTGACAATCCCGAGGGATAACTGTAACGAGGCTCTGCTGAATTACCGACAATCCGGAGGGATAACTGTAACAAGGTTCTGCCAAGTAACCAACAATCCTGAGGGATAACTGTAACAAGGTTCTGCCGAGTAACCGACAATCCAGAGGGATAACTGTAATGAGGCTCTGCCGAGTTACCGACAATCCCGAGGGATAAATGTAACAAGGCTCTGCCGAGTTACCGACAATCCCCAGGGATAACTGTAACGAGGCTCTGCCGAGTTACCGACAATCCCAAGGGACAAATGTAACGAGGCCATGCGGAGTTACCGACATTCCCAAGGGATAACTGTACCGAGTTACCGAAATCCCAAGGGATAAATGTAACGAGGCTCTGCTGAGTTACCGAAATCCTGAGGGATAACTGTAACGAGGCTCTGTCGAGTTACAGACAATCCCGAGGGATAACTGTAAAGAGGCTCTGCTGAGTTACCGACAATCCCGAGGGATAACTGTAACGACGCTCTGCCGAGTTACCGAAAATCCTGAGGGATAATTGTAACGAGGCTCTACCGAGTTACCGACAATCCCAAGGGATAACTGTTACAAGGCTCTGCCAAGTTACTCACAATCCTGAGGGATGGAATTTTCAATCCCCACTGAAAAAATCATGAAAGATACTTTTTCGTGTATAAAACCGTGTGATTTTTTAAGATTTTCATTTTAATCTATTTTTTATAGTACTGCAATGATAGCAAAGTATTCATGAATGAATATATCATAGCACAAGGATTTTATGAATGGCGTTATGTCAAAGCGCAAGGATTTTGTCATATATATATATATACCAGTATCTTGTACACACATATATATACCAGTATCTGTACATATATATGAACCAGTATCTGTACATATATATATACCAGTACCTGTCCATATATATATATATATATGAACCAGTATCTGTACATATATATACCAGTAAATGCCCATATATATATATATACCAGTATCTGTACATATATATAAACCAGTAACTGTCCATATATATATATATATATATATATATATATATATATATATATATATGGAGATAATTATATATATATATATATATATATACCAGTATCTGTACATATATATACCAGTAAATGTCCATATATATATACCAGTATCTGTACATATATATAAACCAGTACCTGTCCATATATATATATATATATATACCAGTAAATGTCCATATATATATACCAGTATCTGTCCATATATATACCAGTATCTGTACATGGTATAAAATCCACTAAAACGTAATTACAGGTGATTTCTTATTGCAAAATATTCTACGCTAGCTTTTGCACTGCTACTCATCTGCAGCAAGAAATCACCATCTCCATAAACCATTCTAAGAATGGTCCAAAACCACATTAAAAAAATTTTTTTACGCAAAAATTGTATTACCGTCACTACAAAAGGGCACAAGCGCAACATAAAAAAACATAATTATGAACATCAAGGCAGACTTGTCACAGAAACCACCGGTAACAGAAGACCATAGGGGAATATTGTCAAAGATTTATTCTGTTCGACAATGAGCTTTGGAGCATTTCAAAGGTTTTCCAACAAAGGGGATATCGTGTTTTAAACAAAAAAACAACAGCAAAAACTGCATGAAGAGAAATATCAGAAATACAAACTATGGTGTTCAGATGGCCAGACGGCAAATGTTATTAGATATATTGTATATCAGTAGAATGATCTTTTTAAAGAGATGGCATGCTGTAATGAATTTATGTGTGTTTTTCTCTTTAGAATATAAAGATTGTATCAACTAGGAAAATGCATACTAAAGAACCAAAATGATAAAGAAGAACAGCAGCTGCCATGGTTAAAGCACACTACATTGTTCAGAGTATTCTAAATAAGTTTTCAACTGCATGTTCTATCCAACCAGAACTGACTTCCATTTCAACAACATTTTACTTAAATACTTAAAATTTTTACTAAATTTTGACTGGTTATCAATATCTATTATATAATCAACACAATGAAACCAGTTTAACTGGAACCAGTCTAAAATCATGATCAACTGGCTGCTTTTCTTGAATGTTGTTGAAACACGACCTTGATGTCCATATTAATAATTTTCAAATTATGCACCCAATTATTTCATTCATAACATTATGTTTCTGCTGACAAGCACTGTTAGTAAAGTGTTAAAGAGGCCTTACTCTGATCCCCTGATATTTTCTTTTTTTTTTGTATTGATTGAATATTTAGCGTAATTTTTATGCCATTGATGGCTTACAGACGATCAGTTAACCTAGCCACTTTTTCCTGGGATTAACCAGTACTCAAGCACACCCCATCTCCACAAGTAACTGATAACTTTCCCACTTGAATCAGCAGTGAGAGATGAATGATAATGAGACACAATGTCATATATCAATCATCACGGAGACTGTTGCCGGGCGGGGAATTCGTACTCACGACCCCTGGATTGATAGTCAGACGCGTCACCGACTGAGCTAATAGGGCCCGGCTCATTTTTATTTTTGTAGTAAAACTGCACATTGATTTTAAACATTATATATTATGGATATTCTGTTCAATAACTTATGTTGTATTTTGTCACTGTAGTGTATAATTATTAAACTTTGTTGACCAAATACTAAATCACGTTCCGCAATAAAGTCTCTCATTGGCCAGTATGGATCTATCAGGCGACATGTGTATTAATGGATTTTTCATAAATGAGATAAACTACAAGAACTGAATCAGCCATAATCTTAAAATGGAACCTTCCCTGTTTGTGATTCGATAATTGTCCCATCCTTTCTGAACAGAAAAGTTGTAGGTGATGCATCTTTAAATTCCAATAGACAATCATTGTTACTATCAACAGGTTGTTATTGCACAGAACAGTACACATACTTGTTTGGTTTTTTTTCAACACATTTCAGGTTATATAAGGCATATCCAGTTTTATTGATGAAGGAAGACCTCAGAATGAATCTGAGTAGAATCACCGTCCTTCGACAAGTTACTGGCCGACTTCCTCACATAATTTTTTTTTTGTTGAGCAAACAGAACTCAAACCTATGACCTTAGCAGAGAAAGGCAAGTGACTTTGAGACAATGCCTTAGACCACTCAACCATGAAGGATACTCCATTTAAGGTCTCACTACATAGTTGAATTTTGTTCTTTGTTCTATATAAAATAAGGTCTAGGTTTTCACTGGTAAAAAAGAATTCCACATAGATTTTTTTTAAAGTATTTTTTTTTCATAGCAGGAATGTATAAACGCATAAAAATGCAAAAAAAATGGTAGGTTGACCATGTTGTTTTTTTTTTAAAGAGAGTGCAGTGACACCCTGAGCTTTTTTGAAAAAAGAAGTCCTCAAATGCTCATAAATACATGCATATGTTGAAATTCTATAAAAGTCACATTTTTAACACCAGTGATGTCTTTTTGCAGTATATGCTATGCCAACTTTTGCTCTATTCATCTGCAGCAAGAAATCACAGCCACAATGAACCATTTTGAAAATATTTCATAACCAAAGTATATAAGCCTATTTTTTAAGAGTATGAATCTTGCTACCGTGGAAAAAAGGGGCATAACTGTGTAGTGAGACGTACAGGTTATAAATTATTAGTATGTTATAATATCATAAAGGGACATAACTCATGTAATCTAACCAGATTTTCCTAACAATATGCCCTTTTCTGCTTGATGAATTTTCAATAAATTGAAGGTGGAGTTATTGTCACACGGTTCAGAATATACTAATACAACTGTGGTGTAATGTTGTTAGGTCAAAAAAAGGACATAACTCTTGTAAAAACGTTCAACAGAAATATTCCAACATGTCCAATTGAAGTTGATAATGTTAATCAATTTTCAACAGAATCACATGTAAAATGTGAAAGAGAAGTTGAGATGCACGTTGACTGACCTGTTTCAAGCGGCAAGTAGTATGCACGATTCTCATCAACTTCATTCGTCTCTATCACTGTACCGAAGTAATTATGGGAAGCTGAGAATAAACAAAGGAAAAGAAAGTTCTATATGAGATCAAATGATTTCTTTATACATACGTATGTGGTTCCATTAAAACTGCGCTATGTCTCCTTTAATTATACGTTTCAGCGAGGTCTAGTGGTATGGCGCATGCCTCAAATTTGGAAGGTCATGGGTTCAATTCTCTGTTGGATCATACCAGACTTGAAAAATGGTACAAGAAGCTCAGCATTTATAAGATAGTTCTAGGTCTATTTGGCCTGATGTCAGTATAATGTGACTTGGTGGGGTATCATACGATGTGTATGAGGCATGAAATTCCAGTGTGGCAGCACTTAGAGTGCTGTCTTAAGTAGACACCATCGCAAATGGACTGAACAATATGTGGAAAGCAATGCTTAACACCATACAATAACAATCCTTCAATTATAAAGAGATTACAAAAATCTTTCTTAGGTAGTAGGCCGAGATAAGGCTATTCAAACCTGAGATTTCTGTTATCACAACCATGGCTCTTAAGAATCCACTTGTCTTAACCCTTTACACCATAGATACGCATTTTCCCCCACCAATCACAGAAGGCCTTTGAAAACAGTGCAGGAAGAGTTCAGATTGCTCGTAACAAGCAATCTGAACACTTCCTGCACTGTTTTCCACTCTGTTAGTTAATATAAACACAATTCACCCAATAACTCAAAAGCCTTCTACATTAGGTGTCCAAAGGCATCTATATGAAGTAAAGGGTTAAACAGCCACATTTACCATTTCTAAACTTTCAGAGCCAATTCACCTGTATAATTGAGCAACAACCTGTCTTAAAAGGCCACATTTGTTCCTTCCATTGACTGGCTGCTTCAGACAGGTTTGACTCTTCTTAATTCAATAGTCTTTACTGACTTTTTTTTTATTGCCGAGACTGGTAACAAAGGTTGGTAATGCATGACATCATACTGGCACAGCATATAAATTTAATCTCAACCACAGTTCGAGATAAAAATACCTCACACAAGGGAAATGGCAAATTTCCTTATTGGCTATGAGAGAAATCATTTTACATCATTATGTAAAGCATAAAAACAGTGGAGAACCATTCAATAATTACAAATGTAGAGAAATAAATAGGAAATAACATACCGTATGTTGAATCATAATCTCCGTAGTTATAGAAGCTTGGTTCCAGTTTAGGTTTAACTAGTGCTACATTGAACTCTGCACTTGTCATGTCAGCCTGCAGAAAAGAAATCATGATAAATTTGTTGTTTTTGTACATTGAGATTGAGTCTGGTTGACTCTATATAACCTTCGTGTATCAGTACTGTAAATCCTCTGAAATTCATTCTTTATGTCTTTGGTTTGGCAAATAGAAAGCTATCAGTAAATACATGATAAATATAAAATATATTATTGCCATATTTAGCTTAAACTTATTTATTTTACTTTGATTGTCAAACAAGTTCTTATGACTTACACAAACCACGCTCGAACACTTCCTAGGTAGAACCAGTACTAAGCATGTACTGATATATCATAACTGATACATAATTGGTTGATAATTGGGCAAGTTTAACATTGCACAGTATATATAATGTACGGCGGGTAATTACTGTTTCTTATGTAATCAATTCATATCAATTTCAGTACCTGTATACCTGTCTTACCTGTATTAAATAAATGAAGTTGATCAAATATTTACAATCTTTCCCAAGTAATCAAAAAAGGACAGTACATTTATACTTTTTTTATTCAGCAATTGGAATGTGATTTTACTAACACAGTAGTTTTAACCATGAGAATTCTGACAAGATCTAGAACTAACCTCATTTGATCATAAACATCTGAGTTATGGTCCTTGAATGATGAAAATACAATGCTCTTTGCACAACTTCTCATATCACAATAGACCTTGCTAAATACACGACTGACTTTTAAACATTTCTTTGTATGATCCACAGAAGGAGAATGGCATTAACTGTACTGTCTGTCAGTTGTGGGTTCAATCCCCAGCCCAGTCATACCAAAAACTATAAAAATGATACTTGAAGATTCCTCACTTGGTGCTCAGCATTAAGAGGAAATTTCTAGGTTGGATCTGTCTGGTTTCAGTATAATGTGACTGAGTGTGGTATCATACCATGTGTCTGCGGCATGATACACCATTGTGGCAACACTTAGAATACTGTCTCAAGTAGACACCATTGCGATATGCCTGAAAAATTGTTGAAAGTGACACAAAACACCATACAACAACAACCAATCCTAACAGACTGCACACGCATCATTCACAGACTATTTTGATTTTGAATTGTTTGCAAATGTTTTAATGAATGTGGACAGAAAGATAAGATTAAAGTAAAAAATAAACAATAAGACTTACCGGGGGCTCTTTGAAGACATAGTTTTTGCTGGTGATTTCATAAAGCCGACTGCTTATTCCATCACAATCCAACTGTACTGTACGACTACAAAGAGGTTACCAGGGTTACCAAATAACAATGCCTTAATGGTAATCTTTCCAACACTATATTAAATGTCATCCAATCTCTCCAACAACAAATGTCAAATATATATATTTTTCCATATCAACTGTCAAATATAAACCACTGTTTATAATGTTAACTGTCAAATATAAACCACTTTTTATAATGCCAACTGTCAAATATAAACCACTGTTTATAATACCAAATGTCAAATATAAACCACTGTTTATAATGTCAACTATCAAATATAAACCAACGTTAATAATACCAACTGTCAAATATAAACCACTGTTTATAATGCCAACTGTCAAATATAAACCAACATTTATAATAACAACTGTCAAATATAAACCACTGTTTATAATGTCAACTGTCAAATATGAACTAAATTTCCTATGTAAATTATAAACCATTATTACCTTCATTAAATCACTTCTACCAGAGGCAAAGAAAATTATACAATAATCTTTCCAATGACAGAGATAAATTATGTGTTAAATATACACTTATCTTTTGTATATCAAATATACACCAATCTTTTGTAGATCAAATATACACCAATTTTTTGTAGATCAAATATACACCAATCTTTTGTAGATCAAATATACACCAATCTTTTATAGATCAAATATAAACCAATCTTTCATTTTTTTATACCAATTATCAAATATAAACTAATTTACATTTCCTATCAAATATCAAAATCAATATAAACCAATCATTCTTATATATACTTATTTTTCTTTAGTCAAATATAAACCAATCTTTCATTTCCTATGTCAAATATCAAATATAAACCAATTTACATTTCCTTTCAAATATCAAATATAAACTTATATTACCTATGTCTAATATATTCCCTAAGTCAAATATTAACAAATATTTTATTTCCTATGTCAAATATCAAATATAAATCAATATATAATTACTATGTCAAATATAAACAATTATTTCCTATGTCAAATATAAACATTTTTTTTCCAACATTAAACATTAAACCAATTCTATCCAATGTTAGAGATAAATTATAAAACAATATTTCAAATGTCAAAACTAAAGTGAAATGTAGCAATTGGTCAACTCTTGAACACATGTTCACCCATAGAAAGTGATGTTCACCTCAGAAAAGTGATGTTCACCTGAGGGCTTTTCCACAATTAAATGTATTGGGGGGGGGGGGGGGGGTCTCTCTTCAAGACCGTTTTTCTTCTAGAAATGTTATACATATTTCCTACTGTCGTGTATACAAAAACATAAAATTGTCCTTCCCCATGTACCGCAGCGCCTAGATTTCCTAAGTCAATATCGTCTTATCTTTATCGCAGCAGAAACAGGTCTTTTAAATTTACCTTGATTTGACCTACATATTTGCCACTGACACGCGTGTTGAAACGATTGAAATACACAACCACCAGACATCAGGACCAAGTGTAACGTTTTACGCGACTGCACAGTTGGACAGTCGATACACTGGTATTGTTTATGTTAGGGATTGTCTTCAATTAACTTTTTCATCTCAAACTGATTGATCTTTTAATTACATCACTCGACAACAATGATTTAATTTATTTGTTTGAAACAAAGTATAATTATCTACCTTCGGACTTCCCGAAAGGTGACAAGAAACATATTCTTGGTTGTGAATAAATTATTAACACCGAAATGTACGAGCTAATCAGATGTCGGAATACACCCATGGACAGCAAAATAACAAACTTCTAAGGTGGGAAGGTTTTTCAAAATGGGGGACCTGATAAAATGAATTAAAACTAGAGCTATCACTGAAGGTGATGAATACCCCCGAACGCCGCCATGACAGAAAATGGTTTACCATTGTATGAAGTTTTATTAAATTATATCCAATAGTTTAAAAGTAATGCTCCGGACAAGGGAAATATATCAAAGGGCAATAACTCTGTAATTAGCAAGAATAGAGTTATGTTTCTTGTACACTGCACTTCCTCTCATTATATTCTACCATTGTATGAAGCTTGATGAAATTCCATCCGGTACTTTTCAAGTTATGCTCCGGACAAGAAAAAATATCAAAGGGCAATAACTCTGTAATTAGCAAGAATAGAGTTATGTTTCTTGTACACTGCACTTCCTCTCATTATATTCTACCATTGTATGACGTTTGATGAAATTCCATCCAGTACTTTTCAAGTGATGCTCCGGACAAGGAAAATTGCAACGGACAGACCGACCGACCACAGGGTGACTCCAATATACCCCCTCAAACTTCGTTTGTCGCGGGTATAAATATAAAGGGGGAGGGTCCAGTTTCAAAGTGCCTTCCATGGGTGGGTTGTATGTTTAAATGGAATAGCCCTTATCAATACAGCAGAATATTATGTCATAAAAGTAAAAAACAAGTCTGCTGATATCAACCAATATCCAAAATATTGGAACTGGTCTGTGGGTATTCACCTAGACTGAAGGTTCATGATGACGATAATGATGATGGTGGTGATAACTGATGATAATGATGATTATGTTGATGATTATGATAATGATGATGATGGTGGTGATGGTGATAAATGATGATGCTTGTGATGTTGATAATGGTGATTATGTTGACGATAATGATGATGGTGGTGTTGAGTATGGTGATAACTGATGATGATACTGATTATGATGACAATGATGATGATGGTGGTTATAATTGTGATGATAATGATGATGGTAAGGATGGTGATTGTTGTGATGATGATGTTGATGATGATGATGATCAATGCAATAAATTAGGTATACTAATGCTGAATAGGATAATGGCAAAAAGCAATTTGGAAAAAGTTCTATGGACCATTCATTATACGTACATTTCTGGGGGACATACTCTCTGTAGATTGGCTAGAGCCTTTTCTATCTGCCGACTTATACACTGCGTAATAGCTTTCTGCAATTTATTTCCACACTGGAACAAAAGTTAGATCATAAACGTCAACTATTAAACAAAAAATAAATAAAATCTCATGGAGATATCAATTGATTAAATACTTATTAATTTTTTTTGGAAATGACAAGTGTTGTGGTAAGAGTTTGGCAATAAAATAACTATAAAGTAGTTACAATATCTGTAGTGAAGGCTGGATATTTTACTCACATGTGCCAATTGCTATAATTTTTCAAAACAGAACATTCCATTTTACACAGAATGTTATGACCGTCAGTAGATGTTGACCTACTTCCTCAGCCAATGAAATCACTCTAGGAACGAGAAAGTAGATCATCATTTAAGCCAGTTTCACATTACATGGAATTTTCTGCTGAGAATTCCATAGACCTTCTGACCTAAACTTACTTCATAAATTTCCATTCGAATGGCAGATTCTACGTTGAGCAGCTCCTGGTATTTACTGACGTTTTTCATGTGTTTCTTTTGTCGAGAAGAGAGATCCTTCTTCAATCCCTGGAATAATAAACCAGAGCAATTCAGTATGTTGATATTTCATTTTCATTTATCATGCTCCTGCTATTCAAAGAATGATGAAGGAGACTTAAGTGTTATCTGTCTGTCCGTCTGTTCCCACACATATTCAGTAGTTTGGGTGGTAGATGGTGTGGCAACGTAAGATGAGAGAAATCAAATGGTTAGTAACCACTTAGGTTCATCATTCTGTTAGTTGTTTCTCTTTTGTTCAAAAACAATGGATTACCACTTAAAGATCTATGTGTGCTGTCTGTTTATATGGTTTCTGATGAATAACCTATGAAAGGGTCTATGTATTCCATTGATATTTGGTATGGAGCTGTATAATTACAAAACACAGGTCAAGTTTAATATTTTTGCCGTTTGTCAAATTATATTAAAGTTATGCCTCCTTTCAGACTTGTGATATTTTAGTAAAATTTATTTACATATAGCGGGGACCTATATGGACACATTTATAGTTGGATTAGACCAGCAAAACAAACTGACTTTGCTGTCTGTGATACTCTGACCTGATGTGAGAGCGACTATGGCCCCGCCCACTGACTATGTGGTATTGTTTGTCCAACTAAATACAATGTAGTGTTTACTTAGAACCTGTTAGCTGGTTCAAGGGAAATAGCCACCCTGGAACCAATACTGATCACTGATTGGATTATCAACTTAGTTTGACTGACAGACTGCAACAAATCAAATTGCCAACATTCTTCAATGCAACATCATGTGGTCAAAGGAGGGACCCCAGACATTGTATTATGAAATTCTTAAACATGTTGCATAAAAAAACACAAAAAAAACACTGCAATGATATCAATCAAATTAGGTAGGCATATGAATACTAACTGTTCCACTTAAATGGAGTGTATCAGGATAAAACACTACAATAATATCAATCAAATAAGGTAGGCATATGAATACTAACTGTTCCACTTAAAGGGAGTGTATCAGGATAAAACAATTTAAATGTCTTAAAAATTAAATAATTATTTAAATGGATAAAGAACACCTCATTATCATTAAAAAATTAGAATGAATAGTTTAGTATGTGAAATCCACCAAAATGTCGCAAAATTGATATGTAAATTGGAGTAGTAAATTAAATCCCCTTTCTAAAACCAGACAGCACTTAAATACTGTTTGATGACCTTTGTATCGTCATTCTGACTCTTTCAAAGATAAAACAAGGCGACGATAATTGACAAAACACAATCAAGAGTGTTTATAGAGGGTTATGAAATCATTATGTAGTACTATGTTAATCTTTATAATCAGAGACACATAAACATGTAATTAAATAACTGTTGAAATTGAACTTTATTGTGCTCATCATTATCTAAAACCTATTCTGTTTTATTTATTTTCTCAGTTATTTAAAATCTGAATTAATTTTCTTGAATATTTTTCTAAATAACTGAGAAAATAGATGAAATACAATAGGTTTAAGATATCAACTAGCACAATAAGGTTCAATTATATTAACATACAAACATGTATATGGATACACTTCTAGTTTAGTCTTGAAGGGAATCTATCAGGTTTTCAAAATTTTTAATTTGGTTAATAACATGTTTTCCCTATATATCAAATCTATATACAATCACTGACCCCGTATTGCCAAAGGAATATATTTTTACACTTGCCAAAATAATAATATTAAAAAGGGATTTCCTGACTTAGGCTACGTGCCAAGGTTAGACTAAAATAGATTCCCTGCTTATAATTGCAACACATTAAATGAGTGACGTGATTAAATTTTGATTTGAAGTTGATCCGTAATACAGTAAACACGTAGTAAAAATTGTTTCATCTCAGAGTCTGAATGATGATGTAAAGGTTGTCAAGCAGTATTTTAGTACTTTCTATTTTTAGAATGGGAATTTCGTTTCAAGTTTACCACTCCAAATTAAATAGTGATTGTCACATTTTGGTGGATTTTACACACCAAACCATTCGACTTTTATAAATAAAAGATAACGAAATGGTTTTTAACCATTTTAAAAAAAAAAATTTTTTTTTTTAAAAGCATTTTTTCCCCACGATAAACTCACTTCGAGATAATGGTCAGTTTGTAATGGAATGGTGAGCAAAATAGAACAGAGTAATTGAAAATTATTAAAGCTAGTCCTGTTTTGATTCTCTCATGTTAATTGATAAATCTCACCTTAATTGAATGTATCCTGTCTTTGTATTCAGCCATATTGTCAACGTAGTACGGCAGAGATATCTTTGCAGCTTCTAGCATGGAAGCATATTGTTTCACTTTGTCTCTTGAATGCCAACAATTCTGCAGAAATAATGGAATGGAATTTATAAGGCCATCATAGCAAATATCACCCTGTATCAATAAGGCCATTATAAATTAATTGCTAGATTATCATCCAAATTTTTCTTAAAAATGGTGGGAGTGGGAGGATTTTATTTTTTATTTTTAAATTTTTTATGTTTTTATGTTGTTGTTTTTTTAAATATTTTTTTTTTATGAAAATAAAAAGGTTTGGGCGGCATGAAATATTTGGGGGGCGGACGGGGATGATTATCTAGCAATTAATTTATTATGGCATAATATTACAGAATAATTTTTATGGTTCAAGGGAGACAACAGTTTTAATATACTGTAATGACCCCCCTTAAGTTGTCTATAGTGGACACATGGTGTTTAGCGTCACTTTCAACAATTTTTCAGTCATATTGCAATGGTGTCTACTTGAGATAGTATTCTGATCCCTGCCACACTGAAGTATTATGACGAAGACACATGGAATGATACCCCACCCAGTCACATTATACTGACACTGGGCAAACCAGACAAAAAACTATTCTCTAAATGCTGAGTGCCAAGCAAGGAAGGTTCTGTTACGTTTTTACAAATCTTTGGTATGACCTGCTTATGAGGTGAACCAACGCGAGATAGACGCTCTATCACCAGACCATGCTGTGGTCACCATACCGATAGATTCTGACTGTAGAGTATTGGATAATTAGTTACCTGTATATGGAACATGGTGATTACAAACTGGTTTATTGTACATGTACATGTTTGTATTGCCATGTATACTTGAAGAGACTTGTGATTGACACTAATTGACAAGTGACTGATGCAAGTTAGGCCACACCCACCAATGCATGCATCCTAAATACCCTGACTATCAATATTTTTCATATCATTTTTAGACATTGACAAAGACACATCGCAGACCATCTTAAATTTTAAACTTCAGAGTTATCATGACACTACAGCAAAGTTTGGTTAATTTATGAAAGGACAATCTGGCTCATTGCTACATACTTAACACTGAAATGAAGAAGCACGGAAACAGATCAATGGATGTGACAATTACCACAGGTGTATGTGCGCAACAAATACCTCCTCATCCAACCAAAAACACACACACAAGAATAGGTTGAGGAGGTATTTGCTAGGCACTGTTCCCCTGTGATAATTACCAACCCCGGTTACAGCTGTGATAAGGGGGTGGGTGGGGACTGGGGAGGTATATAGGTTGAGGAGGTATTTGCTAAGCGCCGTTCCCCTGTGATAATAACCAACCCGGTTACAGCCATGGTTGAGAGGTTGAGGTCTTTGCTAGGCACTGTTCCCCTGTGATAATTACCAACCCAGGTTACAGCCATGATAAGGGGGTGGGGTTGGGAGTTGGATAGGTTGAGGAGGTATTTGCTAGGCGCCATTCCCCTGTGATAATTACCAACCCCGGTTACAGCCATGGTGGATAGGTTGAGGAGGTATTTGCTAGGAGCCATTCCCCTGTGATAATTACCAACCCCGGTTACAGCCATGGTGGATAGGTTTAGGAGGTATTTGCTAGGCGCCATTCCCATGATAATTACTAACCCTGGTTACAGCCATGGTGGATAGATTTAGGAGATATTTGCTAGGCGCCATTCCCCTGTGATAATTACCAACCCCTGTTACAGCCATGGTGGATAGGTCTAGGAGGTATTTGCTAGGCGCCATTCCCCTGTGATAATTACCAACCCCGGTTACAGCCATGATAAGGGGGTGGGGAGGTGGATAGGCTGAGGAGGTATTTGCTAGGTGCTATTCCCCTGTGATAATAACCAACCCCGGTTACAGCCATGGTGGATAGGTTAAGGAGGTATCTGCCAGGCACCATTCCCCTGTGATAATTACCAACCCCGGTTACAGCCATGGTGGATAGGTTAATGAGGTATTTGCTAAGTGCCGTTCCCCTGTGATAATTACCAACCCTGGTTACAGCCATGGTGGATAGGTTAAGGAGGTATTTGCTAGGCGCCATTCCCCTGTGATAATTACCAACCCCTGTTACAGCGATGGTGGATAGGTTTAAGAGATATTTGCTAGCCGCCGTTGCCCTGTGATAATTACCAACACCGGTTACAACCATGGTGGATAGGTTTAGGAGGTATTTGCTAGGCGCCATTCCCCTGTGATAATTACCAACCCCGGTTACAGCCATGGTGGATATGATGAGGAGGTATTTGCTAGACGCCATTCCCCTGTGATAATTACCAACCCCGGTGACAGCCATGGTGGATAGGATGAAGAGATATTTGCTAGCCGCCGTTCCCCTGTGATAATTACCAACCCCAGTTACAGCCATGGTGGATAGGTTGAAGAGATATTTGCTAGCCGCCGTTCCCCTGTGATAATAACCAACCCTGGTTACAACCATGGTGGATAGGTTTAGGAGGTATTTGCTAGGCGCCATTCCCCTGTGATAATTACCAACCCCGGTTACAGCCATGGTGGATAGGATGAGGAGGTATTTGCTAGACGCCATTCCCCTGTGATAATTACCAACCCCAGTGACAGCCATGGTGGATAGGATGAGGAGGTATTTGCTAGACGCCATTCCCCTGTGATAATTACCAACCTTGGTGACAGCCATGGTGGATAGGTTTAGGAGGTATTTGCTAGACGCCATTCCCCTGTGATAATTACCAACCCCGGATACAGCCATGGTGGATAGGATGAGGAGGTATTTGCTAGACGCCATTCCCCTGTGATAGTTACCAACCCCGGTTACAGCCATGGTGGATAGGTTTAGGAGGTATTTGCTAGACACCATTCCCCTGTGATAATTACCAACCCCGGTAACAGCCATGGTGGATAGGTTTAGGAGGTATTTGCTAGTTGCTGTTCCCCTGTGAAAATTACCAACCCCAGTTACAGCCATGGTGGATAGGTTAAGGAGGTATTTGCTAGGTGCTGTTCCCCTGTGATAATTACCAACCCCAGTTACAGCCATGGTGGATAGGTTGAGGAGGTATTTGCTAGATGTCATTCCCCTGTGATAATTACCAACCCCGGTTACAGCCATGGTGGATAGGATGAGGAGGTATTTGCTAGATGTCATTCCCCTGTGATAATTACCAACCCCGGTTACAGCCATGGTGGATAGGATGAGGAGGTATTTGCTAGGCGCCATTCCCGTAATAATTACCAACCACGGTTTCAGCCATGATAGGTTGAAGATATATTTGCTAGGAGTCATTCCCCTGTGATAATTACCGACCCCGGTTACAGCCACGGTGGATAGGTTTAGGAGGTATTTGCTAGGCGCCATTCCCGTAATAATTACCAACCACGGTTTCAGCCATGATAGGTTGAAGATATATTTGCTAGGCGCCATTCCCCTGTGATAATTACCAACCCCTGTTACAACCATGGTGGATAGGTTTAGGAGGTATTTGCTAAGCGCCATTCCACTGTGATAATTACCAACCCTGGTTACAGCCATGATAAGGGGGTGGGGTGGTGGATAGGTTGAGGAGGTATTTGCTAGGCGCTGTTCCCCTGTGATAATTACCAACCCCGGTTACAGCCATGATAAGGGGAGGGGTGGGGAGGTGGATAGGTTGAGGAGGTATTTGCTAGGCGCTGTTCCCCTGTGATAATTACCAACCCCGGTTACAACCATGATAAGGGGAGGGGTGGGGAGGTGGATAGGTTGAGGAAGTATTTGCTAGTTGCTGCACCCTTGTGATAATTAGCAACCCCGGTTACAGCCATGTTGGATAGATTGAGGAGGTATTTGCAAGGCGCCCCTCCCCTGTCATAACTATCAATCTGGGTTACAGCCATGATTGGGGGGAGGGGGGATAGGTTGAGGAGATATTTGCTAGGCGCCACTCCCCTTTTATAATTATCAACTCCGGTTACAGCCATGATAAAACCCTCACTACATCTTATTTGTTGCTTTGCCATTGCTGATTTATTGGAGAGAAACTCATGATCTACCTTTTTTTGTTTGTCATCAAATCACGATGGACGTCATTTATAACTGGGGTTGGTATTTATCACAAAAGTTGGTCTATTCCCATGGCTCTTTATTTGATGTTGAATATATAGTGTCTTCATAATAAATTGTAGGCAACCCATGATGGATGATTGTAGTATTAAACTGTGTTGTCTTCCTTGTACCCTGTAATGCTTCACTAAATTAATATAAATATCAACACAGGGTTGATATAATCCCACCCATCGAACTATTAATCATCCCATCGTTCCATCAATCATCATAATAATAAATAAATCATCCCATCGTTTTATCAATCATCACATCATATCATCAATTAACCCATCGTTTTATCAATCATCATATAATATCATCAATCATCACATCTTTTTATCAATCATAATATCATATCATTAATCATCTCATCGATGCAAGAATTTTCTGTCCAAAAATAATAATATTTACACTGAATTTTAGTATCCATCTCGAATGTGTAGGTATTGCCAGTCTGATGATCAAACTAATGTCCAAATGTTGCATACAATTTCTACACACTTAACTACCTCTGTAATTAATGTTTAACCTCATTTGACATGCGATGGAATTGCTTCAGTTTTCAAAAGTTTGTCGCTCTTATTTGTTAGAACAGCCTACAAAATAATTTAATTATTAAAAAGTGCGGCATCACTGCATATGCGTGAATGACATTGCACAGACTCTGCCCTTTTTCAATTCAAACATGTCATGTACAAACTATATACAAAACCTGTGCGAGCTATGCTTAGAAATGGCTTTAACAACGGATGGGCTTTCAAACATCAATCATCTCAGTTTTCATCGTAGCTCCGCCCAGAGTTACATAAACTGTCAGTAAAATGAACCATTTAGTCTCCCGGCAGTCGCTCCCTTTAGGTTTCTTAATCATTAAATTTTTACTTAAATGAACAATAACTATTACAAAAAGAGAAGCCACGCGATAGCTTGGACGGCCCACTGCTCGTGCCCGCTTGTTTCTGTTGTGCAAATGAATCGCGTGAATTGTTACATGTTGATATCATGTACGTCCGGTTTGCTGCTTAGTGCAATATAATTTCTTTTAAAATTTACATTAACGAGATCCCTACCTGCTGACATTCTTTCAATCGAAGCATCGGCTCCTGGTGCTGCTTGATGAGTTTTTTCATTAGATTTTTTATTTTTCGCCATGCAGACAAATCGTCATCTGAAAATCTGAATGAAAAAAAAAATGAATTGGTTCAATTGGTACCCATCAAATCACAAGTGGGTATCACATGACTTTTTTTTTTTTTCATGGGTGCCCAATGTTATTGGTGAATGAAGACCATATATTTAATCTACCGGTAACTAGATCCACTGTCCTTCAACAAAATACCGCATGGTGACTTTCTCAGCAAGATTTGTCAAGTAAAGCATATGTTCTAGTCAAGCTAAATTCCATTATACAAACCGTACATATATAAGTATGCATGCCCCCTAGTCTGCGGACGATGACCTCTACCAAACACTTATGGGTATCCTGTTAAATCCTGCCCTCTACGTTTAAATCGAGTTGAAATGGAAGAGAATCAAACTATTCAACTGATGCTTCGGAAGAGTAATAAGTTTGTTGAAAGACGAAAGTAAAAATATTACTATAACTGACTAAGTCGCAGTGGGCGTGTAAATAGATAACTCACAATAACTCGCATGTAACATTAGAGGAATCACAATGGAATAATGGGCATGTAACTTGCAATGGAGTAGTGGCGTGTAATATTAAACTTACAGTGGAGTAGTGGGCGTGTAATAAAGAACTTAGAGTAGAGGGTGTATAATAGAGAACTTAAAAGAGTAGTGGGCGTGTTGTAGAAAACTTACAGTGGAGTAGTGGGTGTGTAATAGAGAACTTAAGAGTAGTGGGCATGTTGTAGAAAACTTACAGTGGAGTAGTGGAAGTGTAATAGAGAACTTAAGAGTAGTGGGCATGTTGTAGAAAACTTACAGTGGAGTAGTGGAACTGTAATAGAGAACTTAAGAGTAGTGGGCATGTTGTAGAAAACTTACAGTGGAGTAGTGGGTATGTAATAGAGAACTTAAAGAGTAGTGGGTGTGTTATAGAAAACTTACAGTGGAGTAGTGGGCGTGTAATAGAGAACTTACAATGGAGTGGTGGGCGTGTAATAGAGAACTTACAATGGAGTAGTGGGCGTGTTATAGAGAACTTACAATGGAGTGGTGGGCGTGTAATAGAGAACTTACAATGGAGTAGTGGGCGTGTAATATATAACTCACAATTGATTGTTGGGTGGGTAATAGAGAACTTAAAGAGTAGTGGGTGTGTTATAGAGAACTTACAATGGAGTGGTGGGCGTGTTATAGAAAACTTACAGTGGAGTAGTGGGCGTGTAATATATAACTCACAATTGATTGTTGGGCAGGTACTAGATAACTTACAATGGAGTAGTGGGCGTGTTACAGAGAACTTACAATGGAGTAGTGGGCGTGTAATAGATAACTTACAATGGAGTAGTGGGCGTGTAATAGATAACTTACAATGGAGTAGTGGGCGTGTTATAGAGAACTTACAATGGAGTGGTGGGCATGTTATAGAGAACTTACAATGGAGTAGTGGGCATGTAATATATAACTCACAATTGATTGTTGGGTGGGTAATAGAGAACTTAAAGAGTAGTGGGTGTGTTATAGAGAACTTACAATGGAGTGGTGGGCGTGTTATAGATAACTTACAGTGGAGTAGTGGGCGTGTAATAGATAACTTACAATGGAGTAGTGGGCGTGTAATAGATAACTTACAATGGAGTAGTGGGCGTGTTATAGAGAACTTACAATGGAGTGGTGGGCGTGTAATAGAGAACTTACAATGGAGTAGTGGGCGTGTAATATATAACTCACAATTGATTGTTGGGTGGGTAATAGAGAACTTAAAGAGTAGTGGGTGTGTTATAGAAAACTTACAGTGGAGTAGTGGGTGTGTAATAGAGAACTTACAATGGAGTGGTGGGCGTGTTATAGAGAACTTACAATGGAGTAGTGGGCGTGTAATAGAGAACTTACAATGGAGTAGTGGGCATGTAATATATAACTCACAATTGATTGTTGGGCAGGTACTAGATAACTTACAATGGAGTAGTGGGCGTGTTATAGAGAACTTACAATGGAGTAGTGGGCATGTAATATATAACTCACAATTGATTGTTGGGTGGGTAATAGAGAACTTATAGTAGAGTATTTGGCATGTAATAAGTAACTTACAATGGAGTGGTAGGCTTGTTATAGAGAACTAATAATGGAGTATTGGGCGTGTAATAGAGAGCTTACAATGGAATGGTGGGCGTGTTATAGAGTACTTACAATGGAATGGTGGGCATGTCATAGAGAGCTTACAATGGAATGGTGGGCATGTAATAAAGAACTTATAATGGAATGGTAGGAGTGTAATAGAGAACCTACGTGGGATATTGGGCGTGTAATAAATAATTTACAATGGAGTGGTGGGCGTGTAATATTTAACTTACAATGGAGTAGCGGGCATGTAATATATAACTCACAATTGTTTGTTAGGCAGGTAATTGAGAACTTACAGTTGAGTATTTGGCGTGTAATAGAGAACTTACAATGGAGTGGTGGACATGTAACAGAGAACTTACAGTGGAGTAGTGCTCTTAGGAAGCTTATAAGCTGGGTATGTGTATGTGAAGGCGGCATCTCGCAGAGCAAAGAAGCATTCCTGTAGTTCTTCAACTGTAAATAAAAAGTAATAAACAAGTTATGTGCTGTTGTTTTTATCAAACACTGCAAACATCGTTAATACTGTTTCAGTAGCTGAGATTTTTTGCTTTAGTTTTCTACTTTAAAAAACATACATGTTCACTTATGAACTGGGTGGAAAATTTGGATGTTACTGAGGGAGAAGGTATGTGGAAGACTGAGTCCCATTTCTTTTTATGGGGGTCCTAGGAGAGTTTTACGAATAGAAGTATAAATGGTTGCTTCGGTTGACCTTTAAACTTAAACAAAATATTTACATGTATTTTGATTTCAAATGTTACTCAGCAGAGTTACTGAGTACGGCACGCTACGCGCCTGTGAACCTTTTCCATACAACTTCTTCGCCATAAAGTACATAGCTCTGCGTGATATAACATACACCACTAATGCCATTAAAAAAGAGAATTAAAATAAGGAAAATGCATTTTAAAGAAGAACTACCCCACGGAAGCATTTCCTGTTTCCAATGGTAGTGCTATGCCTTTAGAAAGAAGGTATTCATACTCACTGGGCAGTTTGTGTACGTGAATCAACTGTTTAAGCACGGCGATGGGGGCAGATCTGTTACCACCTTGGATTGGACCTCTACTCAACTTCTCAGATAGTTCCACAAACTTACGCAAGTCTGTGTAGCTAAAGAAATAAATGAATGTGTTTTATTTTTTACCTGTATTATTGAAATGTAATATGGCAGTTAAATAATATTTTTTTTTTAAAAATCCTAAGATGTTGGTAATTAGCTTGTTAATAAAGCCTAAATGTATACTGCCTTGTAACTATTAGTATATAGGTCTTATATAGAGACACAAGTCCTTGATCTATGTTATATCTGTAATGATACATACCCTCGCAAGTCATGTATACCTTCATCTACACTGGACGAAACAGCCAACCCACCACCTGGCACTTTATGTACCTAGCAATTTATGTGTTTTCTCAAAAATTACCAAAGCAATTTCCTTGAAATTTGGACTTTAATAACAAAGAACATTTAGGCTTTGTTACATACATAATTTTTAAAGTGCTACACAATATTTTGACCAAGATATTGAAAATACAAAAGTGGTGGGTTAGCTTTTCTGTTCAGTATATAATCATTACCCAACGAGACAGAGACAATGTTACAGGATCGACTTGTAAATCAAGATTAAAGCTTTTCTTCCAGAAGTAGTAAAGCGTCCTTATTTCTATTGCTCTGGTCAAAATACATCAAGCTTCTCCACAGGCCATTGGAGCAGAGGCACCCCTGCGCTTGACTATCAGAAATGGTATTCCCCTAGCGCTTGAATTATCTAACAAAATTTTGCAAAATCTTACTTTCCTCTACATCATTGTTTCTTTCTGTATCTTTTTTTCATTTTAATGCCTAAATGAAACATACTTAATAAAATGACTTTAACTGATTAATGCAAGTTCTACTAGTGAAATATATTTCAATGAGTGCCTTACACAGCTCTTAAAAATGTGTTGAATGTGTTTATGTGCTCTTATCCAAGCGCTTGCATTCCTTTCTGTGGAGAACCCTGTACATAGATGTGCTACCCATGCAAGATAGCGAGACAAATGTTTGAACAATGACCATTACCATAGTCTAGAGGTGAGGAGTCTTTTGTACCTGTTCAAACTATATAGGAGATGATGATCATATGTTTAGCTGCAGTATTTTTAAAAAACAAAATATTCTAGCTTAACTCGACCAGGAAGTTTCTCCCATTAAAAGCTGAGCGTCTTATTTTATTTAGACAGACTGCGCTTTCGGTTAATAGAAAAAAATTATGTTTGTCTTCACAGCGGTTCAACAACCTGTCGTTTCAAAGAGTCTCGAAATAACTGCTGTCAGGAAAGGAAAAGCATATCACTTTGCGGGTTATATTTAAGTTATATCTGCCATGCATTGTTTGAAATCTAACTGAACAAACAAACAAAAATTATCTGCTATATTGTCTTCCGCTAGTCTGTCAAACCGTCGTTAATTATTTCTCCTAGCTATCGGCTATTTTAATCTTTCTTTATCTATTTTTCTTTCCCTTCTATTTATACAAGCAGTAGTTACTAATAAATACATTATACACGCTTACTGATCACCTATTACAATGCCAGTGTCAAATGAATTGTGTTTGAAAAATAATAAGGAAAGGCGGAAGTTTGAGAGAAATTGGGGTACAACCCATTGTACATACATACTCATATTGACAAACATATGTTTAATCTGAATATCCTCGCCAGTATTAAGACCAGGGTATTACTTTCTCTGCAATAAGCAATGACGAATTTTCATCCCCTCTAAAGGACGGCATGCTTTCGCAGTTGCCAAAATAAGGTAGGACTAGGCTACTATAAATATATTATTACATTTCATGTATACAATATAAATCTTATTTTCAATGAAGACCTCTGAATATACATTTCAAATCAATAATAACAAGATTACAAAAAAATGACATATACACTATTTGGAGCAGATACTTGCTAAATCAATAATTATACTGTGGGCGTGCATTTAAAAACAACCTGGATGTGACCACACAGGACAATGGCACTGGTTGATTTTGGCACTGGATGAACTTATAGCAAGCCTTCCAGCCTAACCTGACAATTGCAACTTCAGTATGTCGGAATATCATATCAGAAAATAGACATTTTAGCATGACTTACTGTAAACAACTACATGTATTGTTTTAACAATAAATTTAGCAAGCAAGAAATAAGAAACAAGAAACAAACTTGTATAGTCAATAATATTGACATTAACGAAATGTTCCTGGGCCTGAATTCATCAATAATCTGAGTCTGAGAATCCAACAAACTGGTATAGTCGATAATATTGATATTAACAAAACGATTTTAGTCTGAGAATTCAACAAACTGGTATAGTCGATAATATTGACATTACAAAATGTTCCTGGGCCCGAATTCATCAATAATCTGAGTCTGAGAATTCAACAAACTGGTATAGTTGATAATATTGACATTAACAAAATGTTCCTAGGCCCGAACTCATCAATAATCTGAGTTTGAGAATCCAGCAAACTTGTATAGTCAATAATATTGACATTAATGAAATGTTCCTGGGCCCAAATTCATCCATAATCTGAGTCTGAGAATTCAACAAACTGGTATAGTCGATAATATTGACATGTCCTTCGACGTCTCCTTGGGTTCTGACGTGTCTTTTTCCGCAGAACACTGGTTCCCTCAATTATTTTCCGAATCTTTTGAACATAAGCGTGGGTCCCTTGGACTAATGCAGCTCATCAGGAATGCCAGTTGTCTCCAATGGAGCAGTACGGTTGGCGAGTTTACCCTATCCAACTGGAATTCCCTAGGAATGTCCCAACATGCGACTCGACACAAACCCCCCCTTTACACTCCTTGTTTTGGGAGTGATATGAGAAAGGTGGTCAATCACTAGATTTTGGTGAACAAACCAAACTAGTCCTTCCACTGTCCATTCACTTCCAAGGACATACTTAGCTAGGGCATTCAGTCCTGAAACTCTTGCCTGGTTGAACCTCTGGCTTTCTAACATCGCAAGTGTCTCCATGTCGTGAAACAGTTCCGGGATGTGTATTGGATAAACATGACGTTTTATCCTTCGTGCAAATACTTCGCAATCAATTAACGGGCACTTTGATCTTTTGATGCAACTGACTGCTTTGTCATCAACCACCTTGGTTGGTCTTCCCTGTATTTGTTGGGAGACATCACCGAGTGTGGTGGGCTATTGATGTACATCAAATAATCATTATTACGCGACTTATTGCTGTGATATGTGACCCATCATATGAGGTATGCTCAAGGAGTAGTAGATATTTATCCACGAATGACCCTCTGACCTCATTTTTTTAATTGTCCCTTTAAATATACAGTGTCCCTTTAAAATTTCACAAGTTTTCAAAGTGTACCTTTAATTTACTAAGGAGTGCGACTTTTATATAAAATCTGACCAATATAAATAAAATAAACAAACTACTGATGGACACCAGACTAACTTTTCAGCCAAATCCTGTGCATTTTTAAGTATCCTGAGATACGCGCTAGGACACGCTGAAACGGAGTGTTGATAACACAATTATTTATATTTCTTTTAGATATTTGGGAATTTTAGAATTATGAGAAAAAAACGCCTTTGTGCGCTACCGGAAATGAGATGGCCGACTTTACCCGCCACCAATCAAAATTATCACCGAGACAAAATATATTTTCAAATAGCCAAAGACAGTGCCGAAAGTAGTTTACACATTTACAAAACATACAGACAATACGAGAAACCGTAGTGCTGCTCTATGGCGGACCAAACGCTATCTCATGGAGATTTTTGATCCGTGAAACAATTTCTGCCCGCCACAACAAAAAGACGAATTTCCCAAAAATATGCGAATTAAGTTCTATTGCCGACAACGCCAATGTTGCAATAATCGCTTTGACTCACCTGATGTAGAATCAGGACCTTCCAAATAGCTTTATTACTTCGATGATGTTAGATCTATCGGAGTGTGCTGTTGCTTCTTTGGAGGTAAGTTTCTGAGTGATCAGAATTAGACGGTATTTTCGGACTTCCGGTTGGGAGAAACCAGAATAGTTTCTTCCTTTTACTACAATATTAAATTTTTGACAATTTGAGTCAGACTCAAAATATTAGAGGTTTAAATTATTTTTTTTTTCTGGTTTCTATGCATGTGTAAAGAATGTCGAATCACACACGAATTCGGACTTTATGTCAGAACTTTATTTGATTTGTGCGTGATTCGACATTCTTTACACGCATAAAAAAACCCAGAAAAAAGTGAATTTAATCCATATAATTTCAATCCTGGTGATTATATTTAATTTGAGACTCCTCAAGTGAAAGAAAAAAATGTATGTTTGGCTTTTAATTATAATTATGTGCTTTATATGAAATGTTCTTATACTGATCGATGAGTTATGATTTTTATTATGAATGAATGAAGAAAAAAAATGTATGTATGTATGTATGCTTGTGCTTATTTTATGCGTTATTATGCGAAAAAATAAAATGCTTATATAATAAAGAAAGTGATCTATATGTTTTCTCGTTCTTTATAACCTAACTTACAATTACTGTATTGTACTGCTTTTACAATTAATCGGGATTAATTAACCTTATAATACCCATTACTACTTTCTTTTTGTCAGTTTGCTTTAATTTACCACTGATTTGAGCAAATGATACTTGTTATTCACACCTACTTTACAACGTATTATAGAGCGTCCCACCAGGTATTTACTACTATATTATCTATATGTGGTACGCTTCGTCCTGAAATGGTACGTAAAGGCAGTGGTACGGAAAGACAGTGGTACGCTTCGTCCTGCACCCCTGTACGCTACAAATACGCGTAAGAATACTTCACCTCTGTCCTGGTTGACATCAAATTCTCTGGATTTAATATCCAATAATATTGTAGTAACGGCTATTGTTTCCATTATCAGATGAATTCTGTAACATTAGTTGGTTTACTGAATAACGAACTATTTTGAGGTGAAAAAATTAAACACCCGCCTTTAATCACTCGATTTAGACAAATAAAAAATCAATAATTCCAGGAAATACCCACAAAGTGGACATCATTGTTTAGTTTTGTCTACACGATTGTTTTTAAAAAGTGTGTCAATATTGACGGAGGTCATATAAATCCACGCTCATTGATGGAGAATCCGAATTTGGAACGTTTTAAACGACTTTTACGTGCAAGGTTTGTTTGTTTACATTGTCTCACGATCATCTGATTCTGAACTTCAACTACATGTACATGTTTTTATTTCATTTTTCCTGTCGAATACATTGGTCTGTGGATTTTTTTTGTAAACGACTACCATTCGCGTTCGGTAAACCAGGGTTGTGTTCAATGGTACACTATCTCAAAGACCTAATTCATTGTTTCTCAAAACAACTTATGGTCCGATTGTGACGCCCGGTTAAAACGCTGAACCAAAGAAATCTATAAAACAGTAAACCGAAGAAAACAGCTAGGACCAGATCTAACATTTGTTTTTGTTGTATTTTATTATTAAAATAAGCGTGGAACCGTTGTGAACGTCATATAATTTTGAATATTGTTAAATCGACCATCAAAATGTAAATGCTTCTTGGTTTACGCAAGAAACGTAAAAGTAATCCGGCTCCAGGGTTTTATCGAAAAATAAGTCTTTAGAAAATTGACGTTGTCCAATGAAAATGCTTTAAATACATATTTGATAATGAGATTGAAATTATTGATGAATGTAGGTCCAGGCAAGCTTACACGTCGTGTTCTTCATTCCACTCAGAAAATCTCGGTACTTTGATGAGCTCCATGGCGTCTAAAACCGCTTAACATCTGATAAAATCATGTTGGCACAACGCAGTTGTTTGAATGTCACACATAATGTACTGACGTCTGACGTTGCCATGTTACACCGTCTCTGACGTATTATTTTTCGACGTTATCTGTAGCACGTGATCGCTAGCAATTGCGCAGTGTTTTTTATTGAAGACTTTATTTTTGTTTTCGTTTTAGTTTTTTACCTTAAGTTTTGAAAACGTCAATAACCAACATTTTCTTCACCAATTACCTTGCCCTGGAAAATAGAAATATACTACAGTTTGCGGCTATTTCAAACGGATATTTTATATTTGAATTCAAGAAATTGAATAGGCCTATGTGTATTTGATTTTTTGTATTTTATGCATAGTTAAATCTGCATTGTTTTGCAATACATTCTGTTGTGCTTGTCTCAGTCAATGACTATGTTTCTGTAAATTAATCCACAAAGCATCATGAATCGAAAACGGAACACAGTCTAAATACCTATTCACCACAGCCAAACCAGAGACCAAACACCGAACACTATCAAATCGAATTAAATACTGAAGTCAGGTAACTTATTTAATACGTCATAAAATGTATTGCAATCTAAAGTGAGCGTCTATAAGTTTAACCGAAGGACTGGTAAATAGATATACAAAGCTCCACCCCCTAACCCCCACCCATATAACACATTCATATCGTCAAACTGATACGTGTTAATAAAAGCAATCGTTATTCAACTATGCTTAAAGTAGACACTGTTGCCACATTGTGCCGCCACACCAATAATTCAGTTCAAAACCATTCTACATTTTAGCTTATTTCCAAACGTGTTTACATTTATTTTGTATGCTGCATCAATAATTTCCCATTTTTTACAAAATTACAAGTTTTGTAAAATATTAAGCCGCACATATATCAAATTCGTGTAAAAAATATACCACTCGTTTCGTTAGTATATCTATTCGAGAAGGCATGATGCAAATATTTATATTATCTTATGACAATAATGGTTCGGTAAGTATATCTGAACATGATATATCGGAATAAAATATACTTTGCAATTTCTGAAATTAGTCTTTATATAATTTCAGAGACATACAAATAATTAAGTGTATGCCAATTTAGGGACACTCACAAAAATGTAGATCCGTTTATTTACACGCTTAATGGAAAAGTTACCTCCCTTATAAAAATACATTCCATTTACAACGTAGCGAAAACGATTACTCGCGTGTTGCTGAAATAAACAGAAATTGAATCAGTCATATTTCACGCCAGTGTAAAATATTTAAGAACTATATTGTAAAAGGTATATATATATTGAATCAGTGCTTATGTTTAAACGCTTATGATATCTTTGTTTTTTTTCTTCTTGTTGGTTGTGCATGTATTCGAGCACAGGAGCTTGGGGAGTGAATAATAACGTTTGACGGGCGTGGGGGTCCTCTGGCGCATATAAAGCGACTCCTGTGTATTCGAGCGGGGGTCTGTATATGCGCCAGAGGACCCCCACGCCCATCAAACGTTATTATTCACTCCCCAAGCTCCTGTGTATTCGAGCGGGGGTCATTTTCTCAAAGATTCGCGTATATTCTCTTTATGTAGTAATACACTAGAGCGACACAGTGCACGTCTCTAAGAAGCCTATTAAAATGTTTTTATTTTTAAAATGGGAACGTTTTTGTATGCCATTTTCAATACTTTTCACGTTACACATATGTTCAAGTGGTAAACGAAGACCTCAGAATGAATCTGTTTAGAAACACTGTCCTTCCACATGAAACTGGCAAATTTCTCAGATAGTTTTTTTTTAAGCAAGCAAGGCTTGATCCTACAACCTTAACAGTGAGAGGTTATTGATATCGAGATGGCGCCTTAGACCTATCCGCCACAGAGGAGTCCCCACCCGAGATCCTTTTAAAAAATAAAGCAAATCTTACATATTTCCCATTCAAGGATGACTCTTAACTTAAACTTAATTTACTCTCAACAATTGAAATATACAGTAAAAGTTTTGAATTCATTCCATTTCAGTTATCATTCTGTTGCCATGGCAACATCTGGACAAATAACTATAACAAAAAGTGTTGAAGATGCGGAGGAGATTGGTGTTGATAAGAAGTCTGTATGTCCGTTATGTTTGAAAGCCAGTGTGAAGTACACGTGTCCGCGGTGTAACACCCCATACTGCTCAGTGGATTGTTATAAATCTGATAAACACAGAGACTGTTCAGAAATGTTCTACAAAGACTGTTTTATGGAAGGTAAGATTTAAACATTCAGGGATGTAGCTAGAAGCAAATTCACTAAACAGACTGAGCAAATGACTAGGTCTTCCTAGGACCGACCTTAAAAAAAACGTTGTTTGTTGTCCTCCTTCTTACTCAAAATTGCAGCTATGCAAAATTTTTTATTGCCTTTAAAAGCATTTTTTTTTCATGATTTAGTTTACTTCTATTGTGAAACAAGTTCTTACAACTTAGATAAATCACACTCTGAGCTTTCCTGTGTAGAACCAATACTAAGCATATGCGGAAAAAATGTCTTGCTCAAGAACACCACACAAAGCCGTGACGGAGGATCGAACCCACAGCCTCCGATCATGGGTTAGGTGCTTTACCACACGACCACATGCTCCACATTTATGTTATATATTGGAGTATGCACAGCTATGTCACTGATCTTAGTGTGAACAGATCAGGGCTCCAGCAATATACTGGTTTTGAAATATAGTCTGTGTGTAACAAATGTAATTGTACAGTTTTATATATTGTGATTAATTGTGATAAACATTTATATGTTGCTTTTAAGCATTTGTAGGTAACACCAGTCCTGTCTAAAATTATTAAATATAAACAACAACAAACCTTCGAAAAAATGCTCCAACTCCACACACCCCACCAATTTAAAAATAAATCAGAGACACCTTCATGAAAGTTGATCTTGAACCCAAATAAAAGCAATTTAATCCAAATCAAAGAATAATTTTGAAATCCAAGAAAGACAAGTACAGTGTTTTTGAACTCCAGTTGCTCATGAATATATTGATGGTAAACAATTTTTCTTGCATGGTGCTTTCCTTGTACTACTTAAATTTTAAAAGGTACATCCGCAACCTTGAAGGAGATGGAATGATATAATTATTCTTTCTCTTGTGATTATCGGTTTTTGATTTTTTCATTAATATCTTTTCTAAATAATTTTCTGAATTTAATTAACAACCTACCACATAATGTATATAATTAGTTGTATCATATATTAAATTCTCACATATTTTTTATGCAGGAGTGTAATAAACCCTGGACATATTTTTGATATTGACCTTCATATAGCGTTATATCACTTCCGGTTGATAGCTCGATGTTTTCCATAGCACTCAGCTCTCATACGTAAAATGCTGAAGTACTTTCTGACTTGCATGAATATATAAATGACGTTTATTTGTTATAGTTGAATGACATTATTTGAAAAGTTACGTCATACGATGACTCACAGAAACTAGTATATCAAATTATTGATCATTCCTTATATACGTGATCTGTTAAATTAATGGTAAATGTACCATTTTCTTGAGTTATGTAATAAAAAGAATCTTATATTCGTGCTCATGCATTATTGAACTTTTGCCAACTCGTTGAATAAATTCAATAATAAATGAGTACTTATGTAAGATCCTATATCTTGTTTTCAAATCCATTGTACATGATGCTTGTTTACATATGAAAACATCTTATGCAACAAACATTGTCTTAACCAAATATAAACTGAGAGATGCCAAAATATAATTCAGTTTTTAATAAATTTTAAATTATCAAATGGTAAAGAGGTATTAAGTTTTACCCCTATAGTTTGTCAACTTGATTTCCAAGCAAATGATAATTATGGTATATGTTTTTATTTAATATTTGGTATGCAGCTGAATAATTATAAGATACCGGCCAAGTTTGGTTTATGTCAACATTGGTAAAATTTTACAGGAGTTATAGCCTCTTGTTTACTTATTTTTTGTAGAAAAAATGGTTTCTGATCAATAACTTAATAATAAAACACAGGTCTTATTCAATATTTGTCAATGTGGGTTAAATTTTACAAGACTTGTGGCCCCTTTTTTTAATTAACTTTCAGCAAAATAATTATATAATGGAAGCATTAGTGTCCAATGGACACATTTTTAGTTTTATAACTTAATTAAATACACTGTCTTAAGACCTGTCATTTCTGAGTTTGTGGGTATAAGAACAACTTGGTTTCAAACTTTATTTAACCCTTTACTCCATAGATACGCATTTTCCCGAACCAATCACAGAAAGCCTTTGAAAACAGTGCCCGACTGTTTTCCACTCTGTCAGTTAAAATAAACGAAATTCACCCATTGCTGATACGTGGTGAATTAATACTTTCAATTTGGAAGAGTCCAAGAAAATGCTTATGGAGCAAAGGGTTAAGAGAAACATTTGAGTGATCAAGATTTAAGTCAACTGACGTTGTTTAAATAATGGATAAATAAGTTAAACTTAAGAAAATGTTGAAGAAACAGAAGCAAAGAGGAATTTTTTTATCAAATATAAAGGAAATCTAGCATTCATTTCAGTGATTGTCCACCCTACATTCATATATTCTAATACATGGCCGATACCCTGAACACTTCCTTATTATCATCTTCATCATTAATAAAGACTAGGATTTCTGCTGTCATAGCTTTCATGAGTGGCATGAAACGGAGTCCAATGGTTGCCGTGTTACCTCCTTCAATATCCAGCATAGATTCCTTGAATTGTAACAGATCATCACGGTTTGAGTGTAACAGTAATGTCTTTTTGTGAGGGTAGGGGTTTGTGTATGTAATTTTCCTACTACATCCTTTCCCGCCTCCAACAGGTAAAACAAGTTCAAATGCTTATGGAGTAAAGGGTTAAGAAAGTTTGCTTGCAGGAGGGTGGAGATTTTATCATTCTGTGATCTTCTTCCGCCAATAAAACTGGACATCAGTTGCATATATATCACCTGGTATGTGTTGAACCATTCCATTGATTTAATCATAGGTTCACCACGGCCAAGTGCTTCCACCGCTAAGGTCATAGGTTGAAGTCCTGATTGCTCAAAAAACATTGTACTCATATTTATTTTGAGTTTTTTTTCATACCAATCAAACTGGATATGTCATAAAAAATTATATAGCCTGAAACATGTTAAAAGTGTCGTTAAACATCATTCAAAAAGATAAAATAAAAATAAAAATCACAGCAAAATGACTATTTCTAGGTTTGAAGGAATGTAACGCTGACCAAAAGGACAAGCACAAGGTAATGGAGATGCTGGCTAGAGTAGAAAACAATCCTGACCTTATAGACCCTGATGGCGACATCGGTGAACCCACTGATGACCTTCATGAGAGACTTGATGACCTTGACCTGGATAAGGACTCTGACAAGATTTGGGCAAGGTTGACAGATAAGGTATACATTATATTAAAACATAGAATATCATTATTACATTTAAGGTTAATTCAGTGAATCTAAAACCAAATGGTGAATGAATGTCCAATCGGAGTAGTGTGTATCATAATGATTGATTGATTGAATATTAGGGTCATTTTTATGCCACTGAGGACTAACAAACGATCAGTGAACCTAACCATTGTTTCCTGGGATCCTGAAAGGTTAACCAGTACTCAAGCACACCCCATCTCTGCAAGTAACTGATATCTTTCCCAGTTGAATCAGTGGTGAAAGACAAATAATAATGAGATGCACTGTCTGTGTCATATATCAACCAGCTTGGAGATTGTGGCCGGGAGGAGATTCAAACTCACGACCCCTGGATTAATAGTCGGACGGGCTAACTACTGTATAATAGTGAAACCTGAAGATGTATGAAAATGTGACCTGTTTCTAGTAGTACTGGTAAAACTTTTAATCTTCGCTTAACACATAGGTGTTTTTTACAGAACATGTCACTGGGGAGAGTTGATGGGGGCAGTATTTGATTTTTGTGCCTTCAGAGAAATTTTAAATTGATTTTCTTTTTTATTGGGGAAATACAATACATGAAAAACCGCAGCGTGGTCTAGTGGTAGAGTGTTTGCCTCACATGTGGAAGGTTTTGGGTTCAATCCCCGGTCATAATAAAGACTTGAAAAATGGTACTAGAAGCTTCCTCACTTGGCATTCAGCATTTAGAGGATAGTTCTAGGTCTTGTTGACCCAGTGTCAGTATAATGTGACCTGGTGGGGTATCGTACCAAGTGTCTGCGTTATGATACTCCAGTGTGGCAACACTTGAAATACTGTCTGAAGTAGACTGAAAAATTATTTCATTATACATCAGCAACAATACATGATTTTTAGCTTGAAGACGTTGCTGAATGAATAAAAGTGACTACAAGGTCCTGCAAAGTGACAAAAGTTACACTCAATAAAATGGAAGGCATTCATTTTAAATCAAGCTTTTATTATTTCAGGAGAAAAAAGAATTTGAAGCTATGGCAGGGGATGGTCGTCTTGGAAACCTGATGGAATTGTGGACACCCTGGTGGGCAGAATCATCCCCAATGGTTACAGACATGGACAGCCAATCAGAAGCCATTAATGCTAAACCTAAGATAAAAGCAGACATTCCAAGCATATCGAATATTTGTAAAACAAAACCTTCAGCAGACGTCAAGTATAACATGATTAATATTCTTTATGCATATGTGTTTGTTTGTCGTCTGCATAATGGTGAACATGTGACTTTGGCAGCAGAGAGCGCTCTGGATTTGATTAACCTTTCTGTGGTTTTAGGTCAAGGTCACAGCTGTGGGTCAACGGGGGAGGCCATTCAAGCATGCTTGAAAATATTACAATCTGGAGATTGTAAATTCGAGTCGACGCCAGAGTTTAATGTCTCTATTCTGAAAGATGTGCAACGGCTGATTTGTGGATCCAATAAGGACAATCCACTTAAGTTTGTGTTGACTGCAGTATCAGATGTCAATTGTATTTTAAAAAAGGCTCATAAAGTAGTCTCCAAAACCTTGAAGTCTGCTAAAACTGATGTCAAAAAGGAAAAACTTTCAAAAGGCAAATCGGAATTGTTCAAGAGTTTGAAAAAGTGTGATTTTATGCTAAGTTGGGTACAAACTTACGGAATGGCCCTTGTTGGACTGGTACCTGAGTTGGAGATAGAATATGCTCTTTTGTATGGTGAGCTTGAAGCTGTGAACCAGTCTAAAATGCAGCTGGAATCGGAGTGGGGTGGCAAAGTAAGGCCACAGAGGAAAAAACTTATACAAGAAATATGATTTAGATCTGGTTTCCGTTTGACTTATGCTTAATATAAGTTTACAAACTTCTTAGTGTAAAATTAGAAGTTGATTTTTATATGATCAAAACAACATAATTACAATTAATAAATTTGAATGGTAGAAAAGATTAATTAACATGATCATGAACAGAAAATATTCAGACATAATATTTCATTGTGATCGCCCATTATCGTTAAAGGTAGTTTATCAGGAAAAAACACTATAAATACTTTAAAATTAAAACTATTTCTAAAATAGACACATAGCATCTCATTATCATAAATAGATAAAAGCCGAATGGTTAGATATATCAAATTATCCAAAAACATTGCAAAAATTATATTTTAATAGAAGGGGTAAACTTAAAACGAAAACTCGTTCTAAAAGTCGACATCACTTGAAGAAGATTGCTATAGTTTTTGTCACATTTTTCTTACGGTATAGAATTTTATGAAACAGCTCTGTATTTAAGTTTAATGTATGTTCATGCAATATCAGAAATAAAAAACCCATGTTACCATACAGATTTGTTTGTATTACCATCTCATAAATATACCCGTCCTTGAAAGTTAGCAAAATAATGTTGATTTAACAAGCAATGCGAAACAGGTATAAATTTGTTTACATCTAGTATTTTCATCTAAATTTTCCATCACTGCATATTCAGGTTAAATTGCTATAAACAATTATTTGATACCAGTATATATATTTCATATATTGAACACAATATAAGAGACCAATTTTAGGCATATCCGTAAATGATTGTGCCATCCGAAATAGGGTCAGTTGTAGTATAGTAGTATGTAGTGACTGGCAGGTCTTG
This sequence comes from Panopea generosa, assembly GCA_029582155.1. Classification (NCBI taxonomy): domain Eukaryota; kingdom Metazoa; phylum Mollusca; class Bivalvia; order Adapedonta; family Hiatellidae; genus Panopea; species Panopea generosa. Next base: position 41,532,900 of record CM055910.1, on the reverse strand, counting down.
ACAAAATTGCTTTCCTTTGTGCGCGGAGTTGGTGTGCATGAAAATCTATAGTTATTGTCCTTAAGATAGTTTGAGGTATTTCTATTTGATTTTTGACATCTGACGTGAATGATCAAAAATCTGTACACTTGTACTATGAAGTCTTAGCTTTTTGTTTAAGCTTTGTCTTTGAGTTTGTTTGACAACACTTTGAGTCTATGTGAGATTTTGTGTCCATCCTGTAACTTTGTTATGCATAGATGGATTTTATAAATACTCGCTACAAATGATCAACATAATCATGACGATATGAAACGCATAACACCCAGACTCCCACTTCAAAGGTCAAGGTCACACTTTAACTTTGTTTGACAACACTTTCAATCTGTTTAAGATTTCATGTCTGGTCTGTAACTTTGTCACCTATGGATAATTTTTTTTTAAAAATTGGCTCAATTCATTCAACGTGATGATGACCTGTTGCGCATAAGACTCACACCTGTACCTCATAGGTCAAGGTCACACTTTGAGTTTAACAACACATTGAGTCTGTGTGAGATTTCCTGTTTGGTCCTTAACTTCGTCATACATGATGGATTTCAAAAACACTTGGCTCAGGTGATCAACATGACATGATGAAGTGTTGCATGTAAGACACGTAACCTTTCCTCAAAGGTCAAGGTCACACTTTCAGTTTGTTTGATATTTCGTGTCTGGTCTATAACTTTGTCTTTAACTTGGCTCATTTGATCAAGATGACATGACATGTCACACGTAAGGACCAGACCCAGACCCATATCACAGAGGTCAAGGTCACACATAAAGTTTGAGATTTCAAGTTTGGTCTGTAACTTAATCATACATGGATTGATTTCAAAAACACTTGGCTCGATTCATCAATTGATCATTCAACATGACATAACGACGTGTCGCATGTAAGACCCAGAACCTTACTTCATAGGTCAAGGTCACATTTTCAATTTGTTTGATGTTTCATGGATGTATTTTCAAATAGCTTGACACAAGTGATCAACATGTCATGAAGTGTCACCTGCATTTACCTGTAGAAATACCCAGACATTTACAACAGATGTCAAGGTCACACTTTAATGTAAAAAACACGAAATTGTGTGTCTAACGTCAGTCCATTACTATTGATGTTATTGGATACATTTAAATTGCTACCTATTATAAAATATATCATTATTTTCACAGACCATTTGGGGGGCATGTGACACTTGCCAGTGACATTTCTTGTTTTATATAGATCAGCAGTTTCTTGTTAACAGTGCCCACTATTCATTCATTTCACTAAAATATGATCACTAGTTTTTTTATGAACTTGATTTTAAATTAAAATTGACACATTTAAAAATAAACAATGTAGCCTGCGATTTGACGTCATATTTTATGTAAGTATTAAATGATGTTCTCTTGACGCGTCTGAAATCACAAACAAACGTTGAGTGTTTTTAAGTATTCCATTTTAATTAAAAATCAAATTTATGAACAAAAATAGCGTGAACATTCCATTTTTTATTTGGTCATATAATAGTGAAAATGAATGAAGTTTATAAATTTTAAAAACTTGTACTAGATTTTTTTTGTGCAACCGAGCATGAATATTTATACCCGCATTGAAATCAAACCCATCGTAATCATTAGATGGAAAGGTAACACGGTTTGTGTTTTATTTGCATAAAATTTATAGTCTTATCACAGGAAATAAAATATTAAAGCAATTTAAGAATAAGGATTGAGTATTTTATAAGGGAAAAACACCAAAAATCACCCAAAAAATACATACTACTAGGGGGTGCTATTAACAAGAAACTGCAGTACTATATCAAAATAAAACAAAGCTTAAATGAAAGTCGGGACTTCATAGTACAAGTGTACAGATTTTTTATAATCTAACTTATCACCATCATGGTAACTTCAGTTACATCAAGTCTACATCAATGACCTTGCCATACTCAGTGGACTTGGAAGAAATGCTTTAATAGCTCATTATCACTAATAGCTTAAACTGATTTATTTTACTTTGTTTGTGAAACAAGTTCTTACAACTTAGGCAAATCATACTCAAAGTTTTCCTGGTTAGAACCAGTGCTAAGCATATGTGGAAAAGTGTCTTGCTCAAGGACACCACACATAGCCTAGGCAGAGGATGAACCAATGACCCTCCAGCCATGGGTTCGGCACTCTACCACTGGACCATGCCTTCACTAATTGCTGGGAAGAATTGCTATAATAGCTCATTCTCATTCATTGCTGGAAAAAAATGCTGTAATAGCTCATTCTCACAAATTGCTGGGAAGAAATGCTTTACGTCTCACACCTCTATTTCATTTCCCATAGAGAGCTCCATTATAACATTTATGTCCAAAACAGTGAAAAATTAAATTCTGCAGCATGTGTCTGGGCTCAAATTCTTCACTGGTTCAAGATATGCAATTATAAAGGAAAAAAAGCATACCTTGACCAGGTTTTTTTTTTTTTTTAAATTCAATGCTTTTGTGAGACCTATCAATTTCCAGAGTAATAATATGTCAACTATTCGCCCTAGATGCGGTGTGAACCAACAATTCTGAAATGACACAGAATTGTCTAGAAAGCTGATATCAGCATCAAATTTTCAGTGGTGATTCCTAAAATACTGACCATTTAACTCATGATAGCAAAAAACAAACCAATGCAGTACAAAGCCCTGAAAAAAGAAGAAAAAGGGAACTAAAGTTTTATTTCTACCTCCTTCATCTGTACTCAAGGGAGATAATAGTGGTGAGACCTTTAATAGTTCATTCCCACTAATTGCCAGGAAAAAATGCTTTAGTAGTTCATTCCACTAATTGCCAGAAAGAAATGCTTAGTAGCTCATTCTCACTTATTGCTGGGAAGAAATGCTTTAATAGCTCATTCTCACTAATTGCTGGGAAGAAATGCTTAAGTAGCTCATTTCCACTAATTGCCAGATTGAAATGCTTTAGTAGCTCATTCTCACTAATTGCTTAGTAGAAATGCTTTAGAAGCTCATTCTCACTAATTGCCAGAAAGAAATGCTTTAGTAGTTCATTCCACTAATTGCCAGGAAGAAATGTTTAGTAGCTCATTCTTACTAATTGCCGGGAATAAATGCTTAAGTAGCTCATTCTCACTAATTGCTGGGAAGAAATATTTAATAGTTCATTGTCACTAATTGACGGGAAGAAATGCTTTAATAGCTCATTCTCACTAATTGCTTCTGTTATTGTAATAAAACTTTGAGAATATTTTAATACTATTTTATCTCAACCTACAAAAGCATCTTGTGTATGTCATCATAATAGTTCAATGAAGTATAATTTATGTTATTTTCTTAAACTACGGTTTACAAATAAAAAACAAAAAACATAGTTTTTCAATTTATTTTATTTTGTATTACTTAAAACTGTTGAGTGTGCTCCCTTTTTTCACTGAAAAATGGTCAATATCTTCTTGTGTATTTACTTTAGCCACTTTAATTGTTATTGCAATTAATAAAAAAATACATATTATTTTAAAATGCGATTGATAGACAAGGTATCTTCACTTTGCTGCCATTAGAATAGGGCTAAGTATTCTGTAATTTTGTAATTTGTGACCCTATATAAGGTATTCTAATGCACTGATAAGTTTTATCATTAAAGGCTCATTAAACTTCTGAAACAGTCGTTTTTAGTTATAATTGAAGTCAGTTTTACTCTTTCAGATGATCGAATACATGTTTATCTGATCACTGAGAAACTTTGCAAATGAAAAAATAAATATAAAGAACATTATTTGTACATAATTAAGAATGGGTTTTGTTTACAAATTAATGTCTCTTTCCGACAAACACCTTCGGCAGAAAATGGGGAGTTACGAAGCTTGCTCGGAAACGTGTCGGTCGGTAATATATATGATCAATTCACTTCAGAAAGAAACATAGTATAGGGAACAGTAGATGTGGTTAAAATTTAAATAACCGCTTGCAGTTAGATAGTTTTTAAGAACATCCCCTTTATTCCCCTTAGTGTATTAATGAACTGGAACTCAGCTCATTTATTGCACGTTTACAAGCGGCAAATCGTTCACTGTGACATAATATTAAAAACAAAATTACTTTTTTAATAACTTTACTATGCAAACCGACCTTGGTAGCCTCTAAGTATTGACTACGATAAAGTGATTTGTGACATAATTGCATGTGCGATAGTATCACGCTTATATGCAAGGAAGGATCCTGAGCAAGAGTTACTGAGACCAAACTAGTATTCTGTATTCATTGTTTTTCAGTACGTATAAGTAATATCGTACTATGTTTGATACAGTCTTATTGCAGACATCAATGCATTTAAAGATACATAATATAGTGAAGCCATAACTTTTCTAATCTTGTTAACGAACCCCTTATCTAACAATCTTAATCCACACACTACCATTGCAGTATTCATTTGTGTACTTCCAAACACTGGCGGAGGGACAGTCAGAAAGCAACCAAGTCATAACGGAATCACGAAAAATGTGAACAAAAGTTAAAAGATTGGTTTGCTCGACTAAGAAATACATATTTCGACCAAAGTTAATAATTTTTTTTTTTTTTTTTAAAACAGTCACAAGTGGGTCTACAGGAATGGTTTTAGCAATATGATAAACACGTTTAATTACAATCATTTTTGTTATTATCAAAAAGTGTACATTTCGGAAGTTTAATGAGGCTTTAAAGTTCTCTTGCTAAACCAAGTTATAAAAAGTGTTCAAATTGAACTTATCATTTTTCTGAATGAGATATAACAGCAATTAAAACAAAGTATTTCCTGGTAAAAATCTAACTAAATATTCAAACTGTTAAAAATATTTAATACAGCTTTATATTTAATTTGATTGGTTGATTCCTCCGTGTATGCTGTATTTATGGCGGAGATTCCTTCCATGGAGTCAGGTCCATTTGCTCAATTTCAGAACAATTAACCAACCCGGTATTTGGTCCGCTGTAAAGAGATAAATTTTCCAATTAAGCAAGAAACATTATATATTCAACTCTGTATATATTTCTATATATTTGTTTACTGTCTTATGTTTGAGGCCAATATTTGCTCTCATATACTCTTACTTTATTTCCACTTGTTCATGTATAACAGAATAAATGCAAAATAGATTCAGCATATGGGATTGAAACATTACACAATTACTAGCAGAAGGAGGGAATATACTGTACATATTAGCCATATATAAACACTGTCCTGATAATTTACATACTAGCTATGACAAAAACACGGTCCAGAAGAAATACAGAACATAATTTACATACTAGCTATGACAAAAACACGGTCCAGAAGAAATACAGAACATAATTTACATACTAGCTATGACAAAAACACGGTCCAGAAGAAATACAGAACATAATTTACATACTAGCTATGAAGAATCGTGGTACTGAAAAATACAGAACATAATTTACATACTAGCTATGAAGAATCGTGGTACTGAAAAATACAGAACATAATTAACATACTAGCTATATGAAGAAACATGGTCTGGAAGGAAAAAAAAATACGAAAAACATAATTTACATACTAGCTATATGAAGAAACATGGTCTGGAAGTGAAAAAAAATACGAAAAACATAATTTACATACTAGATATATGAAGAAAAAATTGGTCTGGAAGGAAAAAAAATACGGAAAACATAAATTACATACTAGCTTTATGAAGAAACATGGTCTGGAAGGAAAAAAAAAATACGAAAAACATAATTTACATACTAGCTATATGAAAAAACACGGTCTGGAAGGGAAAAAAAACATTTACATACTAGCTATATGAAGAAACACAGTCTGGAAGGGAAAAAAATATGAAAAATATAATTTACATACTAGCTTTACGAAGAAACACGGTCTGGAAGGGAAAAAAAATATGAAAAACATAATTTACATACTAGCTATATGAAGAAACACGGTCTGGAAGGGAAAAAAAATACGAAAAACATAAGTTACATACTAGCTATATGAAGAAACACGGTCTGGAAGGGGAAAAAAATACGAAAAACATAGTTTACATACTAGCTATGAAGAAACACTGTCTGGATGGAAAAAAAAATACGAAAAACATAATTTACATACTAGCTATGAAGAAACACGGTCTGGAAGGGAAAAAAAATACGAAAAACATAATTTACATACTAGCTATGGAAAAACATGGTCTGGAAGGAAAAAAAATAATATGAAAAACATAATTTACATACTAGCTATGAAGAAACACGGTCTGGAAGGAAATAAGAAATACGAAAAACATAAATATAATTTACATACTAGCTATATGAAGAAACAACAGTCTGGAAGGGGGAAAAAAAGCCATGAAGAAACACAGTCTGGAAGAAAATAAGAAATATGGAAATATAATTTACAAACTATCTATGAAGAAACACGGCCTGGAAGGAAACAAGAAATACGGAAAACATAATTTACATACTAGCTATGAAGAAACACGGTCTGGAAGGAAACAAGAAATACGGAAAACATAATTTACATACTAGCTATGAAGAAACACGGTCTGGAAGGAAACAAGAAATACAGAAAACATAATTTACATATTAGCCATGAAGAAACAAGGTCTGGAAGGAAACAAGAAATACAGAAAACATAATTTACATACTAGCTATGAAGAAACACGGTCTGGAAGGAAACAAGAAATACAGAAAACATAATTTACATACTAGCCATGAAGAAACAAGGTCTGGAAGGAAACAAAAAATATGGAAATATAATTTACAAACTAGCTACGAAGAAACATGGTCTTAAAGAAAACAAAAATATGGAAAACATAATTCACATACTAGCTTTGAAGAAACACCGTCTGGAAGGAAAGAATCAATATGGAAAACATAATTTACATACTAGCTATGAAGAAATATGATCCGAAAGAAACAAGAAAAATGTATTATAACTCACATACTAGCTATGAAGAAACATGGACAATAAGGGAACATAAGGGATATAACTTGCATACTAGCTTTGAAGAAACATGGTCCATAATGGAACATAATGAATATAACTTACATACTAGCTATGAAGAAACACGGTCCAAATATGAATAAAATATGGTCCACTAGGGAACAAAATGAATATAACAGACATAATAACTATGAAGAAATAATGTCCATAAGGGAACATAAGAAATATAACTTAGATACTAGCTATGAAGAAACACTACCCATAAGGGAACATTATGAATATAACTTACATATTAGCTATGAAGAAACACTGTCCATAACAGAACATAAGGAAAATATCTAGGTATGAAAAAATACTGTCCATAAGGGAAAATAAGGAATAAAACTTACATACTAGCTATGAAGAAATACGATCCATAAGGGAACATAATGAATATAACTTACATACTAACTATGAAGAGACACGGTCATAAGCGAACATAAGGAATAAAACTTGCATACTAGCTCTGAAAAAGTATGTCCCATAAGAGAACATAAGGAATAAAACTTACATACTAGCTATGAAGAAAAATGGTCCATAAGGAAACATAAGGAATAAAACTTACATACTAGCTATGAAGAAAAATGGTCAATAAGGAAACATAAGGAATAAAACTTGCACACTAGCTATGAAGAAACATGGTCCATAAGGGAACATAAGGAATATAATTTGCATACTAGCTGTGAAAAATAACGGGCCATAAGGGAACATAAAGAATTTAACTTGCATACTGGCTATGAAGAAACATGGTCCATAAGGGAACATAAGGAATATAACTTACATACTAGCTCTGAAAAATAACGGTCCATAAGGGAACATAAAGAATTTAACTTGCATACTAGCTATGAAAAAATACATTTGATAAGGGAACAAAACGAATATACATTGTAACTTGCTAACTAGTGCAGAAAAATTACGGTCCATAAGGGAACATAATGATATAACTTGCATGAAGAAATATGGTCCATACAGGAACTTGAGGAATATAACTTGCATACTAGCTATGAAGAAATACTATCCATAAGAGAACATTATGAATATAACTTACATACTAGCTATGAAGAAATATGGTCAATTAGGGAACATAATGAATACAACTTACATACTTGCTATGATGAAACACGGTCCATAAGGAAACAAGGAATATAACTTGCATACTAGCTCTGAAAAATTATGGTCCATAAGGAAACAAGGAATATAACTTGCATACTAGTTATGAAGAAATACGGTCCATAAGGGAACATAAGGAATATAACTTGCATACTAGCTATGAAGAAATATGGTCCATAAGGAACCATAAGGAATATAACTTATGTACTAGCTATGAAGAAATATGGTCCATAAGGGAACATAAGAAATATAACTTACGTACTAGCTATGAAGAAATATGGTCAATAAAGGAACTTAAGGAATATAACTTACATACTAGCTATGAAGAAATATGGTTCATAAGGGAACATTATGAATATAACTTACATACTAGCTATGAAGAAATATGGTCCTTAAGGGAATATGATGAATTTAACTGACATACTAGCTATGAATAAACATGGCTCGTAAGGGAACTGAAGGAATATAACTTGCATACTAGCTATGAAGAAACATGGTCTATAAAGCAACATAATGAATATAACTTACATACTAGCTATGAAGAAATATAGTCCATAGGGGAAAATAAGGAATATAATTCCGTACTAGCTATGAAGAAATACGGTCCATAAGGGAACTTATGGAATATAACTTACATACTTACTATGAATAAATATGATCCATAAGGGAACATAATGAATATAACTTACATACTAGCTATGAAGAAATATGGTCCATAAGGGAATATGATGAATTCAAATGACATACTAGCTATGAATAAACACAGTCCATAAGGCAATATAATGAATATAACTTACATACTAGCTATGAAGGAATATAAAAAGTGTATGTCCGAAAAGAAACAAGCAATGTGGAATATTGTATGATTTCTATCCATAACAATACAAGATGGAAAATTAGATATTAATTATAAATATTATATATCAATAAGATTTGCTAGCAAGGAAGAAAAAAAAAAGAAATATAACAAACAGGTGTGGGCCTGATATATTAGCAAAAGTGTGTTAAAATGAAATTAACTCACCTGTAATACACATCATTTTTGTTAATCATTAAGAAATAAGGAAATATACTTAAATGTAATACATAAACTGCTTGTTAATCATGAGGAAATAATAAAATGTACTTACTTGTAATACATATCCTCTTATAAATCATTAAGAAATAGGGAAATGTACCTACCTGTAATACATATCCTATTGTAAATCATTAAAAAAAGGGACATATACTTACCTGTAATACATATAATGCTTGTAAATCATTAAGAAATAGGGAAATGTACTTACCTGTAATACATATCCTCTTGTATATCATTAAGAAATATGGACATTTACTCACCTGTAATAATCATCCTTTTTGTTAATCATTAATAAATGGGGAAATATACATACCTGGAATACATGTCCTCTAGTTAATCATTAAGAAATAGGGAAATGTACATACCTGTAATACACATCCTCTTGTAAATCATTAAGAAAGAGGGCAATTTACTCACCTGTAATAATCATCCTTTTTGTTAATTATTAATAAATGGGGAAATATACATACCTGGAATACATGTCCTCTAGTTAATCATTAAGAAATAGGGAAATATACTTTCTTGTAATACACATCCTCTTAGACAGCATTAAGAAAGAGGGAAATGTACTCTCCTGTAATACACATCCTTTTGTTATCATAAAGAAATAGGGAAATGTACATACCTGTAATACACATTCTTTTTATTAATCATTAAGAAATGGGGAAATATATTTACCTGTAATACATGCCCTCTAGTTAATCATTAAGAAATGGGGAAATATACTTACCTGTAATACATGTCCTCTAGTTAATCATTAAGAAATAGGGAAATATACTTACCTGTAATACACATTCTGCTTGTTAATCATTAAGTAATAGGGAAATGTGCTCAACTGTAATACATATTCTGCTTGTTAATCATTAAAAAATATTCTGCTTGTTAATCATTAAAAAATAGGGAAATGTGCTCAACTGTAATACATATTCTACTTGTTAATCATTAAGAAATAGGAAAATGTACTTACCTGTTAGGTAAAAAGAATACATTCTTCTGAATTCTCTTCGAATCCGAGTTTGCACAAAATATAGCTGACATGCGAATTTTCTTGATTTCCTTCAGCTGGTCTAGTAAAAATAAAACACTGATAGTTATATTCTCATATTTTGATAAATTGATTGGCACCGTGTCGTGTTGGGTGCCATTGAGGCTTTCCGTCAATCAATCAGTCTTGCTTTCAAAATTTCAAAAAGTCTTTCTTTACCGTAAAAATCAATATTTATCTATATAATGTGCTATTATCACGCGTTTAATACTTTAAACACCGAAAACATCATGGCTGCGCCCACTTGAAACCATTCTGATCAACGCGGCCTTTATGCTACGCAATAGACATCTAACATAATAAGGCGCCATTTTGGAACTGCTTTCAGTCACATGATAAAATAAAATGGCGGCCCCCTATGCCGCCTTTGTAGAAGTTGTGCCAGAGACTTTTATATTCTGTCTGGGAGGAAGAATTTTCCCTTTAAACATGACCCATGTCGAGTGTATAAATAAAAAAATCGATATCGCCATATATTCAACTTAATGACGGATACACAATTTGTTACTTTCACGCGATTGAACAAAGACTTGTAACACAGGCAATTAGCGTTGGTGTATTCTAGAGCTATACACAAGGTGTATTATACGGAGAATACGGAACTACCCGAGGTTTCACGATTGATGTGAAATTTTCAGAAATTTTAGAAATCGGGGACGATACCGGGACATTTTTTATTTATACGACATAGGACGGTTACTATGACCGATTGCAGATGTTCCGGTTTAAAGCAACACATCCACGTTTGTACTTTTAAAAAAAAAAATTTAATTGAGTTATGAGCACATTTCCCATACAAACATATGATCAATTAGCTGTATATGAGCATATAAACACAATCCCGAACAAAATGATGCCCAAATTATAATGCGTGACTAACACTTTATAAACTGACAAGCGTGTAACTCACCCGAGTAAAAAAAAATTGTCAAAATGACTTTCAAGGCAGGTAAAGTACACTACGCACTAAAACGTGAAGTTTTTTTAATACGACTCGCATAATTCAATTTGAAGCCAAGTTGGAATCCTCGGCAATTTAAAAATAATTTATAAAGCGTTTGTCACGCTTTATAATTTGGACATCTTTTTTTATAATTCTAAAGCGTTCTGGATAGTGTTTGTTAGCACATATACAGCTCACTGACCATATATTTATGTATGGGAAATGTGCTCACAACTCAATTGAAAAACTTTTTAAAAAAGTTTAAACGTGGATGTGTTGCTTTAAAACTCGATTTTAATTTTACTGAAGACATCTTGTAAAAATGTATCTATCGACACCATGTTGTAAATTTCTATGACCTGCGAATGTAACGATTAATCTGATTGGTTGAATTGTTGTGAATATTAATTAAATGAAAGGTCAATCTGAGGTGGCCTCTTATGCTTGGTCGTCAGTTCTTCTGTGCGTGGAGTATTGAAGCTGAAGGTGATCTGATTTTAATGAGATTGTTTCAACTTTTCACTATCGTAGTTTTGTTGTTTTGACTTTTCTTAATTTAATAAATATGCTGCGATGGCCCCAACGGGACACCGTAAATTGGAACTATTAAAGACATGTTATATAAAACATAAACAATAAGTTGAGTTGGCTGAAGAAACCGTAATGATGTTATACTGTATATTTTAAATATTTTATATATAAATCTTTTTTTTGTCGTTGTTGAACGTGTCGCAGGATTTATTTATTATAAATAAACTTTGTGGTTTCGTGTGTAGATACTTTTAGTTTTACATATAGTTGTACAAAGGGCCGCCTATAACAAACATTATTGATTCTGTAAGTTACAATTATTGGCCCTTTATAATTATACACATACAATATAAGAATTAATCGACATACTAGCCATGTCAAATAATATATCATACAGTAAACACTTGTTAAAATTACATATCCACTATGTTTTATTGAAATGTGCGAACAAACTTATAGTTATACAATATTCCCATAATATCTTAAGCTAACTGAAACAATTTGTTGTTTTATTGAAACTAAATTAGACATACCACTATAAATTTCACATTCACCACGTTAGTGTATGACTCGTTTTATTTGTAAGTAATAAACACAGAGAGAAAAGGGAATATATTTAATATATTATTAACCCTGTGACAAACATGTTAATAAAGCTTCGCTATTACCTTCGGTAAATCCGATCGCGGGTAAATCAGGGTCTTTTCGCTCAAACCAAAATCTGTCTCCGTTTCTAAAGTTCTTGAACTGTTTGACGAGAAGGCATTTTATTAATGGTCCGACTATGGCACCATCAACAATTTTCTCAGATATTGCACCGCTAAATAAATCTATATCATCGGTACACCTGGAAGAAAAAACAACACTTTGACGTGATTGTGATTCTTATTTACATGTTACACTGGTGGGTCTATTGTTGGTGGACAAGAAGGGCCCCTATAGACACGCGCACACACACGTGCACGCACGCACGCACACACGCACACACACACACAACATAATGACGTTCTGCTCGCATTCAGAGCAATGGGTTCTATCCAAGGCAGGATCCAGTGGTCTCTCAAATCCGACAACCAAATCTGATCATTTTAGATAAAACAAGGGCCATAACTCAGACATACGTTATACGATATGTTCAAATCAATATCTTTTTCGAATACATTTTGGTTGTAAGTTATACTAGTATCATGATCCATGGACAAACAATAAATATTGGTGATGCCGTGCACACAGGGTACAAAATAAAGATAATACAAGGGACATTACTAAGATGTTAATCGTTCGATTAGGCCAACTCAACACTGCGTGTAAGCTCCGATTGCTATATAACTACTGTGTAAGTTTGATCAAAACCTGTTGATAAATATGGGTTATAAAGTTCACTATTAATTTGTCCATGGTTGTGTTGTTTAACTGCTGTGTGTAAATTTTATTATGATTTAAGAAATATAATAACTTCAATTCAATAATGAATCTTAAATTTTTCGAACTATAAATGTTTGCATCGAACACTACGAACAAATAAATACTTTAAAATATATTAATTTGTTTAAAGTTCGAATTAAAAAAAAATCTGATTGATTTTATTCTTTAGATTTTGCTGAATACTAAGAATTAAACACCGAATTGTACACCTACCAGAATGTCAGGATGTGTCAAAATACTGATAAATACTATCCTTCGCTACTAAGTTGTGATATGATTCTTGCACTTTAACCAAAGTCCTATGTAATCTGGTTTGAAATATTTTATGTAAGTTTTTGAATAATACGATAGAAGTTGCTGAAACTCTGCAGTTCTGCAGGTATCAAGGTTCTAGGTTTATTCTGCATATTGTTATATTATGGTAGTTAAAAATTGTATGTACATGTTATGACAGGTTAATAAGATAGGATGACATGTTATTGGAGATAAATAATAGCCTAGGGTTATCTTGATGTATAGGTGACAGGAAGTTTATGGGCGGGATTTTAAAGTCCGTAATTAGAATACTGACCAATAGAAAAGAAGAAATGAATTGACCAATGATATAATAGTTTTTTATTCATTCAGGGACTGGTATTAGTAGATATAAGTCCTTCAGTCAGAATGTAGACACGGACGGGGAAACATGCCAGTTAGACTAGGGTTAGTTTAAACAAGCGATATGTTAGCTTGTGATTTTGAACTTATGCGTACTTTATAATTATGTGAATACAATTTACTTGTTGTACAAAGAACGTTGTTGAGTCGATTATGCCACATGGGTATAATAAATGGTGCCGCTATTCCAGGACTGTAGTTTGGATTAACACTACGCAGAGTAAAGACCACGTATACGACATGGAGACAAAGAAAAAGCCTATGGTTGAGTTTATGTGATTTATTTTCTTACAAGTACGAAAATAACAGACAAAAATGTTGCTGCTGTATTTAAAAACTTAGCAGATAAATTAGCACATATAAATAATCATATTGGGGTTCATGGAATTAGAAAATTCATAAAAAAAAATTGATGGAGATTCGAAACAATTTAAAACTTGAGTAAAAAATATTAAAAATATATGCAATTTTTCAAAAACAGATGAAAGTCAAATCAAACTAATAGCATTACAAACCAGTAGTAGGGTAGTAAGCGATTTCATTCAAAGATGGATAATTAATAATCCTAGTAAAACTTGGTCACAACTGAAAAATGGACTTGCAACGCAATACGCTGAGGTTATAGACTCTCATCATTCGTTAATGTTACTCAGTACAATTTTACAAAAATCAAATGAAAATGTTCAAAATTATGCAGAAAGATTGCTAGATTTGGGTCAAGATACATTCAAAGAATATCAGGGAGATTTACAATTTATTGAAAATGTTGGTTGGAAATTTCATAAATGGGTTGGTGTATGATTATATGAAAATGAGAGAAAATCACATAACTTTCCGAGCAGCAGTCAATTCGGCAATGTTAGAACAAATCTTTAAAAAAAATAGAATTAAGAACAGGACAAAATGAAATAATTTTCAAAAGAGACATCAGAAAATCTCTCAAAATGGCAATGAAAACCAAGTTATCAGTAAAAGAACCACAGGTTACAAACAAAAAGTAAAGATCAAGTCAAAATTCAGGAAATGATTTAATAGACATCTGATAAACTCTCAAACTGACATGAAAAATCAGGTTATCAGTAAAAAATCAAAAGGTTACAAAGGAAGTAATGCTCAAGGCAAAGTTATATGTTGGAAATGTAGGAAGAAGGGTCATTGTAAGCGACAATGCAGATCAAAATCTGGGGTAAATCAAAATAAAACAAATCCTCAGGGAAACTAGTATTCTCTTCATATTACCAAGCCGATATAAAGAGAGATAAAATTTCTACATATAATATTGCAATTGCGGGTAGCCCACGTTCATGTATTTTGAAAACTAATGGAAAAAGAATAAGATCTTTAGTGGATTCTGGAGCAGAAATTTCATTACTACATAGACGTCTTTATCAATCTTCGCGCAATGTACCGAAACTAAGCCAGACATCAATCGCATTACAATCTGTAAATGGAGGAAAATTAGCTGTCGATGGTTATTTTTAGTTAGAATTTGAATAAGAAGGTAAAAACATTTGTCATACTTTTTATGTGGTACCAAACATGAATCGAAAAATGATATTAGGTAGAGATTTTTTGACTGAGAAAAAGGTTAGAGTTTATTTTTATCTAAATTTGTTAAGAATTGAAGGAATGTACGTAAACATGGAAGAGGATCTACATATCTCTTTTATAGTCAGACTTAAATTTACCACCATTTCAAAACCACAAACAATAAATGTTGTAAATCGAAAATTAAAATGTAATCCAGATTTGCCAACGCGTTGTGATTATATAATAATACCGTTAGAAACAGGATTTGTAAGTTCAGAACCAGGTTAAGTAACTTCAATTAAATCATGATCATACATTTCCTGTAATGTTTATTAATAATTCACAAAATACTCTTAGGCTAAGAAAGGGTTGTGTGATTGCAAAAGTTGAAAAACTAAAAGATGCTAAATTTACCTCAGTAAATGAAATAACATGTCAGTCAGAGGTGATAACTGAAAAGTGTAATCGTAAGAATATTACGGTACCTAGCGAACATTTAGACGACATTAATAGTTTTTTTACAGGAACATTTAGATGTATTTGCTAAAACAGATTTAGATTTAGGTAGAGCCATTGACGCAAAAATGACATTAGATACAGGAAATAATCCCCCGATTAAATCAAGACCTTACTGCACCAAGATAAACAATAGGAAACATATACAACTCGTTATTTCGAATTCCGTGGGACCGTAAAAATAATTCGAAATATCCGAAGTTCGATTAATCAGGAGTGTAGTTTGTTCAACTTTTTACCGTTACCCCACCCACTTCATAAATCGTTGAAAATATACATGTTGTACATATAAATACCTCTATTTGTTTTTGATTTTTCTATATAACACGTTGCCGTTATATTTACACATGATATAAACTTTGTTACTGTGGATTTATCTTAAATCGTGGTAAATTTTACTGTTTACATGCGTTATTTTCTTCTACGCAAACGTATGTTGTGCGTTGTTATCCGTGTGTAGGCTTATTGTCTATTTGCACAGTGCGTGAACATTGTATTTTTTTGAGTGTGATATACTAGATAAACAAAATATACTTTTAATTTTTATACTTTTAATTTACATGAATATCAAAAAGATAGAACAGGCAACTGAAATATAAACACAGCTTATATACAATCAATGGTTACAACAATTTTACGAAAAAAAATAAGACGAAAAATAGCACACGTGTTCAAAACGTCTTCTAACACTTCGGCGTTGTTTGTCTAATTAGCGTGTGTATCGCTCGTGTTTGTATCATAACAATTTGATGACACAATTAACTTACCTGCCAGTACAGACACATGAAGCGATAAATTACAGGTATGGGATCAACAATTATCACCTTCGACAGTTAGCCTTTCATCTTCACGCGGCGATAAAAAATAGAAATAACGAGTGAGAAATCAATAGATTTTAGGATGAAGGGACCGAAAAACAGATTCGAAATAGTGAATAATTGGAATTACTGGAATTTGATATATCAGGAGTTAATTAATATAGAAATAGAAGGGGAAAAAACGGGACCGAACTTCAAATTTGAGATAACCGGAAATTCGAAATATCAGAGTTCGAGTTGGGGAGTATCAACTATAGATAAAGCAATAAGTGAGATGATTGAAGCTAAAGTTATACAAAGATCAAACTCAGCTTGGAGGTCTCCGATTGTTCTAGTATATAAGAAATATGGTACGAAACTATTATGTGTTGATTATAGAAAGATTAAACAAATATTAAAACCTATAGCAATCCAATCCCGTTAATAGATGATAAGTTGTCGTTGTTATGGAACGCAAAATGCTTTACTACGTTATATTTAAAGAGCGGCTATTGGCAGATTCCTGCAGATTTAAAAGATCGACATAAGATGGCGTTTGTATGTCATAAAGTCTTGTGTGAATTTAATGTCGCTCCGTTTGGATTACATTCAAGTCCGTTTGAGTTTATGGAGTAAATGAATAAGGTATTACAGGGATGTGAATGTTTTGCTTTTGCGTACCTAGATGACATAATCATATGTAGCCCCAATCTAGAAACGCATTATGATCATATCAAGAAGGTTTTCACCAAACTACGAAAACATGATTTGAAACTCAAAATCAGTAAATGCAATTTTTTACAAGCTGAAGTAAATTATCTAGGTTTTCTAATCAGTGAAAATGGTATTCACCCAGATAGAGGGAAGGCCAAAGCAATAAAAACACTCAAAGTGCCTAAGTCTATTAGTGAAGTAAGATCCTTTATTGGAATGGCAGGTTATTATCGACGGTATATTCAAGGAATTTTAAAAATAGCAAATCCGCTAATAGAATTGACAAAGAGGTTTGCAAGATTTAAGTGGGATCAAAACTGTCAAAATGCTGTTGAAATAATAAAAGAACGCCTTGGTTCATTTCCACTACTTGCATATCCAAATCCAGCAAATATATATGTTTTACATACTGACGCCAGTAATTATGCGATTGGAAGTGTTTTATACCAACCAGTAGATTTTGGATTTAGATAGTAGTAATCTGTTGCCGATATATTACTTATCACACAAATTAAGTAAGACACAACAAAAATGGCCGACGATAGTTAGAGAATGTTTTACAATTTACATTTCACTGTCAAAGTTAAATCATTATCTTTATGGGGCTACTTTCACAATATTTTGCGATCATCAGCGTTGAAATATGTTTTAGGATCACCAAATCAAAATAAATAAATACAGCTTTGGTCATTAGCAATAACAGCATATAACGCGAAGATTGAATTTATCGAAGATCGTAAAAATGTTTCAGCAGATTTATTGTCTAGAATACCATAATCAAACGCGTAAGCAGTAGGTTCTAGTGAGGAAATAACATTACAAGATGTAAATGACAGGAGTCTTCAGATTAACATAGTAACTACAAAGCAATTGTTAGAACAACGACGAAAAGCATTTAATTTCGTACATCAAGAATTAGACAAAATAGAGAAAACGCAACCAAAATATAACAATGAAATCAATGAAATAAGGTCAGAAGTTTGACTTAAAAAATGGAGACGCGGTATTTTATAAAAACCACAAAAAGAGTTCAAAGTTAGATAAAAACTGGAATGCATTTTACAGAATCACTGGAGAAAGATCTCCTGTTACTTTCATAATGCGTAATCAATTAACTGGGTCAACTACAAAAGCACATGCGTTACAGTTAATTAAAGAAAATGTTGACGAAAAATGTCATTCCAGAGGCTCAAACAAGTCACCGCCAGTCCGAAATCTCAAAGAACAACACCAAAACAACGTGATTTAAATATGAACGCTACACAGAAAGAGACAGACGAGTAGTTTGCAGTTACTATGAACAATAATTAGATTATCAGTTATACTATAAAGAACATTAATGATTTTGTGTCCACATTTTATTTTACTTATATTTGCATTTTGTAGTGACGGGTTGTTATACTGTTGTTTGATTTCATGATTATTATTGTTATTGTTTGGTAGGAAAGTATTGCTTAAGTAGAGTGTATGTTACAAGAATTTAACTTTCCCGTTTTCAAGTTGATATTAAAGTAGAGTACGAAAAAGAAATTTAGAAATATTCATCTATTAAGTATTTTCTTATTTGATATGGGCGTATAGTATTTATATAATAAATATAAGTTTTGATAGAACAAGGTAGAAAATTATAATAAAGGAAACAAAAATAGTATGAAATAAAAATTGGCATACGTATAAAAAACATTATACATATTGATAAATGTATAAACAAATGTTAGAATATTATTTTAAAAAAATGTTAATGATATAAATTGTCACAAGTTTGGAAACTTATCAAAATGATTTAAAGTTAAAACAATTTACAATCAGAAACTATTGCAAAATCTTACTTGAGTGTATATGTATCTGTCTTAAACAACTGAGTGTTTATGATAAGGTTACAGAATTTGGGAAATATATATACTAGATAGCAGGAAATAATTATGTCATATCTTGATTGAAACCAAACCAGAAAATACTAGAGTAATTAGAGACCTATCAGTGATTAGCATATTCGCTTTATGAGGCATAATTGATGTTTGACACCTCAGAGAGAGTAATTATTGCTTAATTAGTGCCAGTTACCGTATTCAGGCCTGTGGCAGAACTGATAAAAGTGTAATAAAAAATAATCTGATTACAATAGAGAAAAAATATATTAGTAAATATATATTTTATCTTAAACATGGGAGGAATGTTATATTATGGTAGATAAGAATTGTATGTATATATTATGACAGGTTAATAGGATAGGATGACATGTTTTTGGAGATAAATAATAGCCTAAGGTTATCTTGATGTATAGGTAACAGGAAGTTTATGGGCGGAATTTTTAAAGTCCGTAATTAGAATGCTGACAAATAGAAAAGAAAAAATGAATTGACCAATGATAGAATAGTTGTTTATTCATTCAGGGACTGGTTTTAGTAGCGATAAGTCCTTCAGCCAGAATGTAGACACGGACAGGGAAACATGTCAGTTAGACTAGGGTTAGTTTAAACGAGCGATATGTTAGCTTGTGATTTTGAACTTATGCGAACTTTAAAATTATGTGAATAAAATTTACTTATTATACAAAGAAAGTTGTTGAGTCGATTATGCCACAATATTCATTTGTCGGTGTATATTTTTTAATATGTATGTTAATTTGTTGTTTTTGTACATGTAGAGTGAACCTGGAATCTTTCTTCCTATAATCTATGTGTTGGTATGCCGTAAAACCCTATTTATTCATTCATTTATGTAATTTGGTTTGAAATATTTTCAAAATGGTTCATAGCGGCTGTGTTTTCTTGCTGAAGATGTGTAAAGCAAAACATGGCATAGCGCATACTGCAATAAGACATCACTGGTGTTAAAAGGGTACGTTTTAACAAATGAATGTATTTATGAGCAATTGAGGACTTTTTTTTAAAAAAAATCTTAGGGTGTCATTGCACTTTTCTTAAAAAACCAAGCTTGTCAACCACCTATTGTTGTAATTTTTTGGTACGGATATATTCTTGCTATAAAAAATTACTTCAAGTTAAAAAAGATTATATTTGGTTTTATTTTAACCATGGAAACCCTAGACCTTATTTCATATGGAACAAAACAATATCAACTGTGTGGTGAGACCTGAAACTGACCTATAAACCTTTCGTAGTTTTGCTGCGGTTATACGATCGTGGTCAACAAGGCCGGAAGGTCCAGTCCCAAAATGTTCTGCCCTAGGTAGCCCACAGAATTCTCGAAATTTGTTGTAACTGGGGATACCATGATCTCTACCCCTGTAATAAAGACATTGAATAATGGCATTAAATATAAATTTGTTGTAACTATGGATACCATGATCTCTACCCCTGTAATAAAGACATTGAATAATGGCATTAAATATAAATTTGTTGTAACTAGAGATACCATGATCTCTATCCCTGTAATAAAGACGTTGAATAATGGCATTAAATATAAATTTGTTGTAACTAAGGATACCATGATCTCTTCCCCTGTAATAAAGACATTGAATAATGGCATTAAATATAAATTTGTTGTAACTGGGGATACCATGATCTCTACCCCTGTAATAAAGACATTGAATTATGGCATTAAATATAAATTTCAATTATGGCTATAACTCATATTTTACACGTATAAATATATCACAGCGGTGGTGTAGATTTAGAATGTTCGCCTAGCATGTTAAAGGTTGTGGGTTTGATCCCCTGCCGGGTAATACCAAAGGCTTGATAAATGGTGCTAGAAGTTTCCTCGCTTGGCGCTCAGCATTTAGGTAGTTCTAGATCTGGTCGGCCCGGCGTCAGTATACTGTGACTGAATGGAGTATCATACCACGTGACTGCGGCACGGTTGAAGCCACATATGTATAAAAAAAATTCTTTGTATAAACTTCTTTTAAAATATTTGTTGTCGAATTACACATCAGTAGAATGTCTTCTTTGGAATAAAGTTAAACGCCATTTTCAACACATTTCATGTGGTTATATGTGGCATATCAGGTTTTATCGGTGGAGGAAGTCCTCAGAATGAATATGAATAAAACCACCGTCCTTCTGCCAGTAACTGGCAAGTAAGTGAACTTGAGACGACGCCTCAGACCACTCGATCACGGGACAACCACATATCAGCAGAATAGACAGAAGTAGAGGCTTTACTTTATGCAGCGACTTTATTACAGAGAATGACAGGTTAATATTTATCAACAGCCATGGCTGAAATTTTGGATGGCACCTTTAGTATTCCTTCAATAACTCTGAACATTTGTCTCACTTTAATGTAATTTATAATATCATGTAAGTGTAGAACTAACACATGTAGTCATTTTATCTACATGGTGTAATGGAAGATGGTCGCTCATCACGCCGCAGTCCCCTGGGCTGGTATTCACCAAGGAATTAGATATTTCTCTCCAAGATTACTTTATCAGATATATGTCCCTCCCCCCCCCCCTCCCCCCCTCGGTGAAATAAAAAAAATGGAATTTCAAAGTGTGCTACGGCCACTATGGGTCAGTAGAGCGTCTTGTTTTATATACATTATATACCAACATTTCTGGTTATAATTCACACTTCATATCCACGAGAACAAATTTATAATATAAGTTTTTAATGGTGAAATGTGGTCCGGCTGACTATTCGGTCAGTTTCAAACTGTTGGTGATAAAATTTTAACGAAGGTAAATTTTTCACGTGTGGGTGGGTCATTAAATAACGGTCGGGGTCAGTTTTCAATGTTAAAAATGGATCACTCAAAATGTAATGTTATACCGGAAGCGTTGTTATTTTTATTATTGTACTGAATGTAATCGTGCAGATTGAGTTTTTATTTTCTTTTACGAGGTCCATTAAATTAAATGCTTTAAAGTTTTATCATGACAATTTTATTCTTGGATAAGAACTTTATAAGAGTCATGTTTCGTTCTTATCCTATTCTTATTGTTTCACAAATATGTTGTTATATTGTAAATATTAGAAATAAAATATGTTTAAACTCATAAGATTGACAGCTGACACATACTTTTTCATGTTGTTAATTGGCAAATAAAAGGGTCACTGCAATGTACAATGGCTGAAACACACACAAAAACAACAACATTTTTTTTTGTATCATTGGTCATACCTCTGAATGTTGAACGATGTCAGATCGAATTTCGGGCCGGTTTCGTCTTCGAACAAATGTTGGCGTACACTGTCATCAAATTCTCTGAAATTATTTGTAGTAAAATCTTCACATATTATATATTATATATTTTTCGTAAATAGGCAAATAAAATATGTTCTGCCTTTCTCCTAACCTGACTAACTGTTTGTTTACAAACTGTGTCATTACACGTAGTACACCGTCGACTTAGAGCGTACGGGGTTCATGCCAGACATCCTTATGCTGGAACCATTTTGACACAACGGCGCAGGCAGAATAGATTTGCTTGGTGAAGGACACCTTCGTAGGAATCGACGGATGGAAGCAACTTTGCTCACTGATGAATCAAAGTTCAATGTTAGGGGGGGGGAGAAACGCGCGGTTTTGCCACAATAAAGTAATCAAGTTGAATGGAAGATTTATGCATGTTTGCAGCGGAATTAGTGAGTTCTACACAGATCTAGGTATTTTGCAAGGCAACATTAACGATCAGGCCTACTTGAACCAAATTGATATTCCTGTGATTATTCCGTTTATGAAACATCACCTTCCAAGAGGTACGTTGCAGCAGGACAACGCGGCGCTTCCTCACACTGCCAGAGTGGCTGTCAATGGACTGACCCTCTAAGTAGCCGGATCTTAATCCCTTAGAGAATATTTTGAGTGAATTGGGACGTGCAGTGCGCCGTAGAAATCCACCACCACAAACTCCAGCCGCCTTAACGTAAGACTGGAACGCTTTCCATCAACATAAAGTCAAAGCTGCAGCGACGCTGCGTACAATTCATAGTAGCTCGCGGTGACCATGCGCAATATTGACTGTGAAAATGGAATAAGTTGGAAGTCACTTTTCAGCTCAAATAAGCAAAAACGCTATAAATGCAACTTTAATTTGTTACATTTTTATATTGTATTGATAATGAAATGATCTTGTTATGTGTAAAAATATGTCATGAGACTATTTTGGTGTAAAATTTTTTAATCGAATTAGGTTAAACAATTTTTTTTGGGTAAAATAAGTAAAACACATCAAAATTGCATGTCGGTCGACATCTCGCGCCTTTGTATAATGACCATGTAGAAAGTGGTATTCTGACAAAAGTTTCATTATTTAATGCCTAAAACTCGGCAGTAATATATGTACTGCAAATTGATAGTACTTATAAAAAAGAGGTAATTATAAAAGTAACAAAATTAAGGTTTCTTTAGGCATAGGCGTAGTACCACCATTGGAAAAAGGAAGTGCTTCCATGGCGGCTACAAATAATCGTTTTATCTTCTACTTTAAAAACGCATTTTTCTTATTTAATATTCATGTTTTTATTTGAAAGGTAGTATTGATGTATTTTGAACAATTTGAAAGCACTGTCTTGGATGAATTGTGAATTTACTAAAAAAAATATGCTTGGAAATTGGGGTATGAATACACTGAACAGAAAAAAATCTCTTATATGACACATTTCCAGTATAGATAAATGAAATGTTTCATATCAGACAAACAAATAAAAAAGCACCTGTAACACGGTCAAATTCTTCAAGTAACTTCATACTACCTAAACCGAAAAAAAGAAATATTTAAACAAAGTTTAACATACTTGGTCCAATAATATGGAATAATCTAACAGTAAATATTCCAGAAAAAAAATTCAGTTATGGTATTTCAAAGCAATTTAATCAAATGGATGAAAAATGTGTAATCCTAAATGTTTTCCGTGCATCTGTGTTCAGAATCTTGTAAACAGTTACAAACCGCAATGCTCTGTGAATATAATGCTATCAACCCATTTTGAATTTTGACATGTTTTATGAGAGAATGTGTGTGAAGAGTCTTGTTTGTGAAGAAGAAATTTGTTGTTGTTTTTAGCATTGTCTGCACTGAATATTTCATGTACATGTTTATTTCATTTTTGTATATCTTAGAGGGCCGCATGGAAGATTAGTTTTAAACTAAATGTGTTACCTTCTATAAATAAAGTCGCTTATCTTATCTTATCTTATCTTATCTTATCTTATCTTATCTTATCTTATCTTATCTTATTACCCCTACTTTTCTCATCATACTTTGGTAGTGCAAAGGTTGACAGACAATAACATGCAAGTTTCACTTCTTTCATTTGGGTCTTTTTATGAATGACAAACCTTCGAACATTAATTATTTACTATAAAATAAAGAACAAAAATCAATGGTTGGCTTACACCTGTACTAATGTTACAACTAAATAAATTCTTAAACAATATGCGACAACTATAACTAGTTTATAACGCAGGTCACTTACTGGTATAATACAACCGCAAGTGGAACAGATGCTCTACAAATACAAGAGGAAAAAACATAGAAGACCCAGACTAAATACCTTACGGCGAAGCAGCCATTTCTCCTCGGATGATGTTTACATCTGTGTCTCCTTATCTTCGTTTTGAGATTGATATCTCTGGTATGCATACAATTTGAGAGAGGTCTATGCAACTCACCTGTCGGCGACTGGAACCCCTTCTACTGTATGCCACCTAAAAACATAATTGACACCGAGCTTCCCGCCAGCGTGGAACCAGGCAGGACTCCAGAAATGATTCTGCAGGGGCTCGGGTGGTGAAACTGGCATGTAATTGGCATCAATTCGACCTTAAATAGAATGTGACAGGTTGGAGTTGGTTTAAGTACGTATATCTGTAACAGGACACTAACCATAACCGTAACCTTCTCACATTCTAATACTCAAGCGTCGCATACTAAAAATGTGTGTTTAATGTCATCATACACACAAAGATTTACTGTATATTTGGTTATTTATGGGTATATTAATATAAACATATTTGGAATGGACTTGACGGTACATGCTTTTCTTCAGTATTTTGTACAAAATGCAGCTGCATGCAATTTAATAGATGTGCTGTATGTAGCAAATATTTTAGATCTAATGTTTCTACCCATGTAGGGGATATTAAGACAATAAACATGACACAAGGTTTGTCCAATGACAATTCAGCAGTGTATCACAATAACAGTTAAGCTTCACCACTAAATGCCTAGCACCATTAGGCAGTTATTTTATTGTATCTAGAGCATTTCCAGACAAATGTGTATTAGGCTTACTGTCCTTTCTCAGCGCAGCAGTACATGTACATGACACTCTATGGACGATAATATATAAATGTTTGAATATATTTTAAAGTTGAAAACAATAAGAATGTACTGCAAGACTAAGGAAATACAATGGTTAAACTCCTATGTATGTGTAAAAACAACTCTTAGGAAATCAGGGATTAGTTTGCCGAATCTGACTTTCTAAAGTCTGAGACAAAGTTCAATTTGAAGAGAAATGCAGCTGATATGATCTGATACGGAAATCATATTAAATGTATATAAGGATAGCTAAACTTACTATTGAAGTCCTAAACACATTTCAATAGAAATTGTTGGAATTATTATCGCAATTACATATTTAAAAATATCGATTGTTATCATTTCTAAAATAAAGAATAAATCGAATGCCCTCATTTAGTGTCTGGCATCAACACATTAATATGTTCTGAGAGAGACAAGAAAGGGTACCTATAGCCAATATATAAAATATATACTGGCGATCTTCTACCGCACGTGGTATACACGGTGGTGATCATTGTGTTTAACAAATATGAGAATGTCATAGGAAACAAAACTTTATGTTTACGTAGAGTTTGAAACGTAATTTATAGTATATCAATCAAAATAGAACTCCGTCAAACAAGCCGTATGTAATGTGTGTTATTGGTAAAGAACAGCGTATTCATTTATTACAGCAAAGCATAGTAAATTTCGAAGAAATATTTATTTACCACAGTATTTACAACTGTTTTCTGTTCTTCTTGTTCCAACCTTAAGATCTGGTATGGCTTATGACCCTTCTAAACACATGATCTCGGTCTAGAGTTAGGAGTAATTAACAGTCAAGTGATGGTCAGGAACTTGTGCTAGACAAAAGTAGACTAAAAGGGATCCAAACCAGTTTTAATCTTATGGATATGTTACTGTCATTATGACACGGCACGGCACAAGAAATCGAAAAAGTATATCCAGTTTTTCAATCAGATATGGTTCTTTTGTCCTCAAATTGGAAACAATTCATTGATCTTACTAAATATATGTGAAACACGTTTTGCTTAATATTTTGATGATTACATGGGAACATAAATGCAGAAATTATCACAACTGGAAAACTTGCTGTGATGGACGGGATGTGATCTATCATACAGCAAACCACGGAGAAACAGATAAATAAGTGTATCTTGATTCCGTGATTTACACATATTCAAGTTAACGTGTGTTGTGACAGTGGATCAGTTATTTTAAGAAATCAACATAGCAAAACATAGTATCAATGCTGATCACTAAAGTCAAGTTATTTAGAACGTCCCATAGGTCAAGTATATTTCCTGGCAGTTGATAATATATACAATGCAAAGTTAGTAAATTGTAATACAATTTAAGTGTTCCTGATTTAATTTATGAAAAGGAGACTACCGAAAGGTCATGATAACCTTCATGATAATTTAATGTGGTGTACTTGTAAATCTCATAACTTAACTTATTATATACAGTTGTAAATACTGTGGTAAATAAATATTTCTTCGAAATTTACTATGCTTTGCTGTAATAAATGAATACGATGTTCTTTACCAATAACACACATTACATACGGCTTGTTTGACGGAGTTCTATTTTGATTGATATACTATAAATTACGTTATTTCGAATTCCGTGGGACCGTAAAAATAATTCGAAATATCCGGACTTCGATTTATCAGGAGTCTACCTTTGTGCATCTTTTCACCGTTACCCCACCCACTTCATAAATCATTGAAAATATATGTGTACATGTAAATACCTATATTTGTTGTTTTTTACTCAATATAACACGTTGTTGTTATATTTACACATGATGTAAACTTTGTTTATATTGATGTGTACTGTGGATTGATCTTAAATCGTGGTAAATTCTACTGTTTATATGCGTCATTTTCTTCTATGCAAACGTATGTTGTACGTTGTTATCCGTATGTAATTGTCTATTTGCCCAGTGCGTGAAAATTGTAACAAAGTGTGATATAGAAAAACAAAATGTGTTTCATGAGATTACTTTGCGTTTCAGACATTGTGAATAATGATTCTTGTTTGAAGATCTTAAGTTTATATTCATATCAGACGACTGTCAATATTACTATGTCAATTAGTGTTTGATTTCGTTCACTCAATTTTCTGTGTTATCGCTTTAACCCAAACAAGCAGCAGTGTTGTTTGCCTAATTAGCGTGTGTCTCGCTTGTGTTTGTATCATAACAATTTGATGACCCAATTAACTTTCCTGCCAGTACAGATAAATGAAGCGATAAATTACAGGTATGGGATCAGCAATTATCACCTTCGGCGGTTTGCCTTTCATCTTCATGCGGTGATAAAAAATTCGAAATAACGAGTGAGAAATCAATAGATTTTTTGGAGGGACCAAAAAACGAATTCGAAATAGTGAATAATTCGAATTACTGGAATTTGATATATCCGGAGTTAATTAATATAGAATTAGAAGGAGAAAAAACGGGACTGAATTTCAAATTTGAGATAACCGGAATTTCGAAATAAAATAGTTCGAGTTGGTGAGTAACAACTGTATTATGTTGTTGCTGTCTTGATAATTACTGCCAGAACAATATATTATTATCATTCCTGCGCATTTTAAAGATATATCGAAACGTTCTTCCAGTCACGTCAAGTTTTGTTGAAATACAAAATTATACGGTTTGTTAATGGACACATGAGTACATGTTGATCAGATTTATCAGCGTTACAATGAGAATTATGTATAGAAAATGTTTGGTTATTCTAATTAAGGTTAACTCTTCTTCGCTACATAAAAATTTGTTTTATTGCTATAACTTCTTTAATCTTTTGCCAATCAAAGCACATTTGAACAATAATATATTACTTTAAAGGTAGTATATCAGGGATAAAACTATAAATGTCTTAAAATCATTTTAAATGGATAAAAACCAGCATTATTTTCATTATTATAAATAAATAAGATTCGAATGGTTTGATATATCAAATCCACCAAAACATTACAATTCGATATTTAAATCAGAGTAGTAAAAATGAAACGAAATCGATATTCTAAAAATTAACAGCACTTAGATATAAATTGACGACCTTCACATCGTCATTCGGATTCTTTCTAAGATGAAACACATTTAACAAGGTGTAAACCTTCATGACGGATTAAATAAAAAATCACGCGATTCATTTAATATGTCACAAAATAAGTTGCAATTTTTAGCGGGAAATCTATTTCAGTTTAACCAAGATGCATAGCTTAGGAAATCCCTCTTCAACATGGTATTTCGCAAGTTTAAATATATATCCTTTTGGTAATACAGAGTTAGTGAGCATATATAGGGATGCTTTTTGTGGGGTGGGAGGAGCATTTTAGCTAATTTTAAAATTTTGAAAAATAGCTCAATACATCAATATATTCAAGACATTTCTCGGTGTTATTTCTAGTGTACAATTAAACGGAAAAAACTCTCAAGCAAACACTCGTTTTGTATGTGTTACATTGCCAGATGATTAAAATATGTTGTTACTGTTAATATGGAGTAAATAAATGTGATATGATTATTTTCATTTAAACCCTTTCATAGCAACTATATTGTTAAAAATCCATAATATCTAAATCCAGTTTTAGAAAGTACTTCTGATACTTTGGTTATTTTGTTTTATAGTTCAGAAATTCCCGTATTAAGATACCAAGATTATGGTATATAATAAGCAAATATATGTATTCCATTGAAATAAACGCTAAAATGCAGTCTTTAGTGTTTTTGCACCTAGTGACCTTTGACCCCAATTTTTGCATTTATAATACTTTTTTTCTTGGCAACCGATGGAATATGGTCAAGTAATGTCTAACGTCTCTTTCTATTACAACATACTCCCGTGAACATTCCATTCCTCATGCGATGACTGTTTTGCCAGACTATAATGCCTATAACTGCTACGATAAGACTGGTTTGCATTATCTATAACATGTCGTTTGTAAAGGTGTCGTCTGCTTGAAACAAGGTGACCATATTGGGACTAAATCGTTCACATTGGAAAGTAAACATTATCTGTTAACTGCAATTCCTACACCCTTCAAAAATTTTCAGTGATTTCATTGGTTGGTGCTCTTAAGTTTGAGGGTATTAAAAACTAGTATACCGTCGGTAAAATCACCACGTTTTTGCGTTCTATG
Source organism: Panopea generosa (assembly GCA_029582155.1). NCBI lineage: Eukaryota > Metazoa > Mollusca > Bivalvia > Adapedonta > Hiatellidae > Panopea > Panopea generosa. The sequence continues at coordinate 41,503,204 of CM055910.1, read as the reverse complement.
TATAACTACTACCTTCGGTGTCGCCGTTAAATTAAAAATCTCATATACGGTAGCAAATGTCAAGATCACAGTATACTTAACCATATAATTAATAATAATAATAATAAATAAATAATAATAACTAAAGGTAATAGTATTAGGCATGGTGTTGTATACAACTTTCGTAACGGGTTTTCTTATAAAATGCTGGACATAAATAAATGTTTCAAATAAAAATACATACTTTTTGTAAAGAGTGAATTACCTAGATTCTTCTGTATCGTGGAATGTCCAAAGCGGAAAGCTGCCACGTTGAATTCGTTCGTGTCCATAACTTTTATTGTTTTGTCGTAGGTATCTTTATATCCACTTGGCTGTAAAATATGGTTCATGGGTGGGTACGTTATATTTTTAAAGAGCCATGTGGCAATATTTATAAATTTGTGCTTAAGTTTGCACTGTAATATTTTATTCCACTGTGAAATATTTAGTTTTTTTCCAAGATGGGAATCCACCCGCTCATAAAATTGTACAATACCAGGCATTTTGTCCAAGTGAATTTGAAGAAAATGCAGTGAAATACATTTTTGTTAATACAACGAAAATAAAAACAGTTTTTAACTGCTCAAGGATACATCCAATATAAGCCCATGAGTGTCTCATAGCTGCTTAAGCTATGTCAGTCCTTGCTCCATTGATCTACAGCAATATCTAAGAACCATGGATGTTTTGTTACAAACTGGTCTTTTTTTATCTTTTATATCGTTCTTTCTTTGAGTGACAAACATGTAAAATATTTTATCACATAATTTACGGTGCAGAAATGTAATAAACCCACGACATATTTTTTATAATATCACTTCCTATTCACCGCTCGGTGTTTTCCGTTTAACTCGGCTCTCGTACGTATATTGCTGAAGTATTTTGCATGGAAACAAATTTGCCCGAGTTTGTGTCGTTGCTTATAAAGTTTACCTGTTAAATAAATGGTAAATGTAAACTTTTACGACTTATGTGATAAAACGAAACTTGCATTCGTCCTCATTTGTTATTGAATTCACCAAACTCGTATTTTTTGCAACTCGTTTAATAAATTCAGTGATAGATAAGCACTCATGTAAGATGTTCTATTTATTCACTATGGTAATAAGAAGCTAAACCAATGGTGGTGTTTTTTTGTTTGTTTTTTTGTGAATTATAGACATTTTTCAATTAATTATATTTGGTAATTTCATTGTTTAAAATTATGAAGTTATAACTCGATAATTAATATAAATAAATGTTTTTATTCATAAAAAAATGAAATTTTGCATGCTCACACGTGACTTTGCCACTCGTGACTATATGACTTCTATTTAATGTGATGAATCTACACTTTAATCATACAACATAACTACCTCGATATTTATGTTTTCCTGTTTCAGCATGTCTTCTCCTAATATTATAGGCAGATATTCCCAGTAGGTTATCATCTGTTGTTGGGCAGCCACAATCTTCCGGGTCTCCTGAAATATCTTTTCGTCGTCCCAAAGGGGGTTTAGTACTTTTAGTTGTTTCGCTAGACGGTTATGTTCCCGGACAAAGATCGTGTTTATGGATGAAAGTCCTGTCTGTATACTTACGCGGTCGTCACCTTGAACATATAAACATAAAACTATTATACAATTGAAATGGTTCGCTCTCTTACATATATTAGACAATGAACAATTGTGACGTGTATCGTTAGATGATTTAACACAATCATAGTCGGATATAACACTCAAAAGCACAGTCTTCTATCTAACACAGTCAGGGCCAGGTATAATACTCAGTACTACAACGTGCGATTTAACACAGTCATATCCAGGTATAACACTCAATACTCCAGCGTGCGATTTAACACAGGCATAGCAAGATATAACTCTCAATAACACAACGTGAGATTTAAGTCAAATCTAGATATTATACTCATAATACAGCGTGCGATTTAACACTGTCACAGCCAGATATAACATTCACTAACACAGCGTGCGATTTAACACAAGCATAGCTGGATATAACACTCACTAAGACAGTGTGCGATTAAATATAATCATAGCAGGATATAACCAGATATAACACTCAGTAACACACACGTGATTTAACACGTCTATAGCCAGATAAAACACACAATAACACATCGTGCAATTTAACAAAGCTATAGCCAGATAAAACACTCACTAACACAACGTGCGATTTAACAAATTCACAGCCAGATATAACACTCAATAGCACAGAGTGCGAACTACCACAGTCATAACCAGAGATTACACTCAATACCACAGTGTGCGATTTAACATAGTCATGGTCAAATATAACAGATATAACATTCAATAACACAGCGTGCAATTTAACACAGTTACAATCAGAAATAACACGCAATAACACACTCTGTGATTGAACACAGTCATAGCGAAATATAATATCCAGTAACATGACGTGTGGAAGAGTGGGAATTGTCTGATGCTTGTCCCCAGTCCCAACTTCGACCTGCTTTCCTGTTTTCATATATAACAAGATAATGTTATATGTGTTGAAAATGGCATTGCTTACAAGTCTCTATTACCCAAAAGGTCATTATTGTACTTGTTTTTTTTTCTTATAAAAAGATCCAACTACATATATGTTGAACACGATACCTGCTTTTGGACAGTAACAATTATTCTGGTTCGCAGGAAGACATTTCGGTCGACATATTGATTCGCTCATATCGGGTGGCAATTTGCCGTCTTCCATCTTCAACAAACCTATAAACAAAATATAATTTAAAACAAGAAAAGTCACTGGTAAGTGTCACATGCCCCCAAATGGTCTGTGAAAATAACGATTTATTTTATGATAGATAGCGATTTAAATGTATCCACAAATATCAAGAGTAATAGACTGACGTTTCAGACTAGTCACGTTTCATGTTTTTACATTAATGTGTGCCACTGACCTTGATATCTGATGTAAAAGTCTAGATATTTGTACAGGTAAATGCAGGTGACACATCACCATGACATGTTGATCACATGTGTCAAGCTATTTTAAAATACAAACCATGTAAGACAAACTTACAGACCAGAAATGAAATATCAAACAAACTAAAAGTGTGACCTTGACCTTTGAGGTAAGGTTCTGGATCTTACACACGACACGTCGTCTCGATCAATGAGCCAGGTGTTTTTGAAATACATTCATGTATGATTAAGTTACAGACCGGACTTGAAATCTCAAACAAACTGAAAGTGTGACCTTGACCTTTGAAGTCTAGGTCTTAAGTGCGATACGTCGTCGTGTCATCTTATTCAAGTGAGCCAAGTTAAAGACAAAGTTACAGATCAGACACAAAATATCAAACAAATTAAAAGTGTGACATTGACCTTTGAGGAAAGGTTCTTGGTCTTACACACGACACGTCATCATGTTATGCTGATCAACTGAGCCAAGTGTTTCTGAATTCCATCTATGTATGACAAAGTTAAGGTCAAGACACGAAATCTTACTCAGACTCAAAGTGTTGTCAAACAAACTCAAAGTGTGATCTTGACCTTTGAGGTAGGGTGTGGGTTTTACGTGCACAACGTTGTCATGTTATGCTTATGGATTGAGCCAAGTATTTTTTAAATCTATCCATAGGTGACAAAGTTACAGACCGGATACGAAATCTCAAACAGATTGAAAGTATTTCAAACAAAGTTAACGTGTGAACTTGACCTCTGAAGTGGGAGTCTGGGTGTTACGTGACACACGTCGTCATGTTATGTTGATAATTTGCAGCAAGTATTTATAAAATACATCTATGCATGACAAAGTTACAGGCCTAACAAGAAATCTCAAACAGACTGAAAGTATTTCAAATAAAGTTAACGTGTGACCTTGACCTCTGAAGTGGGAGTCTTGGTGTTACGTTCGCCACGTCGTCATGTTATGTTAATAATTTGCAGCAAGTATTAATAAAATACATCTATGCATGACAAAGTTACAGGCCTAACAAGAAATCTCACTCAGAATGAACTAAGCCAAGTATTTTTTAAAAATTTATCCATAGGTGACAAAGTTATAGACAAGACACTAAATCTCTAACAGACTGAAAGTGTTGTCAAACAATGTTAAATTGTGACCTTGACATTTGAAGTGGGAGTATTGGTGTTATGCACAACACGCGTCATGTTATGTTGATCACTTGTAGGAAGTATTTATAAAATCCATATATGCATGACAAAGTAGCAAGACGGACACGAAATCTTAAACAGACTCAAAGTGTTGTCAAGCAAACTCAAAGTGAGACCTTGACCTTTGAGGTACGGGTGTGGGTTTTACTCGCGATACGTTACCACGTCATGCTGATGTATTGAGCCATATATTTTTGAAATATATCAATATGTGACCTAGTTACAGACAGGACAGGAAATCTAATACAGACTCAAAGTGTTGTCAAACAAAGTTAAAGTGTGACCTTGATGTGGGTCTTACGTGCTACACGTTGTCACGTCATGCTGATGTTAAACCAAAGTTTTCGAAATTTATCCATATGTGACAAAGTTACAGACCGAACACGAAATCTCATACAGACTTAAAGTGTTGTCAAACAAACTCAAAGTGTGACCTTGACCTTTGAGGTACGGACGTGGGTTTTACGTGTTACACGTTGTCATGTCATGCTGATTAATTGAGCCAAAGTTTTTGAAATTTATCCATATGTGACAAAGTTACAGACCAAACAAGAAATCTCAAACATACTGAAAGTATCGTCAAAGTTAAATTGTGACCTTTGCCTTTGAAGTACGGGTGTGGGTCTTGCACGCGACACGTTGTCATGTTTTGTTGATCATTTGTAAGAAGTATGGATAAAATCCAACTATGTATGACATAGTTACAGGCCGGACACGAAATATTGGCGGAAGAACGGATGGACGGACACTGCGATTACTATATGCCACCCAAAAGAAAATTGAGTGAAGAGGTCCATAAAACAACAGACAATTATCCTATATGGATAGTTCAAGAAATTGTTAAATTATTATGATTATATAACTAATGTGTTAGCCTGGTGAAGATTAAATAAAACATACAGGTGCTGGAGCGTACAAAGGGTAAAACGGAGCAGTTCTATTAACTGGAAGGCCATGATTCTGACATTATCTATTGCTTGAGTGGGCTAAAAACTGATAATTTAAAATGAACTCTACATTTTTGCATAATGTGTGTCAAGAAATTTATTTTAATGGAGTAACGCCCCTCTTCAAAAACTGACCTACACATATAATTTGGTATTGTGTTTTAATATATTTTTGCAACATGTGGATAGATCTATATAATATTCAAAACTATTGTAAACTTAAAAAACTATTAGTATTTCCGTGAGTCGTTTAAGGCATAGTATCACCATTGGTAACAGGAAATGTTTCCGTGTGGTAACATGATGGCGGTAATAGATAGTCCTTGTTTTTCTTCTTTAAAAATGCATTTTCCTTCTTTCAATGTTCATTTATGAATGACATTATTGATATATTTTGAGCATTTTTAAAGCATTGCCATGTTAGAATTGTGAATTTAAAAAAATGGTGTTTGAAAATTGGGGTATGAATACATGATTTCCGACGTCTACTTTCACTTTGTCAACACTGAACAGAAATAAAAATATCTCGGATGCTACATGACTCCTACCTTTGGTAGTGCAGAGTGCAGAGGTTGACAAATAATAAAATGTGGTTTCACTTTTTTTCATTGGGCCCTTCAATGAATACCAGGCATGCACAATTTTGTTTACTATAGAATAAAGAACAACAATGGTGCGTTTACACATTTTTTGTTTACTATAGAATAAAGAACAACAATGGTGCGTTTACACATTTTTTGTTTACTATAGAATAAAGAACAACAATGGTGAGTTTACACCTTAAAACGTACCCATGCTTCTACTTCATCAACATATTTAAGTATATACGTTATATTTAAAATTAAAATATTACAAAACCATCCGGATGATTATGCTTTTAGATAAAAAAAATCAAATCAAATCAAATCAAATCAAATTTTACTGGCAAAATATTGGCAAAAGTATGCCTTGGCCATATACAATGTTTTTGAATATTAGATAACAGTGGCACAGACACAATACACAACAAAATCATTACTATCATACACACAAAAAAGAAAGATGTATTGAATCAAAACGTATATTATACGATAAGCTGAATGTTTACAGGCAGAATTAAACTGATCGAATTAAATTTTAGATGATTAAAGCTCAATTCTAAAAAGAGCAAGATTTGAATCTAGGAAACAGAAGACCACTTACCTTGAAAACAACCGTTTTAAAAATGCTAAATTATACTGGAATATGTTAAGGGAACCAACGGGATTGAAGTCAAGAACGGTGTATCTAGGTAATTTTAAGCAATATTCTAAAGCTGTAAACAATCCAGAAGATACATTCTTTACACCTAATGAAGATATTATTTATTTCAATGGTAATATTCAACTAATGTTAAAGGAACTTGAAAAAACAATCACTATGGATGAACTAAAAAAGCAGTGAAACAACTTAAAAATGGTAAAAGTAGCAGTCCTGATTTATACATTAACGAGTTTTTAAATATGGCTTTGATTCAATTGCATTTGTTTCACTTAATTTATTGAATACTGTTTTTTTTTCAACCGTTACTTCCCAAAAGCTTGGTCCTCTGGATATGTCATACCGTTGCATGAAAAGGGTAATGTGAATAATGTAGAAACTTATCGAGGTATAACTTTACTCAGTACGTTGGGTAAACTGTTTACTAGAGTATTTGATAACAGGCTGAAAAAGGTTGGCAGAATCGTATAATGTGTATGTTGAGGCGTAAGCCGGTTTCCGACAAAATATGAGCACTGTTGATAATGTTTTTATATTTCATTGTCTTAGATAAAATGCTTAATTCAGGTCAACAATTATTCAGCGCTTTTGTTGATTTTACAAAAGCATTTGCTTATGTTGTACGGGAAAACTTATGGACAAAACTTATTAAACAAAGAGTAAGAGCTAAAATGCTAAATGTCTACGTATACTGAAGTTAAGTCTCGGGTTAAATTACAAATTAAACTAGGAAGTGATTTCTCTTGTTTATTATGTGTGCGTCAAGGTGAATGTTTGTCTCCATTTTTGTTTTCAATGTTGTTAAATGATTTATAGACAGAACTTATTAGAAATGGAACAGATGGTATTGACATAATGCATATGAATCGTTTTATATTATTATACGCAGATGATATTATAATATTCTCTAAATCTCAAACCGACTTACAGAATTATATGAATACTGTCAAAAGTGGAAACTTGTTGTGAACACCTCAAAAACAAAAGTTATGGTATTTCGTAATGGTGGTAAAATTTGCAAGGATATACAAGTAACATTGAAGCAAATTGGAGATAGTTCGCAAATTTACATACCTTGGAATAGTGTTTACAACAGGTGGTTCATTTTCTGACACAATTAAAACGCTAGCAGGAAAAACATTAAAGGCTTCTTATATGTTATACAAATATTTATACAAATTTGTGAATGTGTCCTTGAAACATATTGTTGATTTGTTTGACACGTCGATATATCCAATACTGTCGTATGGCGCTGAAGTATTGGACTTTGCACAGGCTAACGCTTTTGAAAGAACTCATACACAATTTTTGAAAAAAAATGATACGTGTCAAGAAATCTTCTCAAAATGACTGGTAAACATGCAAAACCAGACGATTAGTAAGTATTGTTAAATATTGATTTCAAAAAGTGCAATGTAGCAATGTAAAGTACACTAAATACATATACAAGTTTATGTTTGATAATATGGAAAATAACCCCCGACTTAATAATTATTGGGCAAAAAAAAAAATTAAACTTATACTTATACATTATGGTTTTAACGAAGTATGGTTGAAACAGGGTGTTGGGAATGTCAAACTGTTCCTGCCGTTATTTAAACAAAGACTTAACGATACTTTCGTATAGGAATGGAACACTAGACTTGCACATTCTACTAAACGAGCAATATTTTATCATCTACCAAATGTTTTTGAATTCCAACCATATTTATCTATAATAAGAAATAGTAAATTTCGACAAGCTTTGTCAAAATTAAGAGTGGCATCACATAGATTAGAAGTTGAAGTAGGTAGATGATCACGTAATAGAATTGATTTTGATAACAGACTATGTAGAATTTACAATGTATTAGAGGATGAATATCATTTTGTAATATGCTGTCCACTGTATAATGAATTACGTAAACCAAAAAAATCGAATTTAAATAGTTTAAGAAAAGAAACGAAGAAATGTATCAAAATAATTAAATATCCTTTTCCCAGTTACATCAATAAATGTACTGATGTATGTGTGTTATTGCTAAGTTTAATTCGTCTAATATTTAAAGTTGTTGAAATGTTTATGCACACACAAGCCTATGTGGGCTTTGGTATACTTGTTGTATATTTATCATATTCACTTAATCGTCGTTATGTATAATAATTGTGCTGTCACGTGTATTGTATTGAATAAGTTAAGCCTCATGGATCAGACTGATCCGAAAGCAATATAAATAAATAAACATAAATAAACCCAAAGTTATTTTTAGATATGAGAAACAGTTACATTATATAGGGATTATTTCAAGGTATGCTGAGTCATATTTTCCAATTCAAAATAATTGTCTTATTTTTCATCGACATTGTATTTGTAAATTTCTGAACAGCAGACAAAACGGACTAATTACGTACAATGCTCTAATGCTATGGTATCTTGGACTCCACAGTTGTGACATTCACAAAACACAATTTACATAATATGAACCCTCATGATACTCTGCAGTTTGTTTCACATAAATATTCAACATGGCATATCCCGAAGTCGTATCTATCTCTTGTACAAACGTGTTTCCAATGGTGAGATGAGTGTAACTGCCTGTTGGCGATTTTGATGACCGCAATCTGATGTGGTTTTCCTGGTACTCAAGTCAGATTTTCGTAAAAAGCGCTTAATGGACCTCCAGGCCATGTGCCGCAGTGTACATACTGTAGCTAGGAGCTATGGGACATCATAGTATTTTGACATATACCAAAAGTTGGACAATTACCACAAGAATTTGGCTTTGCACAGTGTTTTATAGTTAAAAAGAATGACTTTCATTTGAATGTCATTTTGATGTCGCATAACTAACGCCACCTCCCCCCACCCAATACTTCGTTATATGTAAGTTGCTGACTTGTCAAATTTAATGTTAAATGTTGGTGTACAATATTGAAATTATGCATGGTTATAATTTTAAATATAGAATTTATTCATGCCAAGTTTTGTTGTAATTGAAACACTTAAATGCATATTTCTAAATGCGTCAGGTATTACTTTTGGGACCTACCTCGTAGACAGTTGATTTATATCACTTACCGACACATCTTGAAAGCCTATTTTACACTGAGTGTCATTAACATAAAGGATAAATAAAAAAGGTCAGAGTAGCTCCCTTGCTTTAACCCAAACTCAACATCGAAGTATTCCGATATATTATTGTTAGAAGGTAATTTTACAAAAAATTTAACAGTGTTATAAATACATTTAATTATTTTAACAATTTTGCAGCTTGATCCTGATTATGTAAGTTTAACCCAGAATGCACCTGTAATAACGGTATCAAAAGCATTTTCATAGTCAATACATTCATAGTTGGGATTCATGTTCGGGTATTTTATTTGGAAAAATGGAATGAAGAATAAATAAACCACAGTTGTGCTTCGTTTATCCATGAAGCCAAATTTTGAACCATTATATCATTTTCAGATTCTAACCAGCGACTATTCTGTTTCGTAATACCAATGAAAGTATTTTCGACATAATATTAAGAAAACTAATTCGAATATATATGATTTTTCATTGTGTAAACTTGCACTTGGAGTTGCTCGGACGCAGTTTTTCGAATTAGATGCGCCGATCTATCAAGTTATCGTGAATTGGAATCCCGTACCAGCTATAGACTCTGTTATGAATTCCCATGAGTTTTACTCTATAATTATGACTCTTTCACCTTTAGGCATCAGTGACTTGCCAGTATCGATGACTAGGTATGCTTTATGGTCAGTTATAAACTCACCATCTGTCCCAGTCCGTACTGAATTTTGGCTTTCTTGTGTAGTTCCATACACGTGAGATGCATCTATAAAGGCACTTTGTTTGTTTACTTGTTGTCTTATTCCTGAAACAATTGGCATGCGTCTATTTAAAGGTGAGATAGTATGCATAAGGCCAAAAGTGAAATCCGGTGAAGTAAAACATGAATATCTAAACTAATAGGATTTAATAAATTTTTATGAATATTGAATAGACACTGGATAATGTTCGTTCAGTTAAGAAGCTTTAGACTTTATCAGTGCAATAAACACATTTAAGATAACTGAACAATCACTGGATAATGTTCGTTTAATTGAGAAGCATTATAGTTTATAAGTACAATAAACATATTTAAGTAACTAAACACTCACTGGATAATGTTCGTTCAGTTGAGAAGTATTTGTGTTTATAAGTACAAAAAACATATTTAAGATAACTGAACACTTTACGGATAATGTTCGTCCATATAAGAAGCATTAGAGTTTATGAATACAATACACATATTTAAGGTCACTGAACACTCAGTGGATACTGTTCGTTCAGTTGAGAAAATTTAGAGTTTATACGTGCAATAAACATATTTAAGGTAACTGAACACACACTGGATAATGTTTGTTCAGTTAAGAAGCATTAAAGTGTATAAGTGCATTAAACATAAATAAGGTAACTAAACAGACACGAGATTATGTTCAATTAGTTCAGAAGCATTATAGTTTATAAGTGCATTAAACATAAATAAGGTTTCTTAATAGACACGGGATAATGTTCGATCAGTTAAGAAGCATTATAGATTATAAGTGCATTAAACATATCTAAGGTAACTTAACAGACACGGGATTATGGTCGATCAGTTAAGGAGCATTATAGATTATAAGTGCATCAGACATATCTTAGGTAACTGAACAGACATGGGATTATGGTCGATCAGTTAAGAAGCGTTATATTTTATAAGTGCATCAAACATACCTAAGGTATCTTAACAGACACGGGATTATGTTCGTTCAGTTAAGAAGCGTTATAGTTTATAAGTGCATCAAACATATCTTAGATAACTTAACAGGCACGGGATAATGGTCGATCAGTTAAGAAGCGTTATATTTTATAAGTGCATCAAACATATCTTAGGTAACTTAACAGACACGGGATTATGTTCGTTCAGTTAAGAAGCATTATAGTTTATAAGTGCATTAAACATATCTTAGGTAACTTAACAGACACGGGATTATGTTCGTTCAGTTAAGAAGCATTATAGTTTATAAGTGCATTAAACATATATAAGGTAACTGAACAGATACGGGATTATGTTCGATCAGTTAAGAAGCATTATAGTTTATAAGTGCATCACACATATCTAAGGTAACTTAACAGATACGGGATTATGTTGGTTCAGTTAAGAAGCATTATGGTTTATAAGTGCATAAAACATATCTAAGGTAACTTAACAGACACGGGATAATGATCGTTCAGTTAAGAAGCATTATAGTTTATACGGCATTAAACATATATAAGGTAACTTAACAGAGACGGCATTATGTTCGTTCAGTTAAGAAGCATTATAGTTTATAAGTGCATCAAACATATCTAAGGTAACTTAACAAAAAACGGGATTATGTTCGTTCAATTAAGAAGCATTATAGCTTATAAGTGCATCAAACATATCTAAGGTAACTTAACAGACACGGGATTATGGTCGATCAGTTAAGAAGCATTATAGTTTATAAGTGCATCAAACATATCTTAGGTAACTTAACAGACACGGGATTATGTTCGTTCAGTTAAGAAGCATTATAGTTTATAAGTGCATCAAACATATCTTAGGTAACTTAACAGACACGGGATAATGTTCGATTAGTTAAGAAGCGTTATAGTTTATAAGTGCATTAAACATATTTTAGGTAACTTAACAGAAGCGGGATTATGTTCGTTCAGTTAAGAAGCATTATAGTTTATAAGTGCATTAAACATATCTAAGGTAACTTAATAGACACGGGATAATGTTCGTTCAGTTAAGAAGCATTATAGTTTATAAGTGCATTAAACATATCTAAGGTAACTGAACAGACACGGGATTATGTTCGTTCAGTTAAGAAGCATTATAGTTTATAAGTGCATCAAACATATCATAGGTAACTTAACAGATACGGGATAATGGTCGATCAGTTAAGAATCATTATAGTTTATAAGTGCATCAAACATATCTTAGGTAACTTAACAGACACGGGATTATGTCCGTTCAGTTAAGAATCATTATAGTTTATAAGTGCATTAAACATATCTAAGGTAACTTAACAGGCACGGGATAATGGTCGTTCAGTTAAGAAGCATTATAGTTTATAAGTGCATCAAACATATCTAAGGTAACTGAACAGAGACGGGATTATGTTCGTTCAGTTAAGAAGCATTATAGTTTATAAGTGCATCAAACATATCTAAGGTAACTGAACAGAGACGGGATTATGTTCGTTCAGTTAAGAAGCATTATAGTTTATAAGTGTATTAAACATATCTAAGGTAACTGAACAGACACGGGATTTTGTTCGTTCAGTTAAGAAGCATTATAGTTTATAAGTGCATTAAACATATCTAAAATAACTTAACAGACACGGGATTATGGTCGATCAGTTGAGAAACATTTTAGTTTATAAGTGCATTAACCATATCTTAGGTAATTTAACAGACACGGGATTATGTTCGTTCAGGTAAGAATCATTATAGTTTATAAGTGCATTAAACATATTTAAGGTAACACTTAACTCAGTCGAGATAACACCTACCATTACAATCTCTTCGTGACGTTGAGCGTGTAAACGGCATGCACTTCTTGAACGTGTCGTCTCTCTTGCATATAGGAATCGGGAAACAGTCGGGACTGAAATAAATCATAGATGTGTGTTTCACTCAGTCGACGCATTCGGTCAATTCAGCCTCCTGATGGTATTATGGTAGTATGTTTTAGAGGAGTAAGATGTTGGTATTACGGTAGTATGTTTTGGTTGTATGTTTTGGAAGAGTAAGATGATAGTATTATGGTAGCATGTTTTGGAGGAGTAAGATGGTATTATGGTAATATGTTTTGGAGGAGTAAGATGATGGTATTATGGTAGTTTGTTATGGTAGTATGTTTTGGAAGAGTAAGATGGTGGTATTATGGTAGTATGTTTTGGAGGAGTAAGATGATGGTGTTATGGTAGTATGTTTTGGAGGAGTAAGATGATGGTATTATGGTAGCATGTTTTGGAGAATTAAGATGATTGTATTATGGTAGTATGTTATGGTAGTATGTTTTGGAGGAGTAAGATGATGGTATTATGGTAGCATGTTTTTGAGGAGTAAGATGATGGTATTATGGTAGTATGTTATGGTAGTGTGTTTTGGAGGAGTAAGATGATGGTATTATGGTAGCATATTTTGGAGAATTAAGATGATGGTATTATGGTAGTATGTTATGGTAGTATGTTTTGGAGGAGTAAGATGATGGTATTATGGTAGCATGTTTTTGAGGAGTAAGATGATGGTATTATGGTAGTATGTTATGGTAGTATGTTTTGGAGGAGTAAGATGATGGTATTATGGTAGTATGTTTTGGAGGAGTAAGATGATGGTATTATGGTAGTATGTTTTGGAGGAGTGAGATGGTGGTATTATGGTAGTATGTTTTGGAGGAGTAAGATGATGGTATTATGGTAGTATGTTTTGGAGGAGTAAGATGATGGTATAATGGTAGTATGTTTTGGAGGAGTAAGATGATGGTATTATGGTAGTATGTTTTGGAGGAGTAAGATGATGGTATTATGGTAGCATGTTTTGGAGGAGTAAGATGATGGTATTATGGTAGTATGTTATGGTAGTATGTTTTGGAGGAGTAAGATGATGGTATTATGGTAGCATGTTTTGGAGGAGTAAGATGATGGTATTACGGTAGTATGTTATGGTAGTATGTTTTGGAGGAGTAAGATGATGGTATTATGGTAGTTTGTTTTGGAGGAGTAAGATGATGGTATAATGGTAGTATGTTTTGGAGGAGTGAGATGGTGGTATTATGGTAGTATGTTTTGGAGGAGTAAGATGATGGTATTATGGTAGTATGTTTTGGAGGAGTAAGATGATGGTATTATGGTAGTATGTTTTGGAGGAGTAAGATGATGGTATTATGGTAGTATGTTTTGGAGGAGTAAGATGATGGTATTATGGTATTATGTTTTGGAGGAGTAATACTCTTCCGGACCCTCCAACTAT